>CM035594.1:478476-1078476 GCA_020423425.1 Chrysopa pallens
TATTAGTAAACAAACTATGTATTACCCCTTCTTCAAAAAACGCGTGTGCGACTAAAATGCTGTGATATCGCTGATATCGGCGATATCGCCAATATCGGCGATTTCGCCGATTTCACCTAAATCACCTCATGTGCGATGTGCCAAGAGTCGAAAACCACTAATGACATGATTTATATAAATTTATTAAATCTTTTTTTAATTTATTTATTGTAGTTATAAGGATGGACTGCCGATATAAGTGACAACTTTGAAAACTTTTTGTTTTAAGATTTTAAATTGCATAATATTTAAATTAAAATTATCAACATCAATCTGGTTTTCACATGTGTTGATACTCCGTGCAACAATTATATGCATGTTTATATGGTTTTTTATTATTCAAATACTATGGGATGTACAACATCATGACAAAACAGTTTCACTCATAAGATATACACTGCACTAATATTGCACAATACGAGAGCTGTATAGTTACAGATATACTGCTATAAGTATAAGTAATAAGCAAGTCGGTGATGCGAACGCACAAGATTCTTTACCCATCGAAAAATACATACATGCAAATGTTTAATGTTTATATTATAGATGTCGTTAACATGTAATGTTAATAAACTCTAATATTGAATTTTTTAATATTTCTTAAAATAAACTGTTAAAAAGTATTCCTTTATAATTTATTTAATGTTATTAGATTAAAAAGAACTTCGTTTTAATATTGTGCAATGCATTATTTTTATGTATTTAAATGACAGTTTTAAACAAAGCGTCTAACGCGCACCGCACATGACAGCTGCGCATGCGCGAGTCAATCAACATGTCGGTGAAGCGAACCCATAAGATATTTTTTTAGCAAAAAGGGCCCATAACGGCTAAAAAACTTTTTACATTAAAAAGTAAGCGAAAATAATACCAATCGAAAGGTATTATGCCAAAGTATAATACAATAATCATTTGCTGTGTGTTTATTGCTGTTAATAAAAATTACGGTTTTTATTGTCAAAATTTTATTGCACAACCATATTAATTGCAATACAGTTTTTTTCTTATCTACATAATATTTGCTTAAGGAAGTACGAGCGCCAGGCGGTGTGGGGATAGGTATCGACTCTAGCGCGGTAAGGGGAACGCAATAACCATATGATTTTTTTCAATATATAGATATACATTTAACATTGGGTAGTACCGGCATTTATTTTTCTTTTAATTAATTACGCTTTGTGTTGAATTATTTAATTATAAGTGTTGAATTAAGAAAATAATAATTACTTTATTTTTGAAAATATATATTTATTATTTGTAGTGAAATGGGATTAACGGGCCGGATTAATACCCAAAAAATGACATGACTCTATATTTTACCTTTACTTTTTTTATGTTTATAGAGAAAGGAGTCTTTTATCTTATATATAAATATAGATATACATAGATTTTATATCCGTTTTATTAGTATTTGAAAGTGAGCGGAAGGTATGTCAAAGACAATTAAAATTATGCTTTTGATCCCTGGTTGAATATCTATATCAATATTGCAACATTTTTATGGCCATGGTTTTAAAGTTGCCTTGGTGCTCGTACTTCCTTAAGTGATTTCAAATTTTGTAAAAATATAACAAATAATAACAGATTAATAGTCAAAGAATGACATGACTCTATATTTTACCCTTACTTTTTTCATGTTTATAGAGAAAGGAGTCTTTTATCTTAATACAAATATAGATATACATAGATTTTATATCCGTTTAATTCGTATTTGAAAGTGAGCGGAAGGTATGTCAAAGACAATTAAAATTATGCGTTTGATCCCTGGTCGAATATCTATATCAATTTTGAAACATTTTTATGGCCATGGTTTTAAAGTTTTGGAGGTCAAGCTGCAGGACAATTGCAATTAGTGTCTTATCCCCAACTTTTTTTAATTTATAAGTAAACGGCCTGCAACTTGATTATTTCTTTTTTCCCCTATGTCATTCAAAAAAGGAATATTAGTATATATTTTAAATTACATCTGTTGAAGTTAAATACAAGAAGATAATTTCAAGTTATCAAAAATATAAAATGATAAAACACATTTAAGCATTAAAAAATTTGTATGCAGAAAAAGAAAAAAGAAAAATTTGAATATAATTATTAAGTTCATTAAAGTTAATTACTAAAGATGTTTAAGAGATGGTCAAAATTTCGACCACAGACAATTAAAATAAATTCTCAATACAAAATATCACACAAAACTATATTAAAACCTTTAAGAGACCGCTAAAACAATGATAAGAAACTGATATCCACCTGGTCGTTTAAAAGGTTCGGATTCAGTTAATTTTTATTTTTAATTTTTAGTGACTCGAGAAAGTTTAATTTTGCATCTTTATTGAATTTTTGTAAAGTTTCAAAGCCCTTATTGGAGTTAAAGTCATAGTCTTAAATATAGATTGCAAATAGATAGTTGGTTTTATTTGTTTTGCAGAATAGCAGATTTTCCCTATTCCTTATTTGGAATGATCTACCTTTTTGACCCAGGTAGAAACTTCCACAATTTTTGCACCCCTAACGAAAAATTCTTGTCTGTTTTTCTCGTTCCAATTTGCTTTTACTATTTACCATCAGATTGCCAAGTTCTTGGAGGATTAAACGCCACTTTGACATCATTTTATCTTTTATCATTTTTATCAAAATACTCCCAATTTTGTTCGAAATTTTCCCAAAGTAATAATTTTAAAATTAGTTGGTTAAATATTTTGTGTTATTATTTATTGATATGGCTTTCCACAAATGAACGCTCAATTCAATTAATGGGTAACATGAACTAAAACTTTATAGTCTAGCCGAGAAGTTAAATCGTTAGAAAACTCATTCAAAATTATGGTAGATAGCTCATGCGACACGGAATTAAATTCTGAGAAATTTTTTTTGCATGGAAAATGGCAATTGTAATAATTTTAAAACAGAACAAAAAACTAGGCAAAATTTTTATTTTTATTTTTTTTAGCCTTAAGTTTGTTAAAAGTGCTGTTTAAAATAAAAATAGATTTTCTCAGTAGATATTTATTTATCAGGATTTTGGAATTTATTGATCCTATCATGGTGGATCTTTTCTGAAATTAGTAAAACTTTCAAGTAATTACAATTTTCAAAATCGCATTATATGAAAGTATTTTTTCTACTACCACAATAGGAGCATACACTCCAGTTTGGCCATTGGCGTCTTCGACCACTTCTCTCCAGATGATCCAGTTCTTGATGGGAGATCCTCTTCTAATGATTCGCATAACTTTCGGATTGCAATATATAAAATTTTAAAAATTGAAGTTTTCATTTTTTATAAAAAAATTGTATATGTAAGAAAACGAAAAAATTAAAAAATGCTCTCAAAAACATGTTTTCTCCCAAATCTTGCGATCAGTTTATTTTCATATTGTTAAGAGTTATTAAAATATTGTTTTATTCAGGAATCATTGAAAAAACTTGAGAATTTTAATTGATTTATAAACAGTTTAGGAGATTGAATGCACATAATAAATACGAACTTAAAAATGTTTTTTTTAAATATATTTTCCAAATATTTGATTTCGTTTTTGTTAAGATCTGTGTATTTCTGTTTCTGAAGCAATAATCCACATTCCTCGTTTTGAATTTTATTTTCATCGCATAATTCAAAGTTCAAAAACAAAGAAGTTTTTATGAAAATTGTTCTTCTTTTATAATTTTTTTTTCTGATTTTAATAGTCTCTTCAGTTGTTTGTATAAAACTAAATGCTTATTTTGCGTTTTAATTTGCTTATGACTTTTACATTTAATACATTTTTCTTGACATCATGCCGAATGAAATTAGCTCTCGCTCATAATCGTAGTTGCAGCTTGAAGCATAAACACGTTTTTGAACTTTTCAACTAGACTACATATTCCTTCCTACATTGAAATAAACAAACATTTATAAAACACTTGAAAATTAATGATCACACAAATAACTTGATTATTTGTTGAAATCTTGTTGAAAATTTTCGTAAATGTGTATTATTGTTGTTATTATGTAAATTAAAATATCATTAAATGTTCATAATCTGAAATATGTTTTAGAATCTAAATACGTTTAGTAGACAGAAAGCACTTGATAATAGGCATTTGTTCCATTCATAGTGCATTAATATCATCAACAACAATAATCATTGAGTATTTTAGATACTAATAAAACTAATTATAATTAATACACGCAAACAAAACATTTTGTGTTCAATAGTAATAAAATAGTTAACATAATTCACAATTATACTTATTTTTTAATTGAGACGTTCATTTTATTAGACATTGTAAATTGTTCTGAATCGTTTATTTGTAGATATGTTTATAATTTTTAAATCACAGATTCCCAAATTATTACAATCTAAAAAAATAATTCAACAAATTATTTTTCTCTATTGGTATAAGAGCCGCAGTTCTTATCGATATTTATTTCGTATTGCGTAAATTGCTTTGAGTGTGTAAAATTTAGTTATACATAGATGAAAGTAATTAGGACAAAGTAAACCATTTGACCGTATTGGTAACCTGTTACTAGATTGGTCATGTTTCTAATATCATTAATTGCTCGGTAGAACCTGAGGCGGGGGAAATGACCAATTTAGTTCATAAATTGTTTACTGGAATCCAATTATATAATTAGAAACCTGTTGGTAGTTGTTCTCTTAAGTAGCTATGTTGAACGAAATTTCAAGGCAAAAAAAAAAACATGTCTGTCTGGGAAATGACATAAATATTGATCAGGTCAGTCTCCAACTGGTTGTAAATTGGCAATATGTAGGAACTCAATTTCTGCCCACAATCGAATGTTTACTATTTAGCATTGACTAACATCTCAGGTTACAAATTAAAACTTCCTATTAATTTCCGAAGGGATTTCATTCTTCCACTGCCTTAACATAAATTCAATTTATTTATAAGTTTGTTAATCAAATTTATTTATGTACTTTTCAACTTGTTAGTCATCAGCAGAACATTGATTGTTCTGATGACGACTAACAAATCGAAGTATAAAAAACCGTATAGGAGCTTAATTCCAAGTTTGTGGGGTTCGAATCTTTGCCCCGCGAAATAAATAAATAAACAAATAAACTAGAAACATCCATGAAAACAAAGTTTTTTACCACCTTTCTTTGTAAATCAAGTTAGCCATGGTGTAAATAATTGACTGATTGAAAATGAAACATGATTTGAAAAATATTTATGTCAAAAATCTCAAAGTTATTTACTTATAACTGACCCTTTTTTCTTACTATACAACTTTAAATATTCGTGTTTTTAACAATAATTTCTAATGCGACTGAACATTTATAAGAGTCTTAGGCAAATAGAAAAGGTCCAAGTTACCGTTTAGGGAAAAATGAACATATGCCTACTATTATAATTTTTTTTCCCCTTGAAGCAGTTTCTTCCTCCTCTATTCAAGTGGATGGGACAGGTTCATAATTGAAGCAACTTCTGAAAAGTCTTTTCAAAGAAGTATAATTTAACTACTGCTGCTGATCCTACTTCATATTTAGACCCCAATTGCATGGAAACAATTGTCTGTATCATCGTGGAGTTATCGAAATGAATGGAAAAAAATAAATTCGAATATGAATCATCGACTTCGATTACAACTCCCGTCATTCTCCAAACCTTCACTTTCGACACTGAATTAAATCCTGAACAACACCGCGGACCATTTCATAAAAGTGAAAAAAAATAGTTAAAATTTATAATTTTCTCCAAGATTATCTCACTTACAAGTTACTCGTAGATAAGGCCAACTGAGGATACCAAAAAAAAAAGCACCTACAGACTCTAACTCATAGATGGTAAGGAAAAGAGTCAGTTATAACTAAGTAATAATATAGGAATGTTACACAATAATATTAAAAACGGTTAAAAAAATTAAAAAAATAAATGCAAAAGTAAAGTAGACGATTCGTTGTCAACGGATTCTTGCGAGTAGTAAGAACCTAATCGACTTTGAAGCGCTCTAAAACTCCCTTAGTTTCTTTTAATCTAAGCAAAATAGATAAAACATAGGTCAAAATGTTTGTTGATTATTCGGGAGATATATAGAAAAACTCATTTGCACCTTTTTTTCTGATATAGCGGCCGCGGGACAAGTGCTGTAAACCAACAAACTTGGAGTTTAGCTCTTAGTGACCCTTCTTACACGTCTCTACAATAAAATTGCGTACTCTAAAGACTTTTTGTTTTCTTCTTTTTTTCACATTTTCATGCATTGCCATTTTTGACCCATGGCTTGAATTCCAGTATCTAGCTCATCGGAAAGTTTAAAATCCAATTTTTTACCCAGGTAGAGAAAAAAAATTGAATATTAAGTGTTTCAGTGCCTTTAAATAAAACAATATATTATACAAAACAGTAAATATGCATGTGTATTATAGTGAGTGTAATATAAACCACACCTAATAAATATGTATGTGTCATAATACGTGTAATGTTTTTTCAATTTTATAATGATAATTTCACGTGTCATGAAGTACGAATGATTCCGATCATACTAGAACAATGCGATAACACATTTTATATAATTGACAGTTTGACATCCTACTAGTGAGAGAAAATATAGAAATTTTAAATTTAAAAATAAATTTTATTTCAAATTTAGATTTTAGATTCGATGAAAATGGTACTAATAGGATTTGTAAAATACCTGAAGCAAGAACTGCTCCAATTGCTCCATTTTTCAACCACTTGACTTTAAAAAAATGAAAGAAAAAAAAAATCGATACATTCTCCAGTCCTCGTTATAAATTAAAAATTTTACAAATCCCATACTCACCGTACCCCCAATTTTCGTAAGAAGGAGTACAAAGTTTTTCCTTCACGTATTATTATATAGATATAAAGAGTACCTATATCGAAAGACAAAATTATAAACTTAATTTTCGCATGGTCGTAATAGGGAATTCTAAACCTGAATACGGTATTCTCTTGCAGAACTTTGAATTAGAACAGCATCAAACATTAATTTATACGATTTTTTCACACCCGTTGAATATACTTTTAGTTATATTTTTACTATGTTATGTATGGTGAATTCTTATTGTATAAAATATTGCACTATAGTATTAAGTGGGTTATATCTTACTACAAAACTGCAGAGTGGATGCGTTATACTTGATGTAAGCTGTTGTTTGCTGAGTTTCTTTTTTATATTTGAAAATAAATAAAATTAGTTCGGGGCCAGTTGTAATGAATATGGTGGATGGTCTATAAAATAAAAGTTAAATTGCTCAATTTTAACCATTGTAATATCACCATTGATTGTATTGGAGAAAGGGAACTTTTTTTTTTTTTTTTTTGTTCAAATTATTACGATGTTCGTTTATTTAGAAAACTTATAATGGCACATAATAGTATCCAATTATCGTACATCGTTTTATAATATGCAATGAAGATATGGACATGCATCCCAAAAATAGATAGCCAGACTTTTCCAGCTAATTTCACCGTTTTGCCTTTTTTGGAGCCCGTTTGCTTTCAACAATCCGCTGTCTTGAGAACTATTTTATCTCAGAAGTGTATGCAGGTTAAATGTACAGTTACTAAACTGCGGATAAACATATCTGTGTTGGGACGCATACTCTACGAAAAGGCTAAGATCTTGCAGATATTTTTCATGCCCAATATTTCCATGCAAAATTGAAACGACGGTAACTTTTGTAACTCTTTCGGTTACTATTTTAACTATTTCGCCCATTTCTATTCTTCCATCAGTTAACACTATATCGTGTAGTGGATTTTATACGTAATTTCTAAATGAAGTTCGTCTTCTGCTTATGAACATTTAAATTCATAAACTGTTGCAATCATCAACTTATAAACTATTCCAAATGTTGGGGCAGATATGTTATAAACTGAATCCATTTCATTTTTTCTTTTTTTTATGTTGTCTTTTAAATAGAAATGATTAATTACTGTCCCAAAATCTTTTGTTCCATAAATAGAAGTTTACGTTAACACATTTTTTTTAAATATCACGTTATAAACCAGAGTAGAAGCCTAAAAAAATTATAAAAAGTGGAAGAGAATTACAGTAGGATGAAACTTATTGGAAACGCAAGATAATATGATAAAAATGAAAGGAAAAATAAATTATGGGCGATCTGAGTTCGGGAAGTAGCAGGGTGTAAGTTTTTAAGGATAAAACCCGATTTATATCGATTTCCGGCCAAACGAGTCGTATGGAAAAAAGGTAAATGACAAAGTTTTAGACAATAAAAAGATCTACAACAGATTTTTCACATAAACTCCAAATTTTTCAGTTGAAAATTAGGGTGCTTTTACCATATTTATTCAAAATAAGATGAAAAAATTAATATTTTAAATCAAAAATTATAGTGTATTTGTAATAACAAATTTCAGAGAAAAAAAATAAAAAACCAAAAACTTGGTCTAAATATATCAATTTTCCACATAAATTTTGAGGTTATTTAAAAAAAGTGTAAATACAAATGTTGTAGATCTTTTTCTTACCTACAACTTTTCATTTAACTTTTTCCCATAGGACTTGTAGTTTTGTCGGAAATTCAGATAAACCGAATTTTACCCTTAAAAACTCAACCCCCACCTACTTCCCGAACTCAGATCGTCCGTAATTTATTTTTCCTTTCATTTTTATCAAATTGTCTTCCATTTTTAATGTAGGTTTCATCCTACAATAATTTTATTTGTTTTCAAAAATTATCTACCCTGGTATATTATATTATGGCTGCAATTAAGCCAGACACGTAGGGAGGAATGACGTTTACTAAACGCAGACCATTAACGGTTCGCTAATGAACTGTTTCCACCGGTATACAAAGAAAATACCAACAAAATAAATATTTATGTATGTGAAAATATAAATATGTACACAATATGTTTTAATCATAGGAGTGAACTTTAAAAACATGTAAATAACAAAAACAAAATTATTTAATAAGTATCTATTATACGTAGGAGTTTGTATAATCATAAAATTCTTCTTGATTCTTTTTTTTGTTGGAAAAAAGATATATCAAGGGTTTTAACATATTTATTACTTTTTAGTTTATTTTTTGAAGGTTCTTTTTTCTTTAAATTTTGTATACATGCAACCATAGTCTGAATGTGCGGTTATGGTCGCGTTATCCGCTGTTATCTGAGTATTCACCATCAAAATCGGTGGAATACAAAAATATCAGATAGTATATATCAACTGCAAAAATGCTTGTTAATTTGTATTTAATATTTGGCTATTATCTAGGTACACCATAAAGAGTCAATGATAAAACCTGTAAGAAAACAATGAATAAAATAGAATTCTTATTCGCATTAATTAAATGTTAATTAGGGCTGTGTTATTTCAATAGATATCATGTCTTATAACAAGATGTGTTAATTAAATTTTCAAATATATGACTAGATCAAAGTCAATCCGTGTCAAATAATAAAAATGTTAATAGATAAGGTCTGGTATAAGCAAAAGTCAGCAAAAGATGAGTCAAATGTCTTAAACATAAATAAATAGCAGATTAAAACTGACCACCTCAGTGGGGCTCGAATAAATAAATAAAAAATTAAATATATTATAGCTCAGTACAAGGACTCGTCAATTGAGAAGCAAAGGTTCAGAAATCTCTTTTAGGATTCAGAACTCTCTTGATTACATTTTTATTTGTTATTTCGTTTGGACATTCAAATTTTACTGGATTCATATTTACAGGAAATAATTTGATCGAAAGTTCAATGAATAATATAACAAAAATGAAAGACAAATAATCTTTGGGCGATCTGAGGTGGAGGACTAAAAAGGGGTGAGTTTTTAAGGCTAAAACCCCATCTCGATTTCAGGCAAAAAAACTAGTCTTATGGTAAAAATTTTAATGGAAAAGTTGTAGGTAGTAAAAAGATCTACAAGTCTTGAATTTTCCTTCTTTTCACATAACCTCACAATGAATGAGAAAAATTGAAATAGCCACTTTTTTGTTTTTTTATTTCTATCTTTTACAAAAAAACAATTTTTTTTTCACCAAATTTCGTGAAGTTTATCTTTTATGTTCCAAATACACTGTAATATTTTTGATTTGAAATAGTTATTTTTTCACCTTATTTTGAAAAAATATCGAAAAAGTATCCAAATTTTCAATCGACAAAACTCACGTCAAAATATCAATTTTTTTTTAAAGTGATGATTTTTTTATTCGTTAAAATATGTAATTTCTGTTGGTGTAAAAAGTATGCATTACTCTGGTAAATTTTCTCAGAAGGGTATGAACAGAAGATCGGAAAATAATGTATAAGTGAGTAAAATGCAAGCGAAGATAGTTATAAATAACAAGATTAATGTATTTAAAATTAATAACGTAATCAGTGTAAAGTATAAAGTACTTAATTCAAAAATACGCTTTACATTTATATTTATATTTTATGAGGTTTTCTGTGTCATAAATGTAATAAGACAAATGAATCAACTTTTTACTGAAAACAAATTGCAGTGGTAATAATTGAAGTGGCATAATCTTACGCTTTTCGAGTGATTAAAGTAAAAAATTTAATAAATAGCTCAAAATTGTACATAATGTTCAAAAAAAATTCCCGATTCGACTTTTTTTATTTTTTTGCATTTTCTAAGACAATTTATCACACTTATGTATATTTTGTTTAAATTAGAGATTTCAAAGAACAAAAAGCCCGCCATCTTATTAAAAAAAAGAAGATATTTTGACGTAATTTTTTTTGATAGGAAATAAAGGTGCTTTTTCGATATTTATTCAAAATAAGTAGAAAAAACCATGTTACACCCATAAAACCTCACCTATTCCACTTAAATTATTTTTCCTTTAATTTTTCTTATATTCGCTTCCGTTTTCAATGAGTTTCATCCTTCTATAATTTTTTTGTTTCAATTATCGACCCTGGTCAATATATATATAATTTTTGTATATAATTTGACACCTACAAATATGGTATCATTATTAAGGTAGGTACACACTGGTGAGGGTTTCCTACACTACATATGTTAGGCAGGTACACTACATCTGTTAGGTTAGATACGCAATTTCCAAGAAAATATATTTATTCTTAATAGTGAATTTAAACCAAAAGAAACAATAATTAGTACTCTTTATATTGTATTGCATTTTTAGTACTCTATTTATTTAAAACAAATGTTTACAGGAGTCAATCTCTTGTTTCCTATATAAAATTCGAAGTGCCCTTTACTCATCTTTAAACATCTTATCAGCCCCAAAAAGTATACTATACGACATAAACGAAAAAAGCGTAATAAATTAAATGTTTTATCGTCTTCAATGTTTCTTAATTTTAGATCCTTTAAAAGTTCAGTTTACGCAAATCTTCAATATAAGGATTTTAACAAAGTTTGTTGTCTAGTTTTAGACCTAAGAATTTGTAGCCTACAAGAAGGTAATTTTTAATATGTGTATTAAATTTAAAAATTTAATTTTTCTTTTCATTGAGTTGTAAATAATTCCCTAAATACAATTGCTTAACTTTAAAAAGTTTGTCTTCAATTATGCCAGTAAGCTCTGAACCCGCATTTATATGGGCTATTATGGTAATGCCATTAGCATAGAGTATGACAGAGCAGTTATAATGACTGACAATAGTTCTAATGAATAAGCTGGTAAATAATTAATAAATTTGAGTAACCATGGTCCCAGATTGTTTGCTATCTTGTGGTTTCAAAGCTACCCAATTCGAATCAATAACCGCATCATTGAATAAAACACAAACTATTTGGTTTTTATTTTTTAATTAATCTGTGAATAAAACGTGGATTTTGTTCCGTAAGCCACGTGTATATAATATGTATCCGTAAGAGAAAAAATGACATACGTTGTAAATTTGCCTAATGTATACCTAGTTGAAAATAATCAACAATTTTATGTTTGTTAAGAAAACTGTTCACCTTCCTTTAATAATATATTTTCAAAATTTTTATAAAAATGGGTAGCATATCTATTGCTCCAAATTCATTAATATTCGTACTAATTTTTATTTTGCTAATATGAGTAAATCCAGCTACAATTCTATATTTTAAATACTTGTATACATGTTCAATGTATTTACCTATAAGTGATTTTGAATATGGTTATACCTAAAACGCAAGTATTATACAAGGAAGATAAACGAAAACAATAAATTTATCGTTTTTTATAAAACATTAAGAGCATGGATATAATACCACACATGACTTCCACTTTTAAACAGCATTGTATATTAACGTAATAGCACAACTCTCTCGGCATCTAAGTTCTTAATCTTCATAATTAGAGGCATAAATAATATAAGAAAAATACAGGAGTAAACAGCAAAATATGCGATAAAGAAGATCAGAGACATTGGATGATTAATTGCTCGATTTGTAATAATACACGAAAAACTTATTTTGTCGACTATCAAATGGAAAATATGATATTGTTAGAAATTATGTTTTTCCAAGGATCAATTCACTATGTCAAAATATATTTAAATACTTCCAATATCCTTATACTGAATCCAAGCAACAATTTTAAAGCAAGTTATATTTATAAATTTATATATTTATAAAACGAGCTAATAATGTCAAATACGTGCATTCTATAGTTTTATTTAAAAATTGGTTGTATAGTCGTTTTTAATAATTACAACGTCATATTAAACCTAATAATTTTTAAAAAGTAATCGTGAAAACCTCTTTAGGAATCAAGTAATAAAAGCAATTTTATAATTAAGCCTAATACTCTTAGATAAGTTTTATTCGAGTCATTAGATACTATAAAAAGAATGAATTGGCTCAAAACGAATGAATTGTTTTAAAGATCAATTATTTTGTTGAGATTATACACTTAATTGTATAAGAATGTAAAAAAAAATAATAATTTTTGACCAGCCAATTTAATTAGCATAAAAAATGCTTTAATCAAACCCCTATAAAACTTATAGACTACAATTCGTATAACAGCCATGATAATTACTCTAACAACTTTTTAACAAAAACAATTAAACCTCCGAAAAGACAGAAAAGCAAAAACTACTAAACCTTTTACATTTAACCTTAATAATTAAGTTCTTAAACTAATGTGTATCTAAGTATATGTTTTTGTAATTAATTTGAAATTACTTAGATACCGATACATTAGTTTAAGAACTTAGTTATTAAGGAATAAAAAAAGTTTATTATTTTTTGCGTTTTTAGTTTTATCTACGGTTTAATTTTTTGTGGGTATAATGAATTAATTACGATATCCTTAATTTTTGATTAACACAACTCACTATTAAAATCTGTAAGTGCACAATAAGACACACCTATTTTCCCATCTCTATCGAATAAAAAAATAATTACTAAAATCGGACAACTCTGTAAAAAGTAATGCGTGGTCATACATTACAGTATGCGAGTGAACCATCAATCCCCGATTTTCCTAGGGGCTAAAATTTCCTTTCCAAATTTGTATGAAATCAACTTCAGATTATCCTCTTTCCAATAAAAAAAAATAATTATCATTAACGGACTTCTCTGTGAAAAGATATGCGTGGTCATACATTAAAAAAAATATACGCGTCGACTTAAGAATAATGCATTTTAAAGTTCAACTGAATTGAAATGATTTAGAATGCACGGTATTTGATATTCGTAGATGAATGTGTCATTCAAAGGATATTTATAAAAATTATCAACATAATAATAACGAGCCCCGTTACACAGGTCGAAATTCAACCATAATGACTCAAAAGTGAATGAATGCGTGCTTTTAAACAAAGCAGTACAAAAAAGTATATACGTACATGTAAAGTAGTGTGTGTAATATAACACACCTCTTATATATGTGTATAATGTGCCAAATTAAATACTTTTCCAATTTTCGTTAAAAGTTATGTTTGAAAAAGCGCTCATTATTAGGAAAACATCGTGAATTACATTCATCGATTATAATATCATGTTTTCTATATTTAAGAACAAATATTTTTCTATATTAAAGAACTACAAATTGCATAGTTTTTGTTTATGACAATTAAAGTGCAATAAAGTAATTCAACGGTATAAGTTGAAGTGAAACAAAACATATATTGTCCTCCAATTAATCTAAATACCATATACAGAGTGATTTTGGAAAGTGTATCTACTAAAACAAAAATTTACATACAGTTATTATCTAATAAAATATACTAAAAGTAAAGGTGAATATGGAAGCAAAACTGGATGAAATTTTAACTCAAATGAAGGTACTGAATACAAAAATAGATAAAACCGAAGAGAGAGTCATAAACCAATTAAAAGATATATTGAAGGAGAGTCAGCAGGAAATTGATAAGCTAAAAACGGATAATAAGATCTTAGAAGAAAAAATTAATGAACAGGGTCAGAAAATAAGAGCTTTAGAAAATAAGCATAGAAGAAACAATATTGTAATGTTAGGAGTAGAGGAGAAAGAACAAAGTAATGATGAGCTTGGAACTGTAATTAAGGATATTATCCGGAAAAAATTAAAAATAAATGTACATGATACAGACATTAATTTTGTTGCACGTATAGGCAAAAGAGGGGAGTTTGAGAGACCAGTATTAATAGGATGCACAACCTGGAACTTTAAAAAGGTAATTTTAAAAAACAAAAGGATGATGAAAGAGTCTCACATAATAATTAAAGAGGATTTACCCAAAGAAGTGCGCGAAGACAGAAAAGAGATCGGTCAAGTGATGTTTCAACTTAAACAAATGGGAAAGAGGGCTGCAATGAGAGGAAACAAACTCTTGTACGAGGGCAAATATTATTCGAAAGAGGAAGCGATGTTATTGGGAACAGAAATAAATAATACAAAAGTGGATGATATAAATAAGAGACCCAGAAGTGAAGAAGAACTAGACGAAAGTCAAGGTAAAAGAGGAAAAAGAGATTTAATGGGAAACAGCAAAAATCAGGAAAATGTGGCAAAGGTAGCACGTGATAAAATAACTAATTTTTTTGCAGTAAATCCCCAGTTATACACAAGAAAAAACAGTTTCTAACGAACGGGAAGCATAGGGGTGATATCCGATGGAAGGTAATGGCAACCCACCATCGTAAAGTGCCCAGGATGACCACGATAACAAACAAGGACGACGATTTATACTACAAAAATGGGATACAATTTCATAAAAATAAAAATATACGGATAGCTACTTGGAACGTAAGAAGTTTAAACCAAAGTGGAAAATTAGATAATTTACTCCAAGAATTAGAGGAATACAAGGTTGACATTGCTGGGATTAGTGAAGTGAGATGGATATCGACCGGTATAGTTCAGAAAAATAATTATACTCTCATATATTCGGGGGGCACAACCCACAACAACGGAGTTGCTATCGTAATAAATAATAAATTAAAAAAGAAAATAATAGGCACAATATATGAGTCTGAAAGAATTATTATGGTTAAAGTAGACACTAAACCGACAGCAACAAACATAATACAAATATATGCACCAACTTCTGACAGCTCCGAACAGCAGTGTGAAGAGTTTTATTATCGTTTGGAAAATATACTTGCTACCACTAAAAGTCGAGAATGTACAATTATAATGGGAGACTTTAACGCAAAAGTGGGAAGCAATGAAGACAAACCTGCCATTGGTCCATTTGGACTTGGAAAAAGAAACTCGAGAGGAGACATTTTAGCCGAATTTTCAAACAGTAATAAACTCATCATTACCAATACATGGTTTAAGCAACCCGCTAGGAGGTTATATACTTGGAAGGCACCAGGAGATACTCCTGCGAAAATAATCAGAAATCAAATAGATTATATATTGATTAATGAGAGATACCGGAACGCAATTAAAAGTGTTAAAACATGTCCCAGTGCTGATGTCAACTCCGATCACGTGCTCTTATTAGCAAATATGGAAATGAGATTAAAAGTGTTGGAGAAGGGAAACAAGAAAGAAAATGAATACATAAACATGAAAAAACTAGAAAACGAAGACATTAAAAAAATATTCCAAGAAAAATTCGAGGAAAATTATGAACTTACGACAAAGGAGTCCAGTGAATTAGACATAGATGGCGAAACTGATAATTTTATTCAGGCAATCAAAACAGCTGCGAAAGTAGCATTGAAAAATGAGGAAAAAATCGAAGTTAACAAGAACTGGATGACAGAAAATATACTTAGTTTAATGAAAGAAAGAAAAACTCTTAAGGACAACCCAACACAATATAAATTAAAGAATAAACAAATTATATCAGAGATAAAAATAGCAAAGCAGCTGTGGATGGAAAATAAATGCAAAAATATTGAATTGTACGAAAGATTAAATGACCCAGGTAAATTGCATAAAGAAATAAAGAATATGTGCGGAATATATCGTAATAATAAATCTGCAAACCTAAAAAGTAAAGATGGTAAATTACTGGCTAGTAAAACCGCAATATTAAATAGATGGGAGGAATATATTACAGAACTATTTTGTGACGAAACCCGTAATCCAGTGAATAAGGATAGTAGAGAAGGCTCATCGAATTTCCCTATATTATTGATAGAAGTAGAAGCAGCGGTCAAAGAAATTGGCGATGGTAAAGCATGTGGAGAGGATGGAATCTTCGCAGAGTATTTAAAAAATCTAAATGCTTATGGGATAAATAAATTATGGAAATTATGCAATAAAATATATACTGAGGAAAAAATCCCGAACATTTTAAGTAAGTCGACCTTTATCCTACTTCCAAAAAAAGTAAGCTCCAGTGAATGTACAGATTACAGATCGATCAGTTTAATGAGTCACATTACAAAAATGTTCTTAAAAATCATTCGAAGAAGAATTCAGACGACTATAGACAATGAAATAGGTCCGACTCAAATGGGTTTCAGGAAAGGAATGGGTACGCGGGAAGCAATTATTAGTCTTAACCTCCTAATTGAACGGGCAATAGAAAATAATTTACGCGTGTACTCTTGTTTCATTGACTATGAAAAGGCGTTCGATAGCATCTCACATAATAAAGTGTTCGATATACTGGAATGTTTAGACATTGAGAAGAAAATATTAAGACTTTTAAAAAATCTGTATTGGAACCAAGAAGTAACGGTTAAGACCAACTACGGTAATACTTCAAATATAACCGTGGAGAAGGGTGTAAGACAAGGATGTGTTCTGTCCCCAATATTGTTTAACATTTATGCCGAAAAAGTGATAGAAGAAGCTTTAAGTGAACATAAAATTGGTGTGAAAATTAATGGTGAAATAATTAATAATTTAAAATATGCAGACGATACAGTACTACTAGCATTAAGTGAAAGTGATTTACAAACTATCGTGGACAAAATAACCAGCGTAAGTGAACAATATGGATTAAAAATCAATATAAAAAAAACGGTGTGTATGATATTCAGTAAAGAATCTGTTCAACCTACACTTAATATAAAATGTAATGGCATAAAATTAAAGCAAGTTAACCAAATGAACTACTTGGGAAAACTATTCACCTGCAATAATGACCAAATAAACGAAATTAAAAAACGTATAGCCATCGCTAAAAATAATTTTATAAAACTTAAAGCTTACTTAATTAACAGAAAATTGTGTTTTAATAATCGGCTTAAAATGTTAAGGTGCTATGTGTGGTCCGCGTTACTGTATTCGTGCGAAACTTGAACGTTAAAAAGTGAATGTGAAGCCAGACTGAATGCATTTGAAACGTGGTGCATTAGAAGAATGCTAAAAATAAAGTGGACGGAGAAATTAAGTAACGTTGAAGTATTCCGTAAGGTTAAATATGACAGGTGTTTGGTTGCATTGATTAAAAGGAGAATATTGGGATACTTCGGCCATATTTATAGAGGAAATAGATACGAACTTCAAAGACTGATTATGTGCGGTAAAATGGATGGCTTTGTATCAAGGGGCAGAAAGCGGATAACGTGGATCTCGAATATTAAAAAATATTCAAACTTTAAATCGTTCCACAGTTTAAAGTCGGCTGCAATGGACCGAATTCAATGGAATCGAGTGGTCTCCAAAATCCTGTAATAGGATATGGAACCCTATGATGATGATGATATTTAAGATACTTATAAAAGCTGCCTGAACGATTGTAATTCTCGATTAGTAGTAAAAATTTAGCCTCTACATCATAAATTATTTTAACAAATACATATATATATATATATATATATATATATATATATATATATATATATATATATATATATATATATATATATATATATATATATATATATATATATATATATATATATATATATATATATATATATATATATATATATATATATATATATATATATATATATATGAGGTAGTTAGTTCTGTGATATCTTGATAAAAGTTATAAACTTGGCCACTATATCCAAATTTACCACCTTTAAATTTACTTATAGGAATAACCATAAAATTTGAGCAATTAATTGTTTTTAAAAAATTCTTTATTGTTTTGAAAGATCAGGTTATGGTCAGGATCCATTTAATTGTCTCCAGAAATTATATTTAATTCATTTTTTATTTAAACTTTATGACAAAGAGTAAATCGAAATTTTTCAATGTGTAAGCCAAACCAACAATGACACAAATTACATTGTTTTAAATTTTTTCAGGCAGGTTCAAAATTAGTTGCATACTAAAAAATAAGAATTTTCACGATTAGCTAATTTGTTTTAAATGCATTTCATTTTTTTTTTTTTTTTTTAATTAATCTTGACAAAACAAATATTTTTATAAATTTTATCAATTAATTTAAATATATAAATTTATTTTAATTTTTGTACATAATTGTTATTAATTAGCTCAATAATCCCAACGCCAGATGTATGACAATATAACATTTAAGTTCAAATCCTACTACAGAACCACAGTATTTACTATTGAACACGTTAATATTTGATGATTATCAAAATACCTAAAAGATAAACAAACTACGTCATTTTTAAGACAAACAACTTCGTTTCTCAAAATACTTAAATGGCAAAAAAACTGCGTAATTTTTAAGACAATCAACCTCGTTAATCAAAATACTTAAAAGACAATCAAACTACGTCATTTTTGCACATGACATTTTGTTTTAGACATGGTATAAAAGCCAACACTCATAATGATTTAACCGTCTTATACGTTCATGCTTTGAATATACTTGAACAGAATGTCATTTATATTTATAGATTTTTACATAGTTTTGCCCATTAAATGTACAATAATAGTAAATCTAATTGCTGTCTTTTATATTTATAGGCTTTGACATACGTTCGCTTATTGAATATTCTAGAACAGTAAGTCTAATTGTTATCTTTTATATTCATTAGTCTTGAGATACGTTCGCTTATTCAATATACTAGAATATAAAATCTTATTATTGTAATACTCAATTTATTTAAAATTTTGTAACGTTTAATAAGTAAAGTTTTTTTTTGTAAATTTATAATTTTGGAACTAATATTTTATACAATAAACACAGTTGATTTTAACATAAAATTTTCTTTTATTACGACAAATCTGTGGTATATAATCGCAGTTGAATATTAAAAAGCATCCAGACCATGTGGCATAATACAATATAAATTAATAGTAAGGAGAAATTTAAGTGTGAAAATTTATTTATCTGTATACCATATTTAAAGAAAAAAAGTTAAATGTTTTGATAAAAAGATTTCATTTACTACTCAAGAATTAAGAATGAAAGTGTAATTTACATAATATAATTTGTATTATTATTTTCCTATATTTTTATGATTTTCATTCTTTCAAGAAATCGGTAAAACAGCATTTGTAAATTTTCTATTTCTTTCATTCGATAAAATACTTCCATTGACCAATCAAATGTTTGTTTGTATGATTACAAATATTTATTTTTATAAAAGCCTAATGCTCTTACAATTTTATTCCTCAAATCGATAACCTACTGAGCTATACTTACGTTTCCTAAATGGGTGCAAAAAAAGTATTTCCAGTTACCTCCTTATACGTAAATAAAACCTTTACCTTTATATAATAAAACGTTTCCTTGCTGTCACTTAAAGTTTCTTAAAACGGTACTTACATCGATATTTTTCCTCAAAATGGATTGAAATAACGAATTTACTTTTGTTAAAAATTCGCTAATTTTAACCATATCTCACGACAAAAATTTTAACTTAAAAAACGAAAAAATATATTATAAAGCTTTATATTGTATTACCAAACATTACGCATTTCCACTAAGTGATAGTATTTTTTTACCCTAGTAAGATGAATAATTTTTTAACTTAAACTTCCAATTCACTTTTATACCTTCGTAATTATATAAATATTTATACCAAGAATAAGAACAGTTCTTAAACGTTAGGAAGAAAAGGCACTTAAAAAAATAAACCTTCTTTAATAATTTTACAATGAGCAAATTATGTATAACATTTTTATAGGAAACAAAATTATATTATAAAATTAATGAATAAAAATAAAGTTTTATTTTTGTATTGTGTGTATTGTGTGTATCAATAATTAATTTAATAACAGTGAGAGAAATATTAATAATGATTGTTGTCATCATGGAAATTTATTAAGAAATTTTAAATCATATTAAAAAAAAAATTTTATTGGATATATAGTTAATTATTGGATAGAATGATGATGTTTTATTTTACTTCCGAGTTATATCTACGATGTCAGTCTGTGAAACTCATTTACAAAAACGCGCAAAACTTCAAAACTACTTGACCAATTTTATTAATTTTTGGTAAACAATAATGAAGTTGTTTGGGATAGTCCCAATTTTTTTAATTTCATTTATATATTCCCGATTCGTAGAGATATTATAGCATAAAAAACTAATTACATTTTTTCACTTAAATACTGATATTTCATGAATCGTTTATACGATTTTGATCAAATTTTATATATACAATGTTTTAAAGGTTTACATTAGTAGTTTAAATTGTTATTTGTTACACAAATTGACCACAATCGATTAGTCAAGAACTTGGTAATTAAAGAAAAAATCGCAACGAATAAATGTGTAAAGCATAAAGTCAGTTTATTGAAACAGAAAATTCAATGTTATGCAATTGTGGGAAAATTTTTTTTTAGATCGTATGCAAATTTCACACACAACCGATAATCGGTTATATTCGACAATCTTTCACATGAATCAACCGTGAATCATTCATTCGATTTTGTTTTTGTGAGTAGATGCATGATGTACTTTAACATCAAGTTCAGCTCTTGATTCTGATAAGATTATTAAATCATGTTCAGCAATCCATTATGTTGTCCTCATGTAGTTGGTGTACGATTTACTTTCCTAAATAACTTTAAAAAAAAAACTTTTTTTCCACCGAAAATACGGTTCTGTTATTAGTCTATAATGAATTAAACACAACACTCACACATTACTAATAATAATGTTTAAGTGTTGTATTAACAAGCATAATGATAAAATAGAAAGAAAATAAATTTTGAAGTGGTAGAAAACGACAAAAAGATTAACATAAAGTAACTATATTAAAAAAAACACAGACATAGGATCGAACTGGCTCAACAGGTCAGTACCAGATACAATGCCTTGGGAGGTTTCGGAGTTGAGGCCAACAGTTCCTCCTTCTATTGTTCTTTTTAATAAATGTTTTATTTATGCCGGGTGTACTGGCATCTATGGTCGATTATCCAGAAAATGGTAGATCGCCAAAACCCAGGTATAGGCACCAGAGATTAGAAATTAAACGTATCTTTCGGGCTCCAGATTGGTTTTCACCGACTCAATCGTGTTCTGACATGGCTGGCAGAATATTATAAAAGGGTCAGGGAATAACAATTTCATTAACTAATAACTTTAGAGCTTGTGTAGTATATAGGCTTGCTCCATATGAACAAATATCTCGGGGCAAGAGATGGGACGCGTTCTGTGTTCGGCGTATTTTTCGTGTGAATAGGAATCATCTTCTTTTGCAATTTTTGGTTGAATACTGCGATTCATGTGGGCTACCACTGATTATTGCTTACGAGAGGTAATCGGGAAAGTCTCCGACTTTTTACAAGAGCATCCTTCAATAAATCGAAATTGACTGAATTGGACTCGGGCTGGCTTGTCATTAGGGAAAACCAGAGAGAGTGAAGATGGTGCGGTAAAATTTAAAATTTGGTATATATTTGGTTGATTGAAGAATCAGTTACGAGTTCCGAAACAATGGCACATCTCGTATCAACGTATTTCGCTGGTTTTACCAGAAAATGTAGAATTGTTGGCTATATACTCTTCAGCGCTTATTGGCAGACATATTTGATATACGAATCTTGTAGAGAGACCATTATAAGAATGTCAGTTTCCTTACCAAGCCGGCTTTTCAGTAAAGACTGCGTTCCACTAGTAGCGGGGATCTATCGAGGTGTACATTCTAAAAAATCAATGGAATTAGAGATTTTCCTCGACATTGAGTGAGCCTTCAAAAACACAACGGAGGCATGGGATGTAAGGTATCTTATTAATATGGATCAGCAAGATGCTCAAGGTGAGGCACATCACCACAATTTTAGGTGGAGAATTGGTTCGGGGATTTATTGGCAGAGGATACCTTCAGAGTAGACTTCTTTTTCCACGTCTGTAGGGTTGCGCTTCTAACCGGTCTCAAATATATAGAGACAATTGCTTAAGGATACGGTGATGGGATATCTATGTTAGTCAGGGGTAAGGACGAAGACAATATCTACGATATGATGCAACAAGCGCTTTCTTACATAGGGCGTGTATGGATTAAAATTTGTCAGATAAAGCTGGCTGTATCTTGTTTACCAGACGCATTACACATCGAAATTATACAGTCTAGATCAGTCAAGCATCGTGGGGTAATCCTTGATGCCAATTTGAGTTAGGGGGAACATTTAGACTAGAAACAAACCAGGGAAAATGGTATTTTCTGGGTGTGCAGAAGAGCATTTGGACAATCCTAGGGACTCCAGCCTTTCATAGGCTTTAACTTAAAATGGTTGCTAAACCGATGCTCACATTTGGCTGTTGAGTTTGGCAGCCAAGGACATCTCTAGCCAAGGCTAAAAAAATTATTACTCTGCTTGGGGTGCTCTTTGGTTTTTTGTCAGTGGGTATTTGACAATTGAAGCGGAGGCCATGACTTGGAAGATGCGGATACTGGCACAATAAGAAAAACAAAGAGAATGAGGTAACAGATTAATAAGCGGGAGAGAAGTCGTCACCGACACCTCTGTCGCCTGAACCTGTTATTCCTGTTGCAAGATGCTCTGTGATATCTTGTATGAACATACATCGCACCATTTCACAAGAATTACAAAAATTTAATTTATTCAAATTAAACAATAGATATAATAAAAGCCAAGTAATGAATATAATGAAAAATTTCTTATGTTGCGTATGCGAGAAAATTATTTTTTTAACATTGATTCATTTTTTAAGAACTTGTGTTTTCAAGTTTTTAGCACTTGTGTCAGTGTATTTTACAACATTACATTGATACAGCTACAAAGGTGCTGCTTTATAAGTGGACAATTTGAAAACAGGCAATTATTCTTCGCCTTTTGAGCACACAAAAGTGAAAATTACCCAATACTGTGTACAGCCTTTTCTAATACATCCTCCATTCACGTTTCATTATTAAACATTTGATAAAACTTTCGTTATTTTGAGTTTTTACTAATATCCAATTAGAATATCTAGAATAATATACATAAATTGTTATAATTATAACTCTTTACGTAAAAAACAAATGTGTAAAAGAATCAAGTTAACCAATGCAAACGTATTGAACAATTGTGTTCAGTGTACGTATAGGTTTTGAAGTTTGACAGTACTGAATTTGTGTATATTTACCTAACCTTGTTGTCATCCAGTTTAATATATTATCTATGGTCCATGCATAAATTAACAAGGATGTGACAGATTGTGGGCACAACAGCGTATAATATAGACTTTAATTGTGAGTATTATTTTTAAATGATAAATTGTTTGGTGAATATTTACTGAGTATCCATTAACTTGGCACTTCCTTCTTCACAATTTTTTTAATTTTCGCAAAAGGATAGACGGCTGATACAGAATTTGGTATATTTCATATGAAAATATAAAACGGGACTGAATCTCATAACAAAATTCGAAAATGAAATTTAAATTAATTAAAAAATGAAAAAATTGTTAGCTCTCAAAAGTTATTTAACTATTTTTTGAAAATTTTACATGTAATCTCTATGGAGATATTAATTGATATTATTACGTTTCTTCTAAGCATAACTGCTCTTGTTAAATCAGAATTTTTGAACGTACATAAATTGTTTATTTTTAAGTTAATAAAACTTAAAATTTGAGTCCACTGTCCGTGAAGTACACACGCTATAAATAGGTAACAATAAAGTTAGTAAGGAAACATAGTCAACATACCTATAAGTCAAACAACTAGGTATTATTTTATTCTCATACATGCAATGCCATTTATTTGAAGACACATTCAACCTACTCACACTTGCATTTTATTAACTGCTCCGTTTTTCACTATTTCTGTTTTTATAACTGAATGGCGTATATATTTTAATAACTACGTAAACAGTATAATTTCGGAAAAATAATCCGTAAAAACGAATCAGTTTGTTACAATGTTGCTAACGGAAAAAATTATTAACAAGAGCGGGCTGAACGATAGAGTGCATAGAACAACAAACTTTCTCGGAACTGGACAAAATACATTAATTTTATCCACAGATTATATCCCAATTTATATCCACAGAAATTTATACACCCTTAAGCTGTTTTAAAAAAATTTGTTTCGAAAACTCAAAACAATTTTATTTATAGTAATATATAAATAAACAAAAATATATTAAGTCGCAAACATAGAGAATATTAATTCAGAAATATTATAATATGAGGTCAAAAATTAATAAGTCCCGAAGTTGTATGTCATTTCGAAACAATATTTTATTAAGAAATAAAATGCATATAAAGCCCAGTTTCAGATAGCTAATCAATCCAATATTAGTGTTCATTTTAATTCTTAAACAAATAACTAACATCGAACCCGGGGAAAAGAACTTCTACATATATTAAAAGAATGTTTCCAAATATACAACCAAATAAAATGAAAATTAATAGTTTGCGTTTAATTGAAATATAAAGATAAACAGTATAAAAAAGAGTAAGAAGAGTTATTTATAAATTTTTTAATTTATAATTACTAATTTTATTTCAATTTCAACTTTTAGAAGCTTTATTTTCAGTCCCAAATTAGTCATAATATTTAGTACTAACTCCAATCTTCTAAATTAAACATTTAACAAAAACAACATAAAAAAAATATTCATAATTATGTCAGCTTGGTTAGGTCCATCCTCTTAAAATGGAATAAAACGAGCATAAAAATAGTATCTCTAAACAAATACTCAAATTACGTGTCCTGTAAAGTTTGAAAAATGTGAATCAATACTGTTTGTTTTTGGGTACAAATATATAAAAAATAATGAAATCGGAAATATTTGTGATATCCATTGAAGTAAATTGAAAGCAGTAGAAACTTCGAAATAAATGTTACTCAGATTCATTAATCAAGGATTAATCCTTTTCTCGTGATCAATCAAACTGAAAATTTTCAGGCAGACTTATTAAAATTCAAATAATTTTTAAATAATTTAATTTTGAATTTTTCGAAATTTTTAAAAACAGAATGGTAAACTTAATTTACAAAGTAAGAGAATATAAAAAAACATGGGTTTTATTGATTGATCTGTAATGTACCGTGTTTTTATAATGAGCTTAAAAGTAAAAAATATATTTATCAAATTTCAAACAAGAAACATGGGGCGCTTGCGGTAGATAATAGATACATTAATAGCTCAACGAGTGCTCATGTGTGCGTCCAATGTTTTTCGTTTGGAATAAGAGAGATCATTTTATCCTTTTTAATCTGTTATAAACACATGGTACATTAAAAAACTACCCGATAAAAACGATGTTTTTTACACTCCGTTCCTTTATAAATTGAGAAGTTTACGATTGGAAACGAAAAAAAGGTTAATATTCGATATGAAGCTTTTCCGACAGGCAAACAAACACTAATAGTTAAAAGAAACGGAGTAAAAATTATTTTTATTTTATTATTATTATTTGATTTTTATGGTTTATGTGAGTAAAATTTTTGTATAGTTTACGTAATTTTTTTCTGCTTTTTCAGTTTTTTCTTATTCTCCTCTTTTGATTAAGTTTATAAAAATATGTTAAATGATTTCGATTAGAAAATATACCTATTATAATTATTAAGTACTAAATATTATTAATTATAATGTTATAATACATACAATTAAAGTATACTTAAATTATATGTATAATTGAGCTTGGAGGTGCTAAATAAATGGAGATGAATTTTGTTTGTGTTTATATAGATTAAAGAACATACAGTAGATGTACCAAATGTTTAAAAACTTCCCTATTTTTAATCGATTAAACAAACATAAATAATCTAGTGTGAACGTCCCACAACTTCTACTATCGCGCTTACCTCTCTCTATATGTAAAGAATGCGCATAATTTTTGATAACATATGATGATTTTCCCATTTCTCTCTATTTCATAGATCCCAATATACTACAGTGTGAATTTATTGTATATGATGGATAAGTTCGAATCCATAAGTTCGAATCAGTATGCAAACAAACTTTGTAAAAATATTCCGGAAAATAAACCGGAAAAATATTTTTAATTCTATCGTCTAGAGGTGTATAATCATTTTTCACTAGAATTGAGCTTTTAAACGAGTATAAAAATAATGATTCTTAACAAAATATTGATCGAATAAATTTTTTAAGTTTGTATGGGATATGCTAAAATGAGAATATAATGTAAAATATTTTCTACAATATACCATATGAATACAATAAAATCAGCATGATATTTCACCAAAATATTTTTTCAAGATTGATCTTTCATTTCTTGTCTTTTCGATAATCGTCTAGTACACCATGAATTTGTGTCATAACTTTTAGTAATAAAACATTCAATCACTGTCAAATGCCTGTATAATGTCTTATGTTTATCGACTATGTTATTAGACCAGTAAAGATACTATGTACTTAAGCGGTGATTTAAAGTTTCACTGGATGTTTCAATTTTGATAAAAAATTTAAGAGTAAATGTTTTATACAGAAAGAAAATCGCTGTTAGTAATTTTATGATAAAAACATATGGGGAATTTATATATCTTATATATAAAATTTCCATGTCACAATGTTAGCTACCGTACTCCTCCGAAACGGCTTTACCGATTTTAACCAAATTTTATATGCGTATTCAGTAGGTTTGAGAATCGGCTACTATCTATTTTTCATACCCCTAAGTCATAATGGCTGTTCACCCTTAAAAACTTTTTTTAAATTTTTGGACGAAATTTTTTGTTTTTATTTTTTTATAATGTGGCATTAAAAAATACATACAACCCTAAATTTCCACCCTTCTACGATCAACCCCTATTTTTATTTGTTAATTATAAACTTTTTTTTTGGCAAGATTTTTATTTTTATTTTGTCATGACTTAGAGTTAAAAAAATTCATATTACTCTTAATTTTCACCCTTCTACGATCAACTCCTAATTTTCCATTCCGATTTTATTTTTTTTATTCTATCCACAGATCTGCAATAGGGTTGCAAGATCGAATATAATAATTGTAGTACGATAAATTCTTATTCAGTTTATAATTTCAATTTTCTTTAATTATGAATTTTTTCTCAATTCATCTCTCGCCCTCGCCGGTTGATAACTGATCATAGTTAAAGGGGAAAAGCAATGAAATTTAAAGGCGAAAGTCGGACTTATCACGATAGTATTGTACACTTTATTGCGCTGAGAGATTTATCTGTATTTTTTTCAACTGTCATAATTGATAGTAAAATATGAATTATAATTTTTGATGTTTAGCTATCAAGAATTTTAATTCAAAATATATTCGTTACTTTCATAAAGATTAATTTTTTAACCTAAATAAAGCATACTTTCATTGTTTAAAACGCTTTCGGTTATAAGTACATCTCCGCACACTTATAGTAAATAGTTATTTTTATTGAACTAAAAAAATGTTTCCTGAAAATAATATGCATGCAAAACAACGTTTGACGGGTCGGCTAGACTATATATAATTTTTCGTTCTTTACGCATTTTATAATTCCTTAAATTACCAGTGGCCATTGTAAAGTATAAACTACAATAATAATGACAAAGTAAAGATTTTAAACATTCTTTTTCACCAAGGTTTTTCTTAGTTACAATTAACTACAGGCTAATCAACTATCTGATTTGTATGGTTATATTTGTATTGAATGTAGGTTTTATCTTATAACCCGATACTTAGTATTATATAGTGTTTTTATTTATATTATGTTCTTTTGATTTTTTTTAATTTTTTTTTTGTAGTTCATCATATTTAATTATATTTAAAAGTTATATATTCTCTGATAGAAAAATTGTGTGTGTTATTATATTCTATAATATTACTAGCGGCACACGGCGCTTCACAGCCATAGAAGTACAAAAACATACCAGATTAAATAATATTATGATTCATTATCAATTTCGCTTTTGTTGATGTTTATACAAACTCTTACACAATATAAATAGGGGAGAATAAATCTTAGGCTTCCTGAAAAAGTTGTATCGTCCCATAGCCCTGATTCGACTTTCAGTATAAGGGTCTCGTTTCGCTCGTAAAGTGACTTCACCTTTTCTAGCTAAGGTACGAAGGTAGATCTTGAGTTCAAAAATATCGCTTTGCTCGAAAGGTAATAAGAACCGGTATCTTCGTTTTGTCAGGCCTATATATGAATCTATATATTAAAAATATTGATGAACATTTGAATGTCCACGCCTGGCTTTACTCCATATAAACTTTAATGCTCAAAATCTTAAATGAAAGGTCTTGAGCCCTGAAAGTTCTTATACCAAAAAGACTTTTCAATATTCATCATAACAGAAGATATCTAATTTAAAAAATCCCATAAAGAGTTGAGTGATCGCGCCTTCCTCTCCTCTGAGTGTTCTTAATCTAGACCCTATATCTTCAGTAGATATATGGATACAAAACTACCACAACATTTGGAGAAAGAAACTCTCCATTGGAAATGCATACTATATATTTTGCCCTAAGAAAACTTTGTCAGACAATACATATCATTTGACCTAATAACCACTGAAATTAGGTGAGTTGGAGATTGATGAGAGCACAACGCACACTCATCACCTTTTTCTGTGTGATTAGAATGATTAATACCAATATGAAAAAAGTCACAGTTGCTTAGAACTTCAAATTCAAAATAATTTAATTTACCCAGTTATTGATAACAGTAAATAATATTGGATATATTAAACAAAATATTAAGATTATAATCAATCTCACATCAAGAGAGAGTTGTTTCACCATTAGCGGATAGATGGCAACAAGTGAGAAGTTCTAGCCATTTTATATTGTTTTATATAAGTTCCAACTCATGTATAATATCATACATAAGTTAGCTCATGTAACAGAATGAATCTTATCAGAATGTGATCTTATCACTCGAACTACATTGATTAATTAAAGTTCTACATATATTTAATTTTTTTGCACATTTAGTAATTGAATCTACACATTAAAAACTACACATTGATGAAAATTGTTCCGAGTCCATCCGTCCGTTCTATCCAGCTGAATTGTTTGATTATTTTTAATGAAAGGTATTACTGTCAAGATGAACCTTCAAGCATTGGATTGCATCTATATTTTGTCTTTTTCAAGATTTGATGGGGCGTTTCAAATGTTATGATAGTTTGTATCACAATAGCTCCAGTTCTAATGAAAATATAGAGTTTGTATTGGTCTAAAAACACTATGTGACAGAATACCTTTCAGTTGAGCTATCAAATACTCAATATCTATGAGATGGAGTAGGGCAACGCACGGACATTAAACTTGATTTTCAACTTCTCATGATATTTCCTCTTTTCAAAGTTAGACATCGCCTGTTCTAATGAACATAGAAAGTTCGTTTTAGTTAAGAACACACGGTGATTCAATATCTTTCACTGTATTGGATGAAACACTAAAATTGAAAGAGATGGAGATTGTAGAGAGCACATCACACACTTATCCTTTTGCTTCTCTGATTTGAACGATTAATAGTATCAGGTATGTTTGGAAAATGTCACAGTTTTTTAGACTTTTAGATTCAAATTTAAGCTACTAAATTATTATCGACAATTAATGCAGCGGAGTAGCACACAGTTCGGCAAGTCTATATATAAAAGATTTATGAAAAGCTGAATGTACGTGCATTCCTCTCCTCCGTCTTATCCAATTTCAGTGCATGTTACTTCAAATGGAAGGTCTTAAATCACTGACTGTTGTTAGCTTCTCTGTTCATAAAAACAGGAAATATCTAACTTTGAATGTGGGAATTTTCTTAAATTGAAATTCAAAATAAAACTAGTGGACCATTGGGAAAAGTTTTATACAATCAGAAACAAATAATCTTTATATAATTTTAAAGAATTAAGTATTGATACCATCTATCTTTTGCCTATGCATTTCTTTAGGCATTTCATTAACCAAGTTTTGTATCCTAATATGTCCACTCCTATAGAGTTCAGGTCATGATCATCGGTTTGCCAGTGCGTTAATTCTATTTTTCAAGGAAAAGCATTAAATATGGTACATACGATCACATGGCCCAATATAAACTTATCCCTCTTTTATAACTCCTTTATTGGTAAAATTTCGAGAAATCTTTTCTTACTGAGACCCGGTACTTCGTGGTGTGGTACTCATATTCTTGATGAAAAGTAAATGGACCTTCAGAATATGCAGAATTTATATAATTGACAGTTCGACATTCTTCGCAGACATAAGTAAGTTTTATTTTGACTTTCAAATTTATGAGATTATTTACACTCAAAATTAGATATTTCCTGTTCCAATGAACATAGGAAGTTCGTTTTAGACTCAGAAAATTTGTGACTCATTTAAGCTGTTAAATACTCAAATTAGATGAGATGGAAGACGGTAACTATTTATGAGAATTGAAATTTTTTCCACCCAGAATTATATATGCTCTGTTCAAGAACTGCCATTTGAGCCTTTTAACAATCAATTAGGTGGCTGAAGAGATGATAGAAATCAAAGTGCGAACATTCATCTTTTTATCAATTTTTTATACTTAGATTCATTTATCACTGCTAACTAGCAGTACGCCGAATTGACAATTATGGACACCCGATAAATCTATACCTATAAAATGCTGTAACTTGAAAAATATAATAAACTCACTACCGTATTGCTGATTGTAGGTGCCTGAACCTTCTATGTTCATTAGAACTGGACATATTGGAATACAAAATTATCACAGCACTTGGACAAAGAAAACTCCCATATGAAATAGTGCCCGGGGGTTTTAACCTCGGACTTTTGTTACAGTGAATGAAAATATACGATCGAAGTAGGATTTTGTTGCTTGTGATATAAATTGTAAAGTTTACCAAAATTTTTTTTTGTGCTTTTAATTTTTTGATTATGAAGAAGTAGCAGCATTAATTTACCTCACTTTGATTGAAAAAAAACTGCTTCCGTTGTGGTAAAATAATAAATAAAAAGAAAAAAGAAAAAAGAAGCAAAATTAAATAAAAAACGGCGAAGATAAATTTCATACATAAATACTCCAACTTTAAGTGACACCGTTGTGAATTTTATTGCCATACAGAAAGATGATTATTATCGAGAAATTCATAAAAGAATTTCTGGAGTAGTAGATTTACAGACACTTGAAGCAAAATATCAAGCAGATTGTTATCACTTGCTCAAAAATTCTATTCACCTAAGTAATGTTGAAAATAAAGTTGTTCCAATGGACCAAATATACAATTCTACAGAAGAAAATGATGACTGCCAATTTACTATACAAGAATTGAAAAATGAGTACATCCCGGATGAAAAACCTATTAGAAAACGACTGATCGACCGCTATTATGATGATATTGTTATATCAAGTATATTTGGATCCAATAGCATAATATGTTTGAAAAAAATTAACCACAATATATTAACAAAAAATTGGTATAATCAAAAACATAACAGTAAAAAAGAAGAGGAGCTTCATATATTTAAAGCGGGTAGAGAAATTATTATGAGGCACATACGAGCTCAAGTGTACAATACTGAAAATAATACACAAGTGACATTCAAATGCTTGAAAACATTGATTTCAAAATCCTTTAATTTGTGACTGTCAGAAATAAATTTAAGAAAAAAAAAATATTGAATCAATTCTAACTTATGAAAAAAATGCAAATCTATCGCACATGTATAATATCAGCTGTGCGACCAAGATCATTTCTATCACCTCTGCATATTACTTTGGCTGTAATGTTTCATAGGAAATTTGAATTGAAAAAGTAATAAATATATGCAACTCGTTATGCTTCTGTACTTCATACAAAGAAACTACGTTGCACGAAGCTTCAGCTACTTTTGCTACTCCACCAAAAATGAAACCTGGGAGTTTTGTACAATTTGTGCATGATAATGCTGATTTTAATATCAACATAATTGATGGTAAAGGAACGTTTCATTATATAGGAAGCATTGAAATTGTTACACCAGGTTATAGTATACAACCTTGACGACCTATCAAACGTTTGAAGACCCTTCCAACTGAATCTGAGTTCATTAAAAAAGGGAATACCTCTCTTCAAATATATCCAGCTTCTGTGGGTACAGGTTTGCATTGCATGTATTTCAATAACATGTTTATCCCAATAAACATGAATGAGTTGCCAGCGCCGGATTATATATTGAGAATGTTATTTTGTAATTGCAGAAAGCAATTTGAGGCTGCTTGTGGTTGTCGGAAGACTGGATTATACTGTAGTGTAGCATGAGTTATACTACAGTGCCGCGAAAATGATTGTTTCAACACTCCGCCTATGATTCAAATTATGAAGTTGAAGAAAATATTGAAAATTTATGAAAATGTAAATTATTTAAATAAATAAATATTTTATTTACAATTATCTTTTTTTATATGGAAAGAATTTAACGAATTCAACGGTAACGAACTACGCCATTAACTTTTTTTTTTTTAATTATGATTAAAAATTTTTAATAGGTAAACTTGTTATATATATATATATATATATATATATATATATATATATATATATATATATATATATATATATATATATATATATATATATATATATATATATATGATTAACAAAACATTCCTGTTTTTGTTTTTAAATTTCAAACACTATAACTGAAATCCGAGGTTTTTATGTTTTGAGGGCACTACATCAAAATATATGGGAGGCAATCGCATGTGTGTAAAACTTGAAAAAGGCAAAATATAAATGTAATCCAATGCTTGATGCTTATCAGGATAAAAATGCCTTTCATTTAAAAAAAATCTCGTTTGAGTATATGGGTGACGTTTATTTATAATGCCAACTCATAATTTTTTATTGTGGGCCACACAAAGCACATATGGATACCAAAAATAGTTTCCGTTTTATTCTCAAACCAATCGAATATACAGCAAAATTTCATAAAAATCGATCAAGCGAATTTGGAGGACTTTAGTGACACTGTGGCACGATAATTTTATATTGTAGATTTTCTTACTACCACATGTAAAATTAAATACTAGTGATCTCACTTTGCTACAATCTAAACTTTAAAGAATCTCTCTTATACGGTTTTTTATTGTTCGAAATCTTTGTACATTCATCCATCATACAAAAATGGCAATGAAAAAAAAATTTTTTTATAACAATAATTCTTTAACATTTTTATAACAAAAACCAAAATGAAAAGCATTCGTACGAATATTTAAAAGACAGGTTACACAAAAACTGGAACCTGCTCAGAGAAGATTGACAAAATATTGATTCACGTATATGAGCTGCTGAAATCTGCACTAAAAAGCTCTTGATAAAATAAAGCAGAAAAAAAAAGTTTTTTTATAAGATCATATTAAAAACATTACTCTGATGATATAATAATAAAAAATTTCATTCTTTGGTTATGAAGAATGCTATTTATACAAATAAAAAGGATACGTTGATTGCGTGATAGCCTTTAAAATCGAATTTGCATCCGAGTTTCTTGCACCTATTTGTTGCTATTGTGCTCTGGATTTTAGCAAATCTTTTGTTGCCGGCTGGCTGGGCAACACTTTATTCATGCTTTGGTAGTCCACTATGTCTGTGTTTTGAAATCTTAAAGTTTGCTACCGGGTAGTTAAATATGATATTTATAAAATATGATATGTATGGGTATATTATAAAATATGATATTTATCATTGCTTATATACACTATTGATGGCATAATACTTTATTCCCAGTAATAGCTTAATGTTTTGAAACATACATTATTGACACAGTTTAAAACTTTTGTTCAGGTCAAACAAAACTGGACATCGATTCTAGTAAAAAAAAAAAAACTAATAAAAATTTATTTTCTTTGTCGTCTTAAAGGCAATCAGATACTTTCAAAATTTGAATTGTATAAATTTTTTGCTCTATTCAAACTTTTATAATTCTACATACGGATAATCGCACCCTCACTAGAAGAGTGACACTACACCAGATTCTACATCTATGTTTAGTAAGACTTTTGTAAATATGTCAATACTCAATTCAAATATTTATTTTTATTAATTAATACAGAACAATCCGTCACATGCACACATACTTTACACCTAGTTGAATTAACAAGATTTGTATTATGTAAATTTTTGTAATTATTTTCGCTTTTATCTACTTTTAGAGAGGTAAACAAAGTTGCAAGGTAATCATTTTCCATTATTTAAATAAATTTCAATTTCCAATTATTACAAGATTTTTTTACATGACTCAGGTATAAGAATTAGAAATCCCTTCAAACCCGAATAATCATGTATCGGACTGTTTTGGGAAACCTTGAATTAGAAAGCATATTATCTATTCTGGAGGTTTCGTCATCCTCCAGATCATATTTACTATATCATGCTCAAAAAATTTTCTTATTGGTTTTAAACCAACTTACTGGGAATTCACTGGTCGGGGGAATGGAGACATACGATGATTATTCCTATTTTGAAAACTAACAAAGTTCCGAATACCCATCAATTCTATCGCCCAATTACTTTGGCTTCATGTATTTCCAAAGTTATGGAGCATTTGGTGAAAAACCGATTGGAAGTGGTGGTGTGAGTATAATAACATTCACCCGTCATACACTCGCGGATTTCGAAATAAATGCTCGAACTGGATAACCTTTCAATGCTCTTAATCCAAATTACTCTTGAAAACAGATACATGCTATGTTGTTTGATTGATATAAAAGGGGCTTACGATAATGTTGACATTAGTATATTGATCAAAACTCACAACCCTATCAGCTCCACCTAAAATAATTTCGTACATTTACAATTTTTTTATAATTCGCTATCTGACCGTCAACTACCAAATTCATTTATCTCATCCTAGAAGTCCATTTAAGGGTTGACCTAAGGTTGCTGTTTTAAGCCCCCTCCATTTTGAACATCTACATAGCTAGTCTGCAAACTGTTAATCAACATCCCATTCAACTTCTACAGTACGCGTATTATCTAGTCCTTTACTCTTCATCCCAGTCCTTACAGATGTAGATGATGTTTCAAACGCCCTGTCTATTCTTCAACATAATTTACTGTCTTTTAATTTGAAAATGTGCATTCTTGTTCTGCTCTTATTTTCCCCAGATAAAGGTGCACATCAAATCTATTCCCTTTCTGAATACAACCATTCCACACCCGACATCTGTAAAACGCCTCGGAGTCATCTTTTATAGAAAATTGCACTTGAATTAACATATCGACTATATCATAAGTAAATGAACTCCACGAATCAACATCAATCGTGCCCTTGCCAAAGTTTGGTAGGGAGCCGACCAGTGTACTTTGCTTGTGATATATAGACTAATCATGTGAAGTTTCATTGACTATAGCTCTCTCCTTTTATGTCCATTGTCTAGCCAATATTGGATAAAATTAAATTATAATTCTTATGCATTGCCCTTGGAAAAATGCGTTCCTGCCCTACCATCTCCCTACTGATTGTGGCAGCAGATGCTCCCTTAAAAATCCGTGGTCTGCATTTAGCGAAAAAAATTCTTTCTAAATCAATACTCCTCTTAATCAAAAACTTTGATCCCAATGACTTTCCAGAAATTCACTTTATTGGTCAAAAAAGGAGATCCCACTCCCTTGTGGTGGCTTCTCATGTTATATACAAGTCCTATTAACCAATCTTGCTTTCCTCTCTATTTCAATTTTGACTTTCCATCCCGATACTCGACAATTCCTGTGTTTATTGATTGCAGACTTGGCCGGGAGGATGCCATTAAAAGTTCCTCTATGTCAATTCATCCAGTTGCTAGGATCACTTACTACTTCAACCAACTATTTTCCTTTTATAAAATCTGTCAATAATTGTTTAGTACTTGCTTGCACTTTTGTCTGAAATTTACAATACCCGGTTTACCGACAAAGGGAACCATAATTTTAATTGAATCCATAGCATCAAAAGATTCTTGAGATATTAAAAGAAAAATTTCTAAATTAATATTCTGATATAGATTGATTTAAAATTTATTATTGTTATTATTATTATTATTTTTTTTTTTTTTTATGTTTGTATTATTCCCTAGAGATACTACTGAGATCAAAAGGATTTTGTGACATTTAACCCCAATATTCGCTTAAAATTATTCCATCCTGTAACTCAAAATGTCAATAATTTTGACCCTATATTCACTTAGATCTGTTCCGACTGCGTCAATAAAATTCGTGCGTTGAAAATTTTGATATTTTGAATTGAACAAATTTACAAATTACTTGTTCAATCATCGACTTCAATCTGGGTGATAGTACTGGAGATTTCTTTAAAGTAAACTTTATTGCCGATCTTGTAAATATATGGAATTCGTATATTTCCTTCCTCGCGTTAATAAAAATACATTTTTAAAATGAATTTGTAAGTATAATATTATTTATTATTATATTAAGGAAGGGAAGAATGTAATTCTGGTGATCCGTGAAGTATTATTTTTACTAACTGATACATCACAAACATATGGCAATGATTACGCTTGATCAGCCTAATGCATTTCATTGAGTTTTTCATGACCTTTTACTTCAACATTTGTATAAAATTGGCTTTAGGGAAACCACAGGTGTACTCTTGTCGGATTACTTAGATGATAGATGCAAGGGAGTAAAAGCAAATCACAATAAGGGTATTTCCCTAGACAAAGTTTTAGGACCAAAATTGTTTCAGCGCTTTATATACGAATTAACATCTTATATTGTAGATTGCAAAAGTGTGACGTCGTTCTTTTTGCTGATGGCATCACCATGATTTAACACAATACAGATAAGTAAATCTATTTTAGGAGGCATGATCGACAGATTCTAATGATTTATTCTTAAACATAAATAATCATCAAATTCAAAAATTCACAATTAATAATATTAGTAGAGTGATACATTCCTGTTTTACCAAATAAAAAAAAGACGTGTGGCACTCGGGGACTGCCGCGGTAAAGCTATTGCATAGCATTTTGTAACAACTTATGCAATTATAATTTATTTATTTATTTATTTATTTATTTTATTCATGCAGTATTTGCTTTTTCCTACACCTATACACCTATATACTTTCTGATAAACAGCTGCTCATGTATTCGTCCGATTTCGGAGCAGCTCGTCTCGATTCGTCAAGTCACACCTCCTTGCCCGTCGGAGTGGGGAGCGTGAGGTTTTTTCGTTACGGAATTTCTGTATTCGGTCCCCGCGCTCAAGGCCCGCGATAGAAGCTATGCAATGATTCCGGTAATACTTGAACAATGCGATATGCACACTTTATACAGTTGACAGTTCGTCATACTGCTAGTGAGAAGAGATAAAGAAGTTTTATTTTGAATAGATAAAGAAGTTTTATTTTGAATTTCAGATTTTGGTTTCTATGCAAATGATGATTTGTAACATATCAGGTTTTTTCGTTACGGAATTTCTGGATTCGGTCCCCGCGCTCAAGGCCCGCGATAGAAGCTATGCAATAGCTTACAATTTTTAATATTACATTTTATAGCAGTAATAAATCGAAAGAAAAAATAGGTTCATTATGTATAAGATTAAATAAAGTTTGTTTTCAAATTAGAGTAATAAATGAAAAAAAGTTATTAGAATTACATTTGAATTAAAAAAACTGACAGTTGCAGAAATATATTTAATGATAGAGAAATTTTGACATTTCACGGTATTTTTCACTAGGTATCTTTTAAGAATACAAATTATTTTATTTCAAATAAAGTCAATACATAGCGTTTTACAAGACAAGGTGGTTAAGTTGAACCCTGTTGTAATTAAAAATTTGTAAAATGTAGAACAATAAGGAGTATAATAGAGAGAGATGGAATTTTGTGAATGCCTTAAAAATACACTGGCAATAAAGGACACGGAAGCTACACAGAGCATTATTGTTATGTATGAATATATTTTTTGTTTATTCTCTATTTTATATTTTCAAATATTACCCAATATCTTATAATATAGATGTCCAAAAAGTGTTGTCGTTTATTCGTTGCGATTTTCTTTATTAACAAAGGTCAGGAATAATGGTTTGTGTCAAGTTACAGTACTTAAGTCAATCTATGTCACGTATGTATGTATAAAATTTCATCAAAATCCGATAAACTTCTTACGAGATATCAGCATTTAAGTGAAAAAAGGTGGTAAGTTTCGAGCGCTTCATCCCCAATAATGTAATAGATAGATGAAATTCTTCTAAAATAGGACCACCCCAAAAAACCTACCTCCACTGTTGTTTACCAGAAGTTTATAAATATTGATCAAGTATATATGGAGTAATGTGCGTTCGTGTGAATAGTTATCATTGATCGACAGACACAAAACGAAAATTTCTCAAAATGCTTCAAAATATCAGCTTAAAAAATTTATTGAAATCGGACGATATCAATACTTTTGATATCGTAGTAAATAGGAGCTGTAGTAAATCGGAAGTAAATCATATATATCGAAAATTTGTCCATATTTATAAGAAGAAGTTTCTATTTCTTTAAGATGAATTACAAATAAACAAGCAACCTTTGCTTGCTGATTGACTTACAATATGCTTGCAAATTTGTTTTAGAAATAGATGCAAATATACTTATTTCATTTTGATTTGCAAATAAATTTTTAAGCTATTGCATAGCTTCTATCGCGGGCCTTGAGCGCGGGGACCGAATCCAGAAATTCCGTAACGAAAAAACCTCACGCTCCCCACTCCGACGGGCAAGGAGGTGTGGCTTGAAGGCCGTGCATCGTCTAACGTCGTTTCAGTTCGGCAGTCTTCGACACGGCGTTGTGTGCGATTAGACGTATTGTACGACTCTACGAAACTCGCATAGAAAAATTTGTTTTCTTATCGGTCACCACGCTCAAAAAGTGTAACTTGAATTAATATCAAAGAAAAAACAATACTGCATGAATAAAATAAATAAATAAATAAAAAAATTATAATTGCATAAGGTGATACAAAATGCTATGCAATAGCTTTACCGCGGCAGTCCCCGAGTGCCACACGTCTTTTTTTTCTTCTTTAATCTTGTATCCATACAACTGGGAAACTGATTTTTCGATTTTATTTTACACCTTTTATTTAAAATTTTTATGTACTTCATATATTAAGGATATTCCACAACCTGAACCGAATCACATCCTCAGTGGTAATCGAGAGGTATTTGATTACTAGTATATCAGGTACTGACTATGTTATGATTTTCTATGGTTTTCCAATTGGTTTTCACAAAGTAATTACTTGATTAGTTACTGATAAAGTCAGCCAAAGCTGCATGCCTTCCCCTTCTTTTCACATTTCTGATCCTATGCTTAGTATTTTTACGCCCACGATATCGATTTTATAAACTTTGAAACATACTTTGTGTTTATTTGTAAAATTTATTAAATACTGTGTATTGCATGAATGTTATGCTGAAAGTATATTGTATATAAATACTTCATTTGCGAAAAACAATACAAACAATTGAACATTTAAAATGTATTAACATATCATCACAAATAATGTCAGTTAATGATGTTAACATGTTAGTTTTCAATCATTTAATCGCCTGTGAGTTCATATTAATTGTAAGAATTTGTAACGAATTAATACATAGAATTCAGATACATAGAATTAATATAATTTAGAAGTAATGCTTCGTTTATAAAACGATAATCGCAAATTTTCTAAATAAAAACTCATTAAGTATTGCAAATAATAGTAAGTATAACTTTATAAGGTATTACTATATTATAATTAACTTTTGAAAAATCAATTTAATGTAATCAATTAAATGCCTGTGCTCTTTTAGCATTTACTATACTATGTCCTTTGTTTGGCTGCGGCTTAAATAAAGGAAACCAAGCGTAGAGATAAGCATTTTTTTTGCCAATAGAGAACAGCCATTGTCCTATGATAAAACTATGATGGAGTAAGTACTGAATATTGTTGCTTAGTAACCTGTAATACAAATTTGTGACCAATTCATATGACGATTATTGTTGAAAAACAAATTTTTGCACGCTGTATTTAATTAATTAATTAATTTCAAATTACGGAACATAATGTGTTTATTTTCTTAAATTACCGTTTTAAAAAGAGTTTTAATCCGAAAAATCAATAATATTTGACATACAATAAAGTCATATTCGATATACATCAAAATAAAAAATATCTATTGCTTTCGTTATATATATGATTCTTCTCCATTATAGGCTTTTAATTCAGCTACGGCATTCGACATTTGTCGAGTCATTTTAATTACAACGCAACCTTTATCGTAAAAATAAATGAAATATTACCCAAAGTATAAAAAATAAAAAACAAATACCGATAGGCAGTATAGATAGCACACTAATTCTGTTTTAAATATTACGGAAATTCATGTACAAGAAAGAACACACAATTAATAAATGAATAAAAAAATTTAACATTCATCCATTTCAAGGTATACCAATCGATATTACTTAGAAAATATATAGATAATTTTCCTGAGAATTTTTGATTCGAGGATATATCGAAAATCAAGAAGCACTACAATATTTGTTTATGGTGAGAAGATTTGAATTTTAAAGTTTTTACCTTTATAAAACCAATGTTTCTAAACTAAATTTGACCCGCCACCATAAAATGTCAATATTTAAAAATCATCAACTTCTTAAATATATTTACTTCGTTACAGCGGTAGAATTTCGACCATAATCACTCAAAAGAATCTTATTTGCGTGCCTTTAAACAAAACAGTATATTAAACACAAGAGTATATGTATGTGCATGGTAGTGTGAATAATAAAAGCGACACTTCTTATATATGGAGTGTCAAGGTGTGTGTAATGTTTTTTTATTGCTTTTATGGATTTTTTGTAAAAATTTTAAAAAATTATTCGCATTCTCCAGTCCTTCTCTCTATATAAACTGTAAGTGTGCCAAATTTCATACTCCTTCGTCGCCCAATTTTCGTAAAAAGAGGTACAAAGATTCTAATACATTTCTATTTTTTGCCCCAATTTCTTAGATCAAATTATTTTGTATTTTATAAATACGTATTTCGACTACAAAGTAATCATCATCAGTATTAATTAACTAGTTGTAGATTCTGTTCACGTATTAATTTATAGATTTATATTCGTAACGGATGGTTACATAATTATATAAATTGAATTCAAAATTTCAACTTTATAGTCTTCTTTAGTAGTTTGAACTGTGCATTGATTACAAAACAGAACAAAAATTTTAAGTTTGCTTTTTTCCCCCCACAAATTCTAACAAGTTATTTAAGTTTCCAGAAAAAAAAGAGTTAACATATCTGGGAATTTTTAAGTAAAATATCATTTTGCCATTTATCTAAATAAGTCAAGATATTTCAGGCAAAGTTTTTATAACTTTCTAACGGCGAAATAATTAGTTTTTATAATAATACTTACCAGCTAATACGCGATCGTATGAACGTTTTCAGTCGCATGATGCCTATGCATCTATATATGACGTTAACAGTCACGTGTCCGGCACCAATATGAAAATTTGTATAGATTATGGCCACATACAACAGTTTACAACATATATTTAAATGTCTAATTTTATAGAATAACATATAATATAAAACAATTACGACATTTGAGAAATATCCAATTTCTACTAAAATCACAATAAACAAAAGCGGAATTTTAAAATATGATGTTGAAGCGGACAACGTGAGATCCAAAAATATTAAATGAGTCTAGACAAAAGTTTAATGAAACTCTAATAAAAAATATTGGGGCAATAAACCATCACAAAATAACTTTACAAGTCAGTGCTTTTATCGCATACATTTAAGAATTTTCTATGTGTGTTTGACATTATTTACGACGTACAAAAAATTGTTAGTTTAGTTTCATTTCTATTTATATTAAGGCGTATTAAAGTCATACAATCAGATAGCTTCTTCTACCTACTTCTTTCACTATAGTTTTTAAAACACACTTACTTTTCTCTAGAGAAATGTGTACTTTTATATTTATTTTTTCTCCGATCAATACGTTTTCTTCAACTTTTTTTAACGTCCGTTCTGTCAGAAGAACTCAAAATACAAAGTTATCTTCAAATAAAATCACTCACTGAAAAACAACAGTAACGAACGACAAATCTTCAAAAACTTTTGTTTAGTTCTGAAAACGATACTTTTTGCTTTCTATTTTTATTTTATCTATATTTGTTCTTCTATTGTGAATGGTAGATAGATATGTATAAAAAAAACATACAAAATAAATATATTCCAACAGTCTTTAAATATGTTATAGTCCAAATATATTAAATATATATCTAATATAACTCGAATATGGTATCCCAGTGGGAAACAAACCTGTTATCATACATGAAGGCTTTGAAAAATATTATGTTCATGTTCCACTTTTTAACCGACGAAACATCAAGGTTCTCAAGTCGACGCGTATATTTTTTTGTATGTATGGCCATGGATAACTATTTAGATTAGTCCGATTTTCATAATTCTTTTTTAATGGATATGATATATCTCGAAGTTGATATACCGGTAAAGTCCCAAATAAATTTGGATTGGGTATACCCACATAAATTTGAAAAAAAAATTACTACCCTAAGAGCGGGATATAAGGGGTGATTAATAAATCACTTACAGATTCAAATATTGACTTGTGGTAATCTCAAGTTGAGAATTTAGTAATTAGTAACACATGGACTGAAAAGTGCCGGGCCTAACAAAGAAAACACAGTTTTTTGGTACAAAATTAGCTTTATTCATCAACGTAATCTCCATCAAGAGCAACGCAATCATTCCAGCGCCACTCTAACATTTCAATACCACTTTTGTAGAACGATTTATCTTTTGCCTCAAACTAGGCCTCAGTTTCAGCGATAATCTTTTCATTCGTGCGAAATTTCTTACCGGCGAGAATATTTTCAGGTCTGCGAACAGCCAGTAGTCGCTGATCTGCCGAATATGGTGGATGTGGGAACAATTCGAGGTTAAATTCATGTAGTTTTGCCATTGTTTTGATTTATTTGTGACACGGTGCGTTGTCTTGATGAAACAAAATTTTTTTCTTTGCCATATGCGGGCGTTTTTTGCAATTTCGGCCTTCAAACGCTCCAATAACGCTATATTATATTCACTGTTAATGGTATTTCCCTTTCTCAAGATAGTCGATGAAAATTACACCACGCACATCCCAAAATACCGAGGCCATAATCTTTCCAGCCGATTCTTGTGCTTTCGGGCGCTTTGGACGAGGTTCACCAGTTGCTATCCACTCAGATGACGATCGTTTTGATTTCGGAGTGATGTGATGGATCCATGTTTCATCCATTGTCACATATCGACGCAAAAATTCCGGTTTGTTACGTTTAAACATGGCCAAACACTGCTCAGAATCATCAACACGTTCTCGTTTTTGGTCAACAGTGAGAAAACGCGGCACCCACTTTGAACAGAGCTTTCTCATAGTCAAATGCTCATGCAATATAAAGCCAACACTTCTTTTGATATCTTTACGATGTCAGCTAACTCACGCAACTTCACTTTTCGATCATTCAAAACGATTTTGTGAATTTTTTTTGTGTTTTCTGGTGTTACCGCCTCATTTGGACGTCCACTGCGTTCTGCATCATCGGTGTCTCTACGACCACGTTTGAAGTCAGCAAACCAACGTTTTATTGTTGTTTCTGATGGAGCGGAGTCCCCATAACACTTTTCAAGCCATTGTTTCGCTTGAACGGTATTTTTTCCCATCAAGATGCAGTGTAAAATTAAAACACGAAATTGTTTTTGATCCATTGTTTTGAAAATAACAAAAGCAGCGTCACTCTTAGCACAATAACTCACAAACTAATGAATAGAATATCATTAAATTTTAACAGCTGTCTTTTGAAGATTAGAACCATCTATGTGTTAGGCCCGGGACTTTTCAGTCCATGTAATAGATTATAGATTTAACAAAAAAATTAAACTGTCGAAGGAACTGAAAGCAAAACATAAAACAAATTTTTTTAACTTTAATAACTAGTTTTTAAAAGTATACATCGATATATATTTTTGTAATTATTTTGAGTTTTAAATTAATCTGAATAACTAAGTTCTTCAAGTAATGTAAGTATACCTTAGTAATTTATTCTAGTCGGCGCCAAACAAGCAATTAACTAAATAAGTAACGCGTAATACGCGAACACCAACTCAAAATTACTTAGTTATTCATGTATTAATTTAATCACATAGTTATTAAATCTAATTCAAAACTCAAAATAATTACAATAATATATGCTTAAGTATACTCACATTAGTTTAAGAACTTAGTTATAAAGTTGATTAATAAAACTTTATTATTTTGTGTTTTTCAGTTTTTTCGTCGGTTTAATTTTTTTGTTAAAAAGATTTTATTTTTGATAATAAATTGTCATTGAATGGATAATGTAAGCATATGAGTTAAACATAATTAATAATACATTTTGAAACATTTTATTTAAATATGAGATAGGAAAAAGACTTTATATAATAATTGTTACGGTCCATAACTAAAATATAAACTCTCTCAATAGTTAATTATATTAACAACTGTCGTACTTTGTTTTGCCAAAAGTGAATATGAATTCGTTAAATTTATAAACTAAAAGCTGGTCCTGAAAGTCTTTATTATTTTATTATTGTGTGGATAAAAAAGTGTCAGGCAAGCGCCATTATATTGTTGATAACATTGAGCCACATTATTCAAGAACACATATTCCAAATTCTTAGAGCATACAACAATCGTTCCCTTGATTTTTTAATGAATAATAAAATAGTCAAATAACTGGTGTTCTTATTTATAAAGCAGTATTTGTGTCTAGAAAGAATATACTAGCTTGAAGTCCTGATGATAAAGATGTAATTTGCACTTTTATTACTGTGAAATATAATTTTTTTTCGAATAAAGAATTTAAATGATTTTATAATACACAAGTTTTTATTCCTTGTTAGCAATTATTTTCATGAAAATATCATTTACATCAATATCTTTTTGGTACTATTAGAAGCTCCCCAGATCTTTTAATCGAAACAAAATTGGCAAAATTGGCAAAATAAACCGACATTTAGGTAGTTTAATCGACTAAGGTCCTCTTAACTTCTAGTAGAAAGAATACTTTGCTTCATTTTCAAATTACATTTTCCAGTTTATTCCTTTATTAATTTCTATTCCTAAAGAAATAGAGCTAGTTGCGATGAAATTAAACCTTGTTTAAGAGTTAATTATTTTTATACATCAATTATTCATCAATTCAATTCTAATTTAACCGTTGTGGTCGGTTGATCCTTATTTTGAAGGAAAATAATTGTATTCTTACCATCCGCGAACAATGGAACCTTTCAACGTAGTTTACTTCGGGTTCGAAAAGTGAATTGTAACTAGCTAAAACAGAAAGGGGCTACGAATTGATAATGACCTGATTGTTTTCCACCCAAATTTATAAACTGAGCCATTTATTTTTAGTTCAACAAATTGAGAATGATTGGACAAGTATGATTCTATGATATCGTAACATTTTCCACGAAAACAATCTGTATATACTTTAGATAATAGAAGATTATAATACACAATATCATAGTCTTCTAATTCAATAATTGTCTCTAATTTATTAAATCTAGTAAAGCTTTGTTACTTTTACACAATTCCAACTTTATTATCAAACCGTTAATTTGTATATTTTAATTTTACTTATATTTTAATGTAAACGTATAAAATATACTATGTTACTTTTTACCTGATTAAGACAAAGTAAAAAGAATGGGTATTGTGTTCTGCATGTATTTATGTATGTGGGTATTATGTACGCGTGTTCTAAACTACTAAACTGATTTTAATGATCCAGGTGAGGAGTATGGTAGAAGAAGGAACAGAAGAGTGGACGTTAAACATAATTTGTCCTTTGAAATGTCTTATTGTATATCAAATGAAAGTTTGGTTCAGATCAAAAACATATGCATTAACATCATTTCCTTAACCCCAAAAGATCTAAAATACAAGGTATACAAATTTGAATTCCCAACTATGGGAAAGCCAAACAGAAGAGTTTTGATTTTATCAGTACATGTGTGCATGTATTGTACGAATGCATTCGTTTTACCCCCCGAATGACATAGAATAATGATAATAATATTAATATGAAAACATTACATCCAAAAGAGTGTGCTCTCAATTTTTTTTTATTGTAATGTGTCCAGTTGGAGTATTAAATGAAAGAGCAATTAGTACAGTTACAAAATAAACACATTAATAGCATTCATAAAACCCCAAAATATTTTTAATATACAAATAAGTTTAAAAGAACTCAACCCCCTACGCTTATGTGCCCTTAGCCGTGGTCGCATACCTAAAGATTTTTTCGTACTAAACAATTTACATTTTATATTAAATGGTGGCAAGAGGTATGCGACCACGGTTATCCTCTAGGCATCATATTATCGAATATCGGATAAGAATCTTTCATCAATAACGTGGTGCCACCATTTAATAAGAATATATATTACAAGTACAAAACAAATGCTGCACAAGTACCTTAAGTTTGCATAACTGCATTGCAAAGGGGGTGAATTATTTTCTGGTTAAATAGGATGGGTCACCAAGTACTAAAACTAGTGTTGATTACTTATTTTATAAGATATTTTAGAAATAACATTTACATCTCCAAGTGAGCATCATGAAACTGATTATATTATCAAACATTGTATTTTCCTTTCCTGTGCTGTACTCACTGCGTTATGATGTTAGTCATTCTCAATATTTCCCTAGTCTAAGTGATGAATACGCATTGCAAAAATAGTCATTTTGAAGTTCTATTCATAACAGCTAGAATAACTATTACAATTTTATCAATTGAATGTATTAAAATTTACAAATGATAACCATGTTCATGTACTGATGAAGATCGATCAAGTTGAGAGGCACGTAGTGAGATATTAGTTGAACACGTATGCATGCATTATAGGTACATGCACATACAAATACACAATATTCATTCAGTATAAACCATACGTGATCGGCAATTGGAAATTATTTTGATTCGTCTTTTGAACTAGTAAAATATCAATATTACGTTATAAATTTACATTACCTTATGTAACTTACGTAGATTTACTGATTTCAAAACTTACATCATTTATTCTATTTTCTACTATTTATTTTACAATAATTTTTCAAACAAAATTGAACCGGCTTCCTCAAAGTTGGAGTAAAATGTAAAAAAACTATTTTAAATTAAATAAATACTTCTACAAATAATTTGTTTTTGAACAATTACCATTCGATGTCCTTCGGATGGCCAATTTTGGGAAAGATGGTTCTACTTTCTTGAAAAATAATTAGTTTTAAAAGTTTCTACACTGAAAATTTGGTATGTTAACTAATCTCCCTCCCACCTTAACATTAAAATTTTTTATAAATTTAATGCATGACCACTTTCCATTAAAAAAGCAATTGTAGAATTCGGACCCCTTTAGAAAAGGTAATGCGCCAACTCCACATACATAAAAAGCATATATATAACCTAAATTTGGCACATTTATCTTGCAAGTAGAACATTTCTTACACACTACTCAACCGGTTTTGATGAAACTTATACTAAAGCCTAAGATAAAAGATATAAAATCTAATAAAAATAATCATTCGAATCCGATTGTTTCTTGCTGAAAAATACGGGGACAAACATACAAACAAACAATATTTTTATAATGGGTTTTGCGTTATTTTGAAACTGCTCAGATTAGCTCTTTTGTTGTGATGATATTAACAGCTTCAAAAAAATTATCTTAAACTTTTCAAGAGTTTGACTGTACTTTCTTATTTTACACTTAACATCTATAGTTGACTAAAAAGGCATCTGTGGTGTGGCTAGTAACGCTTCTCCTAACATGCCAACAAAAACCTGATATTCCTCTCATTAGCCAACTTATTAATAATTAGTGCACAACAATAGTCCCGTTAAGACTTTAGCGCATAGAAGAACTTAATGTGTAGGTACTGCGTTAATGGACCGCATATTTTACTAATGCATACAAGTTTTTTTCTATAAATAGTTGGGTTGATTAAAAATTATTTAACTGTGCATTGGTTGCATGGTAAGATATATGTATATGTGTTTGTGAGTATGCATGTATGTATCTATGTACATTTGTATTTAAATCGATTAACTATTACTTTTCTATCTTTTCTAGATCAAGTCGCACAATAGCGGTATACTTGAAATCAAAATGTATGAAAAATGGTAAAAGTACCAAGAACCCCGATATTTTTTACCTTACTGCTAACTATAAGAGATGTTTTCTTTTCGCTAGATATAGAAATCAAAGATAATTATTACAGGAATCAACATTGTGCAGTCAAAAACAAAATAAAAGCTTTTCTGGTTTCTGAAATATACGCGTACAAAACGTTCGTACAAGTTATACACATATCACTTATTACTAGGTTTACGCACCTTAGTTCTCTATGGCTGATGGTGTTTTTTTTAACAATTTATTTCTTTTGTGGAAAATCACATATTTTTATCCTCGACATACATAATATGTCAGATTATATTAAATTTCAGTCTAAAGTTTGTAACGCTAGCTAATATTAACCGCAAAAACAAAATTTTGGTATACATGCTCATTGAACTACGAAACTAGTCCAATTCCTACTGTCCGCCTGTCAGTCCGTCATCATGATAACTCAAAAACGAAAACCGATAGGGAACTGAAATTTTGTTGACGTATTCCAAGCATAAAAAGTGAGTTTAAATTCCTGATTGAGCAAAATCGGTCCATTGAGTTTAATGGATCTTTGACCCAACTCTTAAACTATAAAAGATAGTAGAAAGGTTCAGTCATAAAAAATATTTTTTGTTTTAAAACAAACGTCTTTTTTTTAAATATTTTTTCGTAAAATGTAAAGTTCTGCACAATTTTATATCAAATTTGACTAATAACAAAATTAGGTAATTACAATAAATTATAATACAGATTACAATAAAATATAGACTGGAAATAATATAGACTGGATATTTATAATATTTTATGAATGCTAATTAAAAATAGCCCAAACAATGATATTCAATCATATATCGAGTATCTAAACAGTTAACTGTGTTAGTAGTAATTTTTACTTGTTTTATTGGTTGCATTTGACAAAATAAATAGTTATTTCGAAAGTGCTATTCTCAAATACAGATAAATTATTTAACAATTATTATTTTGAATAATAATATTTACTTACCATCAAATTAATAATTTGTAAGCTTCTATAAAAAGAATGTCATGTTTCAAATTTAACTGAATGTTGATCATCATTGTGACATTTCGTAGTGCTGACACCTATAACTTTCAAAATTAATTTTGAACTAATATACTGTAGATATTATCCGTTGAATGCGCGTAATTATTAATTTCACTGATTATTAAATTGAATACACAATATAAAGTTTGTACGACAATTAATTTTATGCTGGTTTCAATGATATTATGCTAATTTTATATTTTATGTAAGAATATTTAAAATAACCAACAATTGATATTGAACTTGTGATGTAAAATAATATGTGGATAATATTTTTAAAATTAAATTTCTTTATTAGCAACTATCAGATAAAGTGTTTATTATTATATTAATCTTATAATTGATTTCTATAAATTATATCATAACATTTATTTAACCCTTTATGGTTTTAGTTTTCGTTATTTAATTTCTAATCTGAACCCGAAATGAATCCTCATATCTACCCTCTGAACTTATTTTCAGGGACGTTATTCATGTTGGGCCAGCTGAATACTGTCCGAGCCATCTTCCTTCTACATAAATATATAGCTCCCCCGTTATCACCAAATTCTATGCTTCGCTTGCGTGAGATTTAAAGGGTTAATGAAGGGTTAATCTTGATTTGAAGGGTTAATGATACAATTAGTGGATTAACCCTTTGCTGATTTTGTTATAAATAATAATTAAGAACAAAAATAATACGTATGTTTATTGATTTTAACGCATGACACAAATTCTATACTTTTACTTATGCTATACATATGTAAATATTGAAATAATTTTTAAATATTTTTGAGATAATTGTTAAATTTTTTTAAACAATACTGACCGTACTTACTAGTAGACTATAATACCATCAAATATTTTCATGAAAGTCAAATTAAATAATCTGGGCATTTTCTTTGTGACTTCGTACCATTTATCCTTCTGTCAAGTTTTTACGATTATTATTATAATGGAGTTTTTACAACACCCATTTTATTATGATGTAATTTAGGAATTTTTATAGAAAAAGATGAAGATAAAATAACGGACATTACAAAAGAATATTTGTAAAGGGTTTCGTAAACCAATTTTGCGTTTGTTTATCTATAAAAAAGATGTGTGAGTATTATGATAGAATTATTCCCTATTTACTGTTAATACGCAACGTAGCTATAATAACTATATGTTTTGATTAAAATTGCAAATTTGGAGACTAAAATTCAAAATAAAATCTATATGACCTATTGTAAATGGAAAACGATAATTTAATTTTAAATGAAGGTTCGCTGCTAGTATTTGTTAAGGTTTGTGCGTTTTTATATAATAATTTTTTGATATAATATCAAACATATATGAAAAGTATGGTGGTATAATAAGTTTAGTCTAAAATTTTTAACGCTTAGAAATATTGATGTCTATCTGTCCGTCCGTGATCAATATAAATCATAAATAAGTTGAAATTTTCATGGCATATTTTAAACCTAAAGAGTGAATTTACGATTTTGGATCGGATTCTATGTATATCGGTGGAAACAATAATATATAGAGAAAACCTATATCAAAAATATTTGTTCAAATAAACATTTTTTCATTTTCAACTATTAGATTTGACATAATTATTATACACCTAAAATTCAAGTAAGATAGATTTTAACAAAAATAATAAATTCACACACAACAATGATATAATTTGTGTATTAATTTGTTATCTTATAATGAATAATTTAATAAAACCGCTTTTACCCATCAAGGATCAAAGCCCAGTTAAGAGTATAACTCTAGAAAAATAGTTCTCTCAAAATTATTTCCTTGAAATGAACCTCCATTCTAAATTTGAATTATTGAGAAATTTTGTGTAGTAATTTCAGCCTTATTGTTGAAGTTTTACGATTTGACCTAGGAAAACCCAATAAATTTTTAAAAAAATTACGTTTAAATAATTGAATCCGGTAGAAAATTTAATTGTTTTTCAAAAGAATCGAGGCTGCACTACGATATGAGACTAGGCCAACTCTACAAGGCGTTGCAGGTAAAGTAAATCAAGTTCTGTCATTCACACCCATGGTTCTTAAATTTTGAATGAAATATTATAACCATCTGAATCTAGGCCTTCCTATCATTACCGCAGAGGTTTTGATTTCCGAAAATATTGTGGGCGTGTGTGTCTCGTATATTCGGGTAATATGTATTACCACTGAATCCGTTGAGTGCAGATATTTATTCTTATTTTCAGCCGATATTGTGTCGTTAGGTCCTATATTATTCTGATGATTTTGAACACGAGTCGATATCTTGCTTGTATTTGACCATACTACAAAACTCAGCTTCGAAATTAACTATGGGTTTAACTGAAGTTTATTAAAATTTGATCATAGTTATACTTTAAGGTTGCTTCTGAAAAGTTTTAGTAGGAATTAAACGGTCGATTTTCCGCATCTTTTTTTTGCTTCTACGTCTTGTTCGACAATGTTTCCAAATGACTTAAATAAGGTTATTCTTTCAAAATATTTTTGATTGACAATAGGAGCATGCACAAAGCTTTTTATACACAGCTCGTTGAACTGATAGAAAATGGTATTTGTTATTATAAATAAGGTTATGGAGCAGCCAACGCCCAGTTTTACTCCGACACGGATCATGAAGGGTCCATTTATATTGTTCCCTATATATTTTTATTCTGTGCTTTTAATTGACATGACAATAGTTTGAATCTTAATTGATATTTTGCTATGATTTTTATGTTTTTTTCCTTTGCACTCTTCATCTTTAGATTTTATGTTAAATTCCGTTTATCTGTGAATTTGTGTCTATTTGGGATACAGAAACACCTCTCACAGATTGCACGTTTGAACGTTTTTGGACTCCCTGAATACAAATAAATGACAATTCATTTGATTTCTGTCTAAATAGATAAACAATCATTGCAGTCGACAGTCCTCTTATATCAAAATGTGTTCCCCCAACTAAAATGATAATTCTATTTATCTGTTATATCAACGAGTAAATGAGTTATATTTTACTTTGTTTAATATACAGACAGACCTATACAACTGGTTTTTACTTATAAGTTCGCTTTCTTGATAGTTATTAATTCATGATAGTTATTTTATTGCACAATATTCGAATATGTTCAGCCATGTAGATTTCTAAGCATGTGTGGTAATTTTCATACGCTTTGGTATATTTGTATCTTTGTATGTTTGCCTTTTCCCGTTTTCTACTTAATCGGAAACTTGAAATTGTATCCACTTAATCTTTCATTGAAATATATTTCTTTTATTTTAAAGAATACTTTATATTTCATAAAAAATTGTTCAGTAGTTTTAAAAACATGGACTATAGCTAGTTATTATACGCTTAATAATCATGTAATCTTCATGTTTGTTCATATACAACTTTGTATTCCGTTTGCGAGTATTAATATTTTATTGGAAAATGGTATCTTAGGAATGGTACCTTATACATTAAAAAAAACTCCCATCTTTAAAAAAATTTCTCTATACCGTATTAAATGCTTGTTTATTTCAAAAATTCAGGGGATGGAACACGTAGTTTTTATACTTCCCTCTTTAATAAATTTTAAAAAAATAAAATTATTTTCCTTTTAAATTTCAAAGTTCTACAGATGTGCGAAGAGTTTTTCTTATAACATCTCTTAATTACAAAGAGCCAAACTTTTAATAAAATTTCGATGTCCCTCGCTACTTAAAAGTAAGGACGTATAACCCTTCTTCATTCAATTATTCTATCTACATATGAAGTGCTTTTATTATATCTTCTTGTATTTATAATCAAACCCCAAGGGGAAGGAAGTAAAGAAATATCAATAGTTTTTCTATTTAAACTAACAGTTATAACAAATTGCAAGAGCAGTTTCTATATATCAAATACCAAAGACAGGTAGATTGTTTTTCTAAACTCGGTCGTTCTACAGAAATACTGAATTTTCAATTACCAGCAACTACCGTTTGGTTACAGCAACATTTAATATAATTTTATGGTTGGAAAGTGTAACGAAAAACATAACAGAATATAAAAGAGGATTCAGACCACCACAGGGAACCTCCATCAACTTTTTTCTATTCAACAAAGAATGGAACAGTATTCTTCCAAATTTATATTCTATACTTGATATGAATCGTGCTTTAAAACATACTGCAGTGCTAACCGCCTCGTAACTCATTTTGATTTTCTTATTTTATTCGAAAAGGACACCTTAGGTAAAATTAATATAATATAAATTCCAAGACTAAATCATTCTTGAAGCAAGGGGGAGGGGCGAGCAGTTTCAAAACTAATTGGTCACATTTTAATATTATAATGTATGTTATTTAAGTATGTTGTATTTGTTTTAATATGTTTATATTATTAACAAGCTTCTTTATATTTCAACTCGAGAGGAATTTTGTTTTTGACTATAATTTAACTTCCCGATGAGCTAGATACTTAGATACGGAATTTGAGAGAAAGATGAATAAAATGAAAAAGACGAAATAAAGAGAACAAATTATGAAGAACATGAAGAAGACTTACGTTAACTTTATACAAAAAATGTCATCCACATAACCCTAAAAAGCAAAACGTAGAAAACAGCAACAAGATAAAAATAATTTTTAATGTACCATATTTTTATAACGGAGACTCAAAACTATAAAATAATTTTTCTAATTTCAATACATATATACGTATATATAATATTAATGATTTTCAATTGAAATTAGAGAAAGTATTTTATACTTTTTAGTCCATTATAAAAACATGGTACATTAAAAATTATTTGTATTTTCTTAAGATATTTTTATATTTTTTACATCCACATATGTATGTAAAGAAAACACATTTTCTTGTATTCTAAAAAATAGTATATGTTTTGAAACAGAACTCTAAATTATATATTTTTGACATTGTATACTATTTTATAATGCACACACAACCAGACTCACACATCACATATATACATACATTACATACTTTTATAAAAACATTAGATTTCTCATGTAATAAACATTTCATTCTGTGTTCCATTTAAAAACCATATTAACACACACTAGAGTGAAATATGTTTCATCTTTTTATTTAAAAGTTACATCATAATATATACATAAATACATATTATCTATCTCTATCTACATCTATATATATATATACACACATATATATATATATATATATATATATATATATATATATATATATATATATATATATATATATATATATATATATATATATATATATATATATATATATATATATATATATATATATATATATATATATATATATATATATATACGTAGAAGCTTCGCATGCAAACATATAAAATATATAATAGTAAAGAAGAAGACCCCTTTGACACATTTCATCGTTTTTATGATGGAAATTAAATTCGTATTTGAAAATAATTCTAAATGTAGTTATTACATTTATATGTACTTCGTTACATTTCCTTCAATATTCATTCTTTTCTTGTTATTATTAACAAAACATTGAATATTTCAATTTGAAAGTCCATCATCTTTATTATAGAAGACCCTATTTTATAAAAACATACGAATTTACCAACGAACCATCCATCCATTATGTTTGTTATAGAAGAACCTATTTTATAAAAACATTCATATAAGTTGGTAGATATTTTCTACTTCTGTAAAACGGATTTAATGTGTTAATACAACAAAAGTTATACAAAATTCACAAGTTGAAGCTGTTGACTATCTCCAGTTTTTTAATTATTTTATTGTAATTAATTATATGCATGCAAATAAAAATTGTGTTTTAATGATGCGAAAGAAGTATAACTTCTACAGATACAAATACTGAGTTAGATACGGGACATTATACAAGAAAAAATCATTGCCTTAATCCTCTGGCTTTGCTATCAACAATCAGTGGCCAAGATGGTAGCACATCCGACAAGGATTTTAGGAATTACAAAGTTCCGGGTTCTATTCCCCACAGATGTGAAAAGTTTTCAATGCAATCTATCAATTAAATAGCGTTATAGAAGTTTTATTTATGCCATTTCTACTTCTGTAAAACGGAAATAATATGTTAACAGAAAAAGTTCTGTAAGTCTTAGAATCTGCCAATAAAATAAAACAGTTAGCCTGGGTTCATAATGGTTTTAAATACTAATAAACTTGTTACAACAACAACAAAATTACCGCAAAATGTTCAAATGGTAATATAAAGTCTTGAATAACCAACTTTATATTACCAAGTACCAACTTTAATGATTTTTCACGACATTAAAGTACCAATATTACAAGTTTTTTAACATAACCAAGCACCTGAAAACCAATTTTTATATGCTAATACCATTAATTCGATCACCCTTTGGTTGTATTTATTTATATTTTAAAAGGCCTAAGACTTGAACAAAAATAGCTACGAAAAAAACCCGTTCGATCTAAAAAAAACTTGCCACAATGCCACAAAATTAACTCAATAAAAAAATAACCCAAATAAGTATAATTACATATTGGTAGTTTGAACTCAGGTTGATAAATATTGAAAAAAACCCGCAGACCCGTATTTCACATTAATTATTTATTGCTTTTAATATTTTTTTTCATTTTCACATTTACTTAAAAAAAATATTGATATTGTAGTAAAAAACTTCAACGAAATTTGTGTCAATGTTAAATGAGTTTGAAAATTTGTTTGTATTGGATTCCCTTACATTATCCTATCCTCCTGATATAATATGGAATGCATATTACATCTCTATGCAAAAAAATACAATAGTGTTTAGTGATTTTCATTAGCAAGCAGTCTTGAAACACATAGTTTATTCTTAGAAATGGTATCCATTGTTATTTTTTGCTTGTGTCAAAGTTCCTATTTGGAGTTTTAACTAGAATATCATGTTTAAAGAACCCCTGAGTCCAAAAGTAATTTTTAGAAATAAGTGTCTGTCTGTATATATAAACATTGCAGTTAAATTAAAATGCATAATACAAAAAATATTTAAAATTTTCAAATCCTCAAATTACATATAACAATAACATATATGAAGATTATGATATTCTTTTTAATATTTTTTAACGAATTTACTTCCGAATTATATCTACGATAGCAAAATTATTATGTTCGAGATTAGAAAAAATTTTTTTTGCTCCAATTACAAAAAATTCCTTTAATCGAACGTTTTGAAACCATCAGAGGAATTTTCGTTTAGTGTCCGTCGGTCTGTAATACTCATTTACACAAACGTTTATCACTACAAAAATTGTAAATTTTTTCCTTTTTTCTTTTAAATGCTGATATCTCGTATCGCGTTTATCCGATTTTATGAAATTTTGTATGTATTATGTTACACGTGCGATATTATTTGGCATTAGTAGTGTAAATTGTGACCCAATCGATTAATAATGAATGAACTTCGTAATTAAAGAAAAATCAAAAATCGCAACAAATAAACGACTAAAACTTAATTTACTGAAACAGAGAATTTTATGTTATACAAATTGAAAAAAATACTCTTCTAGATCATATTCAAATTTCAACATCAATGAGATGTAGCTATTTAAGTAAATGTCGTAGATAATGAATTTTCTGAAATAAATGCCGAAATACTGTTAAACATTCATCCACTTTTAATGAGTATAATGTATGATTGCATCAATGATTTTGATTTTGTTGTAATTATTTATTTGGATGCAGATGGCAAAATAGCAAAACACCATATCAATGTAAAACTGAATACGTATGGAATTCACTTTATTGTTACCATGGATGCAAAACTATAATATATTAATGCAATAAGACATACAAATTAATGTAATTTGTAGGAATTTTTGCATAGAATAGTAGTTCCCGGTTAATTTTATAAAAATTCTCTATCCACTATCTATTTGCATTTCAAATCGGAAAAAACCCATACTAACAATTATTACTTTTAAATTAAATAAATATGCCGATGAAGTGCACGTAAAAAAAACTCTCGTATAATTTCTGGACACAAATTTATCAATTTTTAGTTAACAAAAAGTGGGAGCATTCTTGATGGTCCACTTTTAAATATATCTCACCATTAATTTATTACAGAAAACTTTGTATCTTGTAATAAATGCCAAACCATTCAGAATATATATTCAATTAAAGATATATTCATACATAACGAAGAAGTTCCGTGTCCATTATTGGATGTGTATTTTTCTTGGGAAATAATATCTTGTAATATTGTATAGTATCGGTTTTATTAAAAATTAATGTTATTAAAAATTTATAACAGAATACAAACAAAATATATAAAATTATAACATTAAGAAAACTTGTTACAATTTCGAAATTAAATAATATATTTAACCAATTTTATAATAAAATTACCCTCAATTCGACGTGATATTCATTATAGATCGGTATGTTTTCTGTTTTATGACCCGAATCCAATAGCAAAAGGTCTCCTCGGGGCTCAAGCGGAGCACCCTTGCGAGCACAGCGAGTACATGTATGTTGCTGGCTGCCAATATATGTTTCATTTAGTGTCAAAGTTTATTCTATAGAGACGCTAAGCTTTATTTAAAAACGAACCAAACTATCATAACATACACTTTTCTAAAATTGCTTATTATCAAGAATATGTAATGTAAGTAGATGGTACATCTTATATGCACACCTTCGCTCCTTACATTAATATTATAAATTATTACTCAAGTGCGCTATCATATATTCTTCAGTTGATTACAATGTATTCGTAAAACCTCTTTTAAAGTATTATTTTGCCAGTAACAAACTTTATTAGTGTAGATAGTGTAAGTATAGGTATGATACACGTATATATATAAATAGAAAACATTGCAATTCTCTTTAGCTATGCCAATCATATAGTTACGGTTTATATTATTATTTAATAGCATTAAAATTATGCATATACTTGAGATTTAGTCAATTAATTAATGACAGACATGCTATTGTATGTGTTCTTCAAGATATTTATCAACTTCCAGTGTATATTTTATATGGTTTGTTTGTGCTTTTAACGAAACTTAAATATTCATTGTATATACCCACCTATCTATTACAATACTTATACGTATTGTACCTATAAATTTATGTATTTAAAATATATTTGCAGATTATTTATAGATTGGCAATCCTTAAACATTGAAATTAAAAGATTAGATAAACCGTTTTATAAACTTGTAAAGCAAATCGAGAATTTTCAATACTAATAACATCAAGTTCATTTTCTCTACTATCATTGTTAATTAAGTAATTTCTTTACTTTGGAAGAATTTGGTCTCTTTACATTTTAGGCAAAGAAACATAAAATATTTATTCTGAAAAACATTCAGAATGAAGAATTTATTTCATTTGGTCTCTTTACATTTTAGGCAAAAAACATAAAATATTTCGTATTCAGAATATCACGCTATTCTCTGTTGTTATTAACTACTAACCGAAAAGTGAAAGTTCCTGAATTTTTTTAAATTTAAGTAAGTTAATCACCATCTTTAAAAATGAAGATTGTCATTGATTTATAAATATTTACTAATTCAAATTTTACCGGATGTAATTGTTGGAAGTAATAGATCATTTTATTTGCAAAATTATCTGATATCGTAGTCATGAAAGATTTTGCCTTTTATAAATACACCGATTGATTATATTTTCTAATTGATTCCGATTTCATTTACCTTGTTTCATAAAACATAGAATATAGACTAATTTGATGCTATTAAAATCGAATTCGATACAAAAACGCCATGGAAAACGCTTTATTGAATTACTATGTTCTTCAAAAATTATGTTCCGATAATATTATTTGGAAGGAAATGTTTCGATATATCGAGATTTTTTTACGGTTAAATAAATAGTAAATACGGCGAAAAATCGTGCTATAGTACAACTTGTTTCGGGTTTTGGGTAAATTAAAACAGAAGATAGGGTAAATTAAAAACACGTATACATAAAAACTAAACGCACTGATGATTAAATAATTAAAATAACCTTAATTTGTGTTGAAATAAATAACCTTACAACGAGAAAGCCAGAAAGAACCAGTATTATTTTTGGGAGTAACCCTTTAATTTATCGAACTGGGTGTAATCTCATTTAAATTTACATTCATTCTTCTTATGTTAGCAGAAATTTCACTCATAGTCGATTTATCTAAATTTTTTCTTAAATATTTTGCAAAATGTTATTTCGTCGGTATTTTTTTAACACAGATCCGGCAATTTGTTTTTAAGGAAGTTTGGTTCAAAATTATTAAATGCGAAATATTTTTTTTGAATTCTATTTTGTCTTGTATATTTATTTATTTATTTTTTTGGTTTATTTCCTTTGAAACCAATTGCTCGTTTAATCCTTGTTAATCCATTAATCTCCGATTACGAAATACACACACCAAAACTGAATTCCAAGATAGAAACCCACTTGTGCTTGGCTACAAAGGTACATAAATCGAGGTAAAAAACAATAATCTTTATACATTTATTGGTGTACAAGTAGTGGACAAAGAGATAATGTATCCAATGAGAACTGAAGCTTATATTATTTTAATAATATATATTGGTGTAATAAAGTGAAAACAGGTGTTATTATAATTGCAGGTACAGCTCCAGCTATTACTTTAATATGCAAGAACTGTTATAAATAAGATAAAATCCAGTTTATATCAAGTGTTGTTATAAATTAGGAAAATTTTGATTTATCAGCAAAAATATGTTTCTAGCATTCGTTCGCATATATAATATATTACGTTATAATATGTGTGTAGGTGTGTAGGATATGACTGGTTCACACACAGCATTACATACTTTTATGAGAATAATAATGTTGAATACTAGTTATTAATTACATGAAATATTTTATATACATACAAAAAATTATGAATATAAATAAACAACAAATTTTGATTTGACATACAAATTATATCGGAAGACTTTAGTTTCTTGTTGTGCAAAAATTATATTCTCCAATTTGAAAACATATCGACGTTGTGAAGCATCTTGGACACCTTTAATTTCGTGCTTACTTGTCGGTCCGAAGATGTTGGTATGACTTATAAAATCAGGTTAACGAATGCACAATAACTACAAAACTACAAAACGAATATTTTTATATTTTACACCGAAAACTTTATGTAACTTATATCCAAATTTCAAAAAAACACTCGATAGTCAGTAGTTGCATTTAAATTCCAATGGCTTTTAAACCGTTCGTCTTGTTTTTGTGAAATTTTGTTCAGTCATGTGTGTTTCCGTTTTGCCTGTTTGTTTTAAATTGCGTTGAAAGTATTGTGGAAAATGGATAATTAGGAAAACACTAAAATCATAAAAAAAATTGTAAAAACTAAAATTCAATTATCAGATTTAGAAAAAATATTTACCCATATAACCATTTAAGAAAACATCAAGATGAAGTTCCATTACTAGCCATGTGAAAATAAATTTTAACCTGGGAATCCAGGTATATTGGATGAATTTTAATGATTCATGGTTTTGTTGAATTCATTAAATAAAATGTCATTTAAAGTTTTGGGCTTTTTAATTTGTTTTTACCCATGTAAATACCATTATTTCTACTATAGTATATTATTTCATTTACAATATAAAAAAATTCAATTGGTTGCAGAAAATTTAAATGGCTATAGGGATTTAATAGAACTTTTTTTCCTAAACACCTCAAAAAAATTAATCTTTTAGGATCTATTTCTAGCACTTAGATAAAATAATCTGAACAACCTTAACGAAAAATTTTAAAGTTTGGGAGACTCAATTGGCTAAAATACCGACTTTTATGCTATACACAAAGATTCATTTCGTTATAACTGCATTAGTTATCGAGCTTACGACTTCAACGACAACTCTCTATGAATTTTGAATGAGAAACTATTTGAGGATTCTCCGTGAGTATCTTCATGTGACAATAGCCGATTCATTACTACTTTCTTCATGACCTTGCTGAGAAATGGGATCAAACTCGTGGGTCGGTAGCATGAAGGCGACTTAATTTCTGTTCGGCTTCGGTCTTGCAAATAAGAAAGTCTGCCTTATATAAATATTTATTAGTACCAATGTATAAGAGAAATTATCGGTACATACTGTATATGCGAACATAATTCTTACCTGTTTTTACCCTTATGTAAATGTCATATAATAGTGTTATGTCAAAAAAATTTATACAGCTGATATATGTAGTAAATTTGAAAATATGTTGTCCAATTAAATTAAATTTTAGAGTGAATTATTTTTACGATGGAATAACTCATGTCAGCTTCTCTAAATTATGAAATACTTTTAAGTCTTTAGTTTGGAACTACTTGATCCATTCAGAATACAAAAAGTTGGAGTGTTTACTAAATTAAACTAATGTGTTTTTGTATCCAATTTGAGCACACGTTTTTTTAAATATTATGGATATTGGACATAAATACAATCAAAAAAAGTTATTAGAAATAAAAATGAGAAATTTCTTACAGAAATTCAATCAGTCCGATAACTAGTGCAATATTTAAATAATAATAACTTTGTTGTAGTGGTTTTATGTAAAGCTTGCAAAACCCGTCCCGACTTCGCACGAATGTTACTGAGTAACTTGAAGTTAGAAATTAAGTCATTGCAGTTACCTACAGATGATTCAATAATATATATGCATCCAAATAAATATACCTAAATTTTGTTAAAATAAGAAAGATACGTGTATGTGGCTATGGATTCTCTGCTAAATTAAAAAATTTAGTAGAAGCCAAGCAGTGCTTTTTTTGTTTAATTTTTTTAGAAGTATAAGAGTAAATACGTATTATAATTTTTAGAGTAAAATCTATGTTAGACACTGATAATGTATTTCATTTGAGAACCAATCATTATTATCAGTTAGTAGTTCTGTCTTTGAAACTACCAACAAACAAATAAAAAAATTTCAAACTTTAAACGTCGTTTTCAACCTTTTATGGTTTGAATTCTGGTGGAGTTTTCGATTAGGGCTGTAATTCAATTGATAAATCAAAATTTGAATAAGGCGATTAATTTATTTGAAGTTGACTTTTAGAAAATTATTTCTTCATTTTCGTTTCAAATTATGATGATCCACCCGTTATAATCTTCGTGTTTGGGTAGCAATTATTTTGACTGAAAGATTTGAACTGTACCTTGATGGATGTATCAAAATGTAAAACCACTCTTTACACCTTTGACAGTTGATTTTCTCTACTGTTTTTGGAGTTGAATTGAAATAAAAATCCTTTTTTTTCTTACCTACGGCATAACAGAATTCTCTATTCTAAAAATCTAACTTTCTGATTGAGTGGTTTAAACTGAACCTTGATCACCATTTCAAAATCCTATGTCCTGCTTGACCTACTTAAAGATTTCCAAAAAACCCATATCCTCAGCAATATTATAACAGGACACTGTGATTAGCCCTTTTCTTCGGGCTTTTAGCGGTAGATTAAATATCCAAGTAGAATATCCAAAAGCCTCTCGTAGTTCTCAATTTTGCATTAGAGTGCCTTACGTTATATTAGACACCTTCATAAAAAATTTCAGTCAGTCTTCCTTTTGTGTATAGAGTTTATTATTACTAATGAGTAAATAGTTGGTTTTTACAAAACGTTATAAACAATTAAACAGAGTTCATATTTAGATCTCGAATTTTGATTTAATATCAATTTTTGAAGTATTGTTAATCATTGGTATTCACTAAATTATCTAAATATCCAATATATAACATAAATATATTGTAATATTTAGTGTATTTATAAACTTTATACTAAATTGCAAAATTTAAGCTAAAACTGTTTTTTAAACAAACATTTTAGAATTTTTAAATTTACTTCAATCTTTAATAGTTAAACTATGAGATTCTGAAACTATTGACCCAAATGGACCAATTTTGCTCATTCACGAACTTAAACTCACTTTTCATGCTTAGAACACGTAACTAAAATTTCAGCTTACTATCCTTTACTGGTTTTGAATTATGGTGATGATGGACGAATGGACGGACGGACAGTCGTAAATGGACTAATTAGATGTTTCTTTAGACACCCATACCAAAATTTTGTGTGATCAATATTTAATAAAAAAAAATTTCGCGGCTTGACTAAATTATTATATATATAATTAATTCAAAATAACATTTAAGTTTATTCATATAATTTTTTCAGATTTATTTCAATGTTGAGACGATTAAGAGTTTAGGACGCAGCACTGATGGCCTATGTTGTACGAATACCGCAATGTTAATACATTAGATAAATTTCAAAAATACGAAGACAAAAACTTGTATAACTTAAAACTTTTTTTGATTGAATTGAACATTATTAAAGGATGAAAAGACTATTAAAAGGATATTACATAAAGATACAAATCATTACAATGGTTTTCATACTAAAACAAAAACAGTATTTAGAAAACTTCAGATTTGTTCTATAGTATGGTTAAAAAAAGAAAAGTTATTTGATGAAGAAAAACAAAATTTCAACTTGATAAATAAAATCATTGAATAACTATATACTATAATTTATAATTTTGACGATGAATCCAATTTTGTAACAATATGTATGTTTGAATGTATGTGGGTTTGTATGCTTTTTTCACCATAGCAGCTAAACTAATGAACAAATTTTGATGAATGAGGTGTCCATCGATTTTTTATTGCATTTCAAGTTTATTAAGACATTTAATAAGAATAAAATCAACAAAGAGAAAGTGTGAACAAAACAAATATAGGTTAAATAATCTTTTTTAAACTCTTTACACATTCTTCTAAATAATGCCACCAAAATTCCTACTGGATAATGATAACTTCAAAACTTCAAAACTTTGAACTTCATCCTTCAAAACGTTTTCCTCTTCAACTTGGCGATGTATTTTACAAACCCCATTTATATACTTTTAATGCAACAAAAAATTCATCGCCTTGCTCAAGATAAGAATATCTGGAAGGATAAATAACTCCAGCATTAATGAATATTCCAAAGTTAGAATTATCTTTAAATAGGAATTGGCAGCCTTATTAAAAACATTGTTTGAAGAATTTAGAACAAAATAAAAATTCTGAATAAAGAACTTGGACACAATTTTTGATCTGTCACTCTTTTTAAAGGTCGAAATTTTAGACAGGAACTTTATATATTCATATTTATGTTTTTGAAGGGATATCACTTATTTTTTCTAAAAAAAATCATGAATAATCAAAGCAGATTTAAAATTCTTATTTGCATTAACTTAGGAGAAGAATAATTCTTTTTAATAAAATATGTATTTTATTTTTTTTCTTTAATTTATTCTTTTTATTCTATTTTTGTAATCATTTTCTATTTTTATTAACGTATGCATGTATTTTTGTATGCACCTGTATATAAATGTATCTATGTGTGCATATATGTATGTATGTATTTATCTATGTATGCATTTATCGATCTATTTAATTGTGAATATATGTATTTATGTAAATACGTATGTATGTCTCAATAATATTAATCTATTTTTATTATTTAATTTTTCTGTTTCATGTTACACATAACGTGTTACCATTTTTATAACATGTTAAGCAATAACATGATACACTTTTCATGAAATCACCCTCACATACTAAACATCCACTTTACATATAGTTTCTAAGTATTAAACTTGAAAATCACGCACTTTTCTTGCTACTTTTCTTGAAAATCACGCACTTTTCTTGCTTTCATAGATACAGAGCGGAATCTTGTTACACATAAAAAAACAGATTCCATTTATAACATAATATTATTTGTAACATAAATTAAGTTTAAACTTAATTTATGTTATAAATAATTTTCTTGTGACCATTACCCTTTCGGATTAATAAAAACTGTTAACAAAAAAATTTATTAGGTAGCACCAAGTGTCAAATTCAAAAGGTAATTGGTTACAGGGAAAAAATAAATTTTTTTTCATATTAAGATTTAAATGTAATAATCAAATAAAGTCGTTACGTTTTTTTTTTGCATAACATATTGTGCGCACCTTTCACTATTCATTCGTTTATGTGTATAACTTGTATACTTGTGCTTATAAATATATACCTATACTAGCAGACTCGCTGGTGTTTGTCACCCGGTATTTTGTGTGCACCGGCTATTTGGTATAGCACACAATGACAATTGCATCTAAAGATGCAATTTACGACGAAACAACATTACCAAAATTAAGATTTTCTTCAAATTCCGATTATATCACAAAATCGAATACCAATGAAAAGTTGTGCTTGGAATCTAAAATAAATTCATTAGCTTTAGAAAAATTGCATGTATCCGATGATTCACCTTTGAAAAATATTCAAAAATCCTCGGAAAAATCTATAAGCAAATTACAGTTATCGCCAGAGAGTGAACAACCAATTCTAAATTCAAGCATATCCGGATCAAATTATAAAACACCAGCTAATACAAGAAGATTAAATGCGATAAAATCATCACAAAAACGAAAATTATTTTTACAGCGTAAATACGAAGAGGATAATTCCATATTACATGAATATAATTTAGAATTTCCAGAATTGACACGTCTTACCTACAATGAAAAGATTCCTGAATCAAACAAAGAAAATCAAACATATGTCTTGCATCTAAAGTTTTGTTTATACTCGGACATTTCTTATAGACTCCTCGCTTTGGCTACTTGTACTTAAATTTAAAATTATTCTAAAATTGGGTTTATAGATTTATTTTAAATTTAATTTTTATTCCTTAGTGAAATCTATTATACATATGTAAGTTTCAAAGAGTAATTAGTTTTTAGTTTTAATTTTTTATTTAATAGTCTGTGTTTAGTGAATATTGAATAGTTTTTGATATTATTTTATTAAAGTTTTTTATTTATGTAAGTTATTTATTTTCTGTAAGTATCTTGAAAAGGGGTGCTAAAAAATCAAATTATTGAAATTTTTGTATGGCAATTGCATTATTTTTAAATTTCTGCAGTTTTGTAGAAAAAAAAAAGAAACGATTCATTTATTTATTTTAAGGTAGATAATATGTCTGGCCGCTGTAAATTTGGTTGCAGTAATGGCATTGCTCCAACAGTGGCTTCGTGATGAATGATGAATGATTTTGGCCAACAAAGTCAAAAGAGAGATTATTATTAATGTTACTTTGCTCGATGATATTACTTTAACAGGTTGATTTTCTTAGTTGATTTTTAAGTAATTATCTTTATTTTAACATTTTTCTGCAGGCACATTTTAGCCTAGATTAATTTGATTTCACAAAATCGAGCTGATAATAGACGCTTACACACATTGTTCAGATATTAACGTTCTATTAAACCGAGAAATCCAGCATTAAAACACTACTTTCCGAAGAAAAGAACTGTTAAATTTCCAGAATTTCCAGAGGTAAGTTTATTTCTAATTATAGTTTTTAGAATTCTCATAGCGACGTTAAATTGGATTTTATTATGCAGAAGCACACTGAAAATATCGTTGAGGAAATACATCAAAAACGTTCGAGTTCGGGCTTGCAACCTCAGATTTCAAGTCCTTCATTATTGTCAAATCCTTCTCCTTTAACACTTAGGCTTAAAAAAAGAGTTGAAAAAACGCTACTAAAAAGTACTTAATAAAAATAAAATTTTGAAAAAACTTTGTAAATGCAGTAGAGCAGAGTTTGGCTATCAAAGTTTCCTTTTCCTTCACATAGAATATAGCGAAGAAGAGTGTAAGATATTTCCTTCTTAATAGGAATATTGAATGAAGTTTTTAATTAAGAAAAATTAAAATAGATTATTTCAAAAATTAAGATGAGACAGAGATGATACAAGTTGTTTGGTTTTGGACGAAATGTCAATTATTCAAGGTAGAGTTAATGACAGTTCCATTAAGGATTATGTGGGCTATATTAACACCGAAATTTTAGAGATATGTTGTCAACCATGCCTTTGTTTTTATGGTGGCTTGGTTGACTAGTCGACGGAAGAAGTAGTATATGTTTTCAAAGGGGATTCTCTGCAAGGAGCCTAATAAGTTCAAATAATTAAAGGTATCCTTGTAAAATGTAGCGACATAGATTTAAATGTTATGTGAGTCACATCCGATATTGGTTCATCTAACCAATCATTTTGGAAAGCCGTACAAAAATTTATATAATTTTTGATCCCGTTCCATTTGTTTAAGAATATTAAATCAGCTGTTTTAAACAACAAAATAATAACAATACCTTAATGGAATATCATTAAAATTGCCTATCAAACTTGTTTGAAACAGTCACATTACTGATTTAGAAATATGCTAAGAAAAGTTAAATTTTAAATAAGCTCCAAATTAGTGAGAGAATACCGGTATCTTGGACCCCTTGAACCCCGTTATCTGTTTTTACTACCAGTCTACCAAACTGACAACTATATAAAGTTTGCACATTACATTGTTCAAGTAGCACCAGTAACTATGAGAATCCGCCTAAAGTGGAAACTTACCGGTTTCTTGCACCATCTCTTTACTTGAGAATGATGGAAATTCAACCGCAAAAATTATTATTATTTTAATGTTTATCAAATTATAAATAATTTTAATCAAATTTAAATCTAAAAATATAATTTCAATTCCATTTTGTTGACAGAATTAATACAGACTTAATGATTTTAAATTAATATTAACCGTTTTGTCGAGAAAATAATAAATCATATTATTAAATGTAATTTAAGAATTATTGACTTTCAAAATCTGCAATTGTGTATGAATTCTATCGCTGAAATAAAAAACATATAGATAAACACAACAATTAACTCATATTCTATTTTAAATTCATTGTTGAATTAGTTTTATAAAACATTACAGACCTCGATATTCTTTATCGATATTGCAAAATTATAACCATCTATTGGAAACAGCTGGTAACAATATTAAATACCACTTAACCCTTAAGTAGACCCCGGACTGACGTAACCAAATGACAGGCTTTGATCAATCAATAAAGTTAATCAACAGCAGTCACAATCTGCATTTAGATGGGTGACCACCCAGCAGTACTGTGTACTGTTGTTGTATAAAATAATAATCCCCTTTAGTTAATGGCTATTTAGCTGAAAGTAACTGAAGCCAAAAAAAAAAAAAACCTTAAATATCAACTATAGCCAACTAGAGCTGTGGTAAATACTAAAAATTTTTAAATTCATAAAAACTGGAGATAACGCGAAATAAATTATTTTGACATTTTAAAATTATAACTTCAGTATGGACAATATACCTGTTGTTATCAAATTGTTCTGCTTAGGATAGTTCATACTATATCCGTCATATAGCATATTTGAGAGGAAGAATTTCCGATATTTGAATTTTCAAGTACTTAATGCTTTTATTAAACACATTTAAAGATCAATGGAAGTATTTTTCGCAAGATAGGTGTGGACAATTTACAATTTGAATCTCACCGATTTGTTTAGTTCAATTTTTTTTCTAATGAGGGGGCTAATTATTTTAAAAGAAATTGAAATTATAAGTTATCAATGATTTTGTTTGAGTTAACAGTTATACCGAGAAAAAGATGTCGCAGAAACTCAATAGGCTAAAAAAAGTAACTAGTCAGTTTTCGCATAATCGAATCCTCCTTTACCGGACTAACGTAGATCTGTAGGTTTATATACTTTTCATCAAATATATCAGTATCAAAGCATGAATTATCGTGTGACTCACATGAAATACCGAATGATCCACACCAATTACCGGGCATACAATTAGAAAGAGTTTTCTAAAAATCCAGCTTTAAGGCAAAGAAAAAGGAGTGCAAAGATTCATGGAACAACGTAATTATTCATGTTGTTCCAATCTACTTCAAATTTTGCATTAACATTTTTTATCAGAATGGATGGAAGAGTGTTTTGTAATTCGTATTTTATTGAAACTCATAAGTTAAAATGGGTACAAACTTATCTCCTATTTGTATCATCTCTAAGCGTTCGAAGAAAAACCTACAAAACTAAATTGACTGAATTATACTAAATATTATTTTAAATCTCACATGTATTTGTACGTCTGCGGTAGTGAAACGACAAATAACAGCTAATATTGGTATATATATATACCTAGTATATCTGTTGGACAGTTGTTAAGGAGAAAACCCGAGTCGTACATCGGAGATGACACACACAGTTTTTTAAGCTTGCTAATGATAATAAATTAAACGTTGACTTTGAAATATCAAATCTAAAAATACTGTCTTCTTTATTTATACTATTTATGAACAAAATAAATACTAAATAAATTATAATTATTCTACGATTATCTATGTTGTTGTTTGTATTAGGAATAATCTTGAAAGCTTATTTTATAAACATGTATATATATATATATATATATATATATATATATATATATATATATATATATATATATATATATATATATATATATGTATATATGTATATATATATATATATATATATACATATATACATATATTAAACTGTAAAGCATAAAACGGGGAATTATAAAAAAAAATTAACGTAGATTACTTGGGTTTGGTAAAAAAATTACTTTTTATATGTATAAAAAAAATGTCTTCAAATGCCTATGTATGAGTTATGCTTACCATACAGAATGTGTTACGAAAAATACGATGAACATAGGAATGTATTTACAAACAAGTTATTTTACTTTTATGTTATATTTTACAGTCGTTTAATCAGATTTATGGTGTTGGAATATATAGCCTGAATCATTCGAGAAATAGAAATTAAAGTATGATGTCTTACCCGACTACAGCGAAGCGAAAAAGAGTAGTTATGATTTTAGCAAATATGTGTATATATGTAATTATGTATGTTTAGTCTTAGCAATTTAAGTACTGAATCGTTTTTAAATTATTGACGTTTCTATGGGTTCGATATTATAGTGCAGGTGCATAGGCTACATTTTATAAGAATACAATCAAAATGGTGGAAGTAAGAACAAAAAAATTGAGGCAATTTGGACACAAATTTTTTTATTCTGTCATGATTGGTATCAAATGTACGAGTTTAATGAGTGTATGACTCAATACATATTCATAAACAGTATTTTCGTAACTATAAAAGATTTGATTCTAAGACTAAAATATAATTTATAACAAGTAAAGAGAACAACTAACCAATTTAATTATTCTGATACTCAACCAATGATACTATTTATTAGAAATCGTTAAATAAGGTAGCGTTAGACTTTCCAAAATAAAAACATATATCAAGCACTAACAAGATGATAAAAACAGTAAGACAAATTAGAATTAAAAAATCAACTCTCGTTTCACCCACACCCACATTGTTTTAACACTTTTACTGTGTTTCCAGTTATAATACCAGTTATATACCATAAAATTATTATTTTGTCTTTTTTAATATTAATTATGTCTATTTCAATGCTTACTTGATCATATAGATTTATTAGTCATAAACATTCAGTGCCATTCATAGAAACACAACTGATCGTAAACTAACGGCAAATAAACTTAACATTTGATAATGTTACAACATTCATTAGTAAATTGGGATATTTGAAATGTTTTTGATACAGTGAAAAAGTATTCAGCTTCAACCTTTTTGTTTGTCCGCTATTTTTATGACGGCGGCTAAATTTGTTTAACATGTTCAGTAATTTTTACGAAATTTAAAGATAGAAAAAAGTATATGGAAAACATAATATCTACAAAACCTTGTATTTGTTTAAGTTTTCTTTTGAAAAATATCGTCAAAAAAATTAAAATTTTATGTCATTTTAAATAATTGGAGAGTGACAGGGTCTCAATCGGTAGCAAAATGCAGACCTTACGAGACCGTGTAGGATATGTATATTTATAATAATAAATATTAAACACTTAAAAACCGAAACTCAATAATTTGTTTTTGGTTATACATACCCGACATCGAAAAAAGGAAAAATTTTCACCAAAGTGTAGGATTTTAATGTACTTTAGGATATTGATAATCATTTTATTCTATAACCTCAAAATATTAAGTTTTTTGTCAATTTTTTTGTTTTTGTAATTTTTGCCATTTTAACTTATTGTTATTAGTTATTTGCATCTAAGTAATTTTAAATTCCCACTTTCTGAGGTTTTAATCGAATTTTTAAACAAAATTGTTAATAAATATCTAATGAAAACTTATTTATAGCGCAAATGATCCAGAATGTAAATTTGTAATTAATTAATAATTGAAGCAGTCAAATCTGAAAATTGAATACATCTAAAACTTTTGCGTTATGAATATGAGTATCAATATCGTTTAGTAGTCGTTAAGAGAAAAGTTTTCCTTTCTCCGATGTTTTTAATGCTTAAAGAATTTTCTTGGCACGCTTATAACATTTAGGAAATTTATTGTGTTTTTTCTGATTCATAGCGGGCAATCAGGGACTTCGTAATAATAAATTACGATAAATAGTTAAGGTTCATATTTTATTTCTTATGTCAATACAGTTATTGTGGAATCTTTTAAAAGTGCGTCAGGCATTTTTAAATTGTAATGAACCTCGGTTCGAATCCTACTGCATCCGTTTATATTTTTATTTTTTATCCAAAAATTAATTACAATTGCAGACTATTTAATTTAATAATTTTAAACTGCACATACATCTAACATAACAATGTAATAAAAATGAAAAATTTTAAGCAACAGATTGTTTTTTTCAAGTATTAGTGTTGAAAAAATAGGTTGGATTTTAAATAATTATATCAATACGGATAAATATTTAAATTTTTGTACATTTAAAACTGCTATTTTATAGATTCTCTGAGAGTTATTAAAGGAAATAATATGTATATGAATAAATAATTCGATAAAACAAAATTTAAAAATCGTTTTCTACCTTTTGGAAATTAATTATAAAAAGTATATTCTCAATGTTCGCTTGCTTTATACCATTATTATATTGCGATATTGTGTGGTTGATCAGGAGATAGATCGATAATTCTAAATTTGACCAATCGGGGGTTGAATGTCTAGAAATCCTTTTTTATTTTTTTTTGCATAACAACAGGATCCTCTGTTTAAAATGTCAAACTCAGCCGATATAATAAAATTTGATAGATATATTAAAATTTGAGCGACGTATTAACGTATAAAACTTTTGGAGGTTTTTTTTAAATATATATTTCTCACTTTTAAGTTTAGACCGGAATTCATTGAAATTTCAAATTTCCACACCCATCTGCGACCTCTATGAGGTATTCATAACAGAAAAATATATTTTTGGTATCGTATATTTTATAACAAGGCTCTAAGATTTTCTCTAATTTAATTTGGATTTCAAGCTCTTTGATACGCAGTTTGGTCAGTATTTTGATCGATGAATTAATATATGATCCTTCTTTTAGCTTCTTTTAGCTCCGTAAGAGGATGAATTTCCTAAAATCCATACTTTGTGCTCACGTATGTTAGATAGATATTATTTCTCGACGGAATTTCAAGCTTTGGTTTGTGGAGAGTAGGAAGCGTTACTCGTTTCTATTATCTTGTAAAAAACAAAATTAAAAAAAAAAAAAAAACTAAAATCGAATACACATTATTTACGGACGCTGTTTGTTCCTAGATATCTCTGTATGTGTGTTGTTTTTGTTTTCTCACAACACAAATGATAATATCTGTTACATGATTATACAGCCATTTATAATAAAAATGTTTTAAAAATGGTACCGCCTAATACATAAATAAATGTTTCAAATAAAATTATACCAACCGAATAACTAGGGTTGATTATAAAGGATTTAAATTTATTTTTGTAAAAAAACATAACGCATTATAATTTTTTGTTTTAACTTTAGTAATTTAGAATAGACTGTATGTTAAATTAAGTACTTGAAAGATTTCAACCAAACAAAATCAATTAATTATATTGAGGATATCGTGAAAGAATCAAGAAATAAAATAAAACACGATTAAAGGTTTTTTAGCAAATTTTAAATGTATAATATTCCAATGTGAATTTCAAAGCGACATTCAATTGTATTATTACACCTTTTACAAATTTTGTCTTTATTGACTTATTAAAACTAATACTATAATATTAACGATATTTTTTTCTTAATTTTCGTTTAACGTAATAAGTATTTCAAATCGAACATTATCTATATCTATATTATTTAATAAAGAAGTAACTGTTTTCGTAAAAATCAATATAGGGCGAAAACTACTTATAGTAGGTGCATGAAAATTCGGATACATCGTCTTAAAACTTAGTCAGGCGTTAAGGCGGGATTTTTATAAACTTTTATTAGTAAGGACTGAAGGAGGGGGAAAACTTTTTTCGGTACTACTCCATATCACGGGATATAAATAGCTTCAATATTACACAATATATTCTTTTTAAAATCAACACTTACATTTTTCTTAACTCTTTAATTTTCATTTTCCTGAGCAGAAAGGGAGTTAAACGTTTTTCACATAATATCAGATTTCTCAATTACTCTAGAGCTACACATTCAAAACCTTTCCATTTTCATATAGTATTACTCAAAATTACTGCAACCGCCGTTTCTTAGTTTTTCAATATTCAATTTCCTGAGCAATACAAGAGGGGAATCTGCATGATCTCGGACCTTGAAACTTAAATTTAACAATACTCAAGGAAAATAAGGGGACATATGTTTCTCAATTTTTCAAGTTTTCACTTTCCTGAGCAGTTATTATTAAATGGGATATTTTTCTCACAATATTAAGTTTTCTGTCAAATTTATCAACGTGTTCTTGGTCTTTTAAATGAAATACTTATTTTCATTATAAAAGCTAACCGAAAAAGTGGTTATCAATTTCTCAATTTTCTGTATCATAATGAGAAGTTGGGAGATAAAATGAATGGAAACTATATGTTTTCTACGCATGATAGAGACGATGCAATCTTTTGTATTAGGTGTAAAATATTTAAGGCAATTATGAGAAATTTATATGCTATTCCTTACCTGTTTATCTTTTAAGGTGAAGCGGTTATAATACTTAATTTTTTTATGCACGGTAGAGGAAGATGGTCTTTTTACAATCGATGCGAAAAGTTTCGATAAAATGAGACTCCTCTGAGGGACTAAGTGTAAAAAATATAAAATATACTTTTGTTTTACATTTGCTTTGTTGTTTTTCTTAAGGTAGGAAGACATTGCTTTTTGGATTCGATATTATTAATTTTGATAAAATGGGAAATTGATCTTTATACTAATTTTATCCGCATTTTATTGGTTAAGTTTTAGAAATTATTACCTTTTTTTCTATAGATGCAAGGAGGTGTCAGCATTTTTCATTCGGTATGAAATAGTTCGATAATACAAACAATTTTTTCATTTTTAATTTTGCGCTTTCCATATTGACAAAGTAAAAAAAAATAAAACCTTTTTGTATGTAAGCTCCTAAATGCAGCTTTATGCAATCGATGTTAAACATTTCGAAAATTAAAAATTTCTTTAATTATGTAAAAACATCTTCCAATAGGGTAAAGTGCCAAAAATATCTAATTTGCATAATATGTATTATAAAGAATTATATATTCTAAAAATAAAGAAAATAGATTTGTTTATAACATATTTTCAGAATAATCAAATAACAGACGATTTCAAATTAGGAATGAGATCTAGAACGGTTACATTGATTTGGCTATTTCTTTATTTATTTATTTATTTATTTATTTTTTATAACAACAGTTTTTTTTTTTGATATTCGTAATATACCAGAAAAGGTGTATCTGGAAGAAATATTTAAAAATTGTTCGGGAAAAGTTTAACACGCTCTTTTAAAGATGTATATAAGTAATTTTCCTTACGATTTATTTGCTTATAATTCTACAGTTTGCTACAGGTTACGTCATTACTATATAATAAAATCGAAATGAATATCCACATTGGATCAGCAGCCTAAAAAACTGCGCACATTCCTCGTATGTCTATCATCCCTAAGGATTTACCATTTCAATTTAAGCATCTGCAATTACCGTTGAAAATTTATTTTCGATTGTTATTTTCACATAATAAAAAAGAAAAAGAAAGTAATATATTGGTCTTTCTAACAGGAAATGTTGAAAAATAAAAATCTTGATGCCAACACAAAATGGAACAAAAGTATTGAATTTTGAATTTTTACATTAAAGAAAAATTAGAATGTACAGAAATTATAATTATGACACATAACAAAGCAAAGCAAGCCCTGGTTACTATCTAGTAATTAAATAAAAGTAAATTTTTGAATTTCGTTCACTAATCATTACGTCAAACAATGCAGTACTAAATATATTTTTTTAAATTTACGTTTATAGAATAGTTGTGACTTCATATTGTCATGTTCGTTTATGCCTGTTCAGGTGGCATATTGTAATTGATTTTAAACTAACTTCCTGATGAGCTTGATATTAGATACTTGAAATTTTAATCAAAGCGCAGAAGTGACCCAAATTTCCAGTACCCAAGTCATTAGAAAGGTAGTTTAAAATCAATTTCAAAAGTCTACCAGGGTAGACATGCAAGACGGCGAGTTTATTAAAACTTGTTAAAAATGGCAGTATTCAATACCACTTTTTCAAAAATTTTCCTAAAAGTAAAGAACTAGCTTCAAAAACTCAAATAAATTGTGAATAATAATTCTAATTTAAAACTTTCAAAAATAATTTTCTTGTTATCAATTCCCTTCCAAAGAAAACACATTCAGTCTGACTTCATTGTGATTATTTAAAAGTGTCACTATTGACAATCTTCTACATGTCATGGATTTTATTCTGCACAGTTGAGCTCAATTGTAGCTTCTTAATCGTAGCTCCGTTGATCAGAGAGTCGCCAGTGAATGTAAAAAATTTTACATCTTTGTATATATAAAAAGATAACTGACTGACTGACATACAAACGTGGAGTCGAAATCGCTTGGTGTTTAAGTGTTGAAGTTGTCTTATATGACATATGTGAGTAAAAAGAAGGCTTTATTCAAAACTCGATTCCTTAAAACAGGAAAAGAGGGTTCAAATAATAAATCAATGTACTTCGCCAACTCCAAAGTCAAAAAGCTTCAAATAATTATCACAGGTTTCTATTGTTACATAGACAAGAACAAAGAAAGTTTTTTTAATTGTAGTCACCTACACTAGTTTGGTAAGTTCATCAAGTCTTTATTAAGCGCCATTTTCATTGAAGAAAAAATCAATAAATTTAAAATTGAACCAATTTAAAAAAATGTATTCTTCGCCCTTCAACGTTTCAAGTTATACTATAACGCATTTAAATTTCTTACTTTTTAGGTACACATTATTTGTATCATTAATTATTATTTGAGATACTAATGATTAAATAATTACCATTAACTGCTTTTTAATACCTTAGGCTTAGGAGTATTGCTAAGCCTAAAAGGTTGATTATTATTACAGAAGTTTATGTATTTATCTCGATGTAAATGACTGACTGACGTAAGAACGTAGTGATGTTGAAACAAAAAACCGACAGCAAAACAGAATATTTAAATATGATACAATAAAACGACCGAAACATGATTGATTAAATTGAAATGAAACTTGAAAAAGTCTAAGTTAAATACATCATTAATTTGAGTAACAGGCTTTAATATAAAATTTTAAGCTTTCAATTTTCATTTAAATTTAGCCAATCTTGCTTCGATCAATTCATTACAATAAAATTATATTTTCTCTTTTGCAGTAAGTTTTATATTTTTTAAATTATTTATTTTTTAGTTAAATAAAATATTGAAATTACTCTAATTAAAAATACTCTGTTTTATAGATGACACAAAGAAAAAATAATTTGTTATTTTTTAACGCAATAAAACATTAATTGTACTTAAAATATATTTTTAACACTATTTTAAGCATATAAATTATTTGTGTGTAGTTGCTATAGTTGACGTGAACCCCTTGCATAATTGTAATATATACTTACATCACAGATATTATAATATTACAATATATTTTATCCTGTCAAACGTTATTTAACTATGTTTATATTATGCTAAGAATTTCTATAGCACAAGACCGTGTTTCTCATTTCAAGCTATTAGATGCTTTACTTTTTTTTTCGTTCAGCGGTAGGTACATGTATGTTTACTGCCGACCCTTATCATAGAAAATAGTTGTTACACAAGATTATACAAGTATGTGTATTTAAAAAAAATATTTTTTAAAATATTCAAGTATTAAAGTGCTTGTCGTTGTTGTGTTCATATATCGTATGTAAAAATATAAAAATATTATTCAACATTTTTTTTTTTTAAATTATTTAGAATTTCATTCAAAGATGCAAAAAATTAAAGAAAAAAATAATGTGCCATTTATAACATATTTTTAACAGACAGAAGGGCATTTCACATGAAGCAGGCAATGAAAAACTGCGAGTTTCTTTCATATTAGATCTAGATGTACCAATATAGGGTATACATTTTTTTATAGACAATTAATTTTTTGTGCACCTGTGTTAGCGTTTGTCTTTTCGAATTGATGTGTAAAATAAAAATTTATATAAAATATATATATCCAGTTTACAATTAATTAAATGAATAAATATTTAATGAATTAAATTGAATAAAGAACATGAGAAATAAAATTAAGTTGTCTATTAACTAAATTATTCAGTTTCCTTACTGCCAACAATTACTTTGACAAAAAAATATTTGCTATTCATTTAATTTAATTTATTTTTTGATATTTAGTCCGAAACAAAAACAAATAGAAATTAAGAATGGTAAAACTTAAAACTGGTGAAATTAAAACTGGTTCTTAGATGTTTAAAAACGACTATAATTGGATGTTTTTATGGACTATGTAAGCGTGATACAAATTTAGCTATTTAAAGTCAATACATATTATTTTATAAGCTTAAACAAATTAAATCCACAAACAAAGCTCATATTTAGTTGCGAGCAAAACCATCGAATATCCAAATAAAAAGACACAAAAGATAAATTTAAAGATGGAACTGAAAAGACGATAGCTTATTGTGCTCGGGGCACAGATATAGAAAAAATTCCTGGGTACATATATTGGAGTAACACTGGACTCTGATCGAAAATTTTGAGAGATTCAATGTTATATGAAAAATGTGTTGGTTCAGGTGGAAGGAATCATAATCTCAGTTTCCTAAATCCAAAAGAGACCGGCACATATCCGACATAATATATAATTATATATTCAAAGTAGAACTAGCCTGGATTTTAATCGAAAATTTTGAGAGATTGAATCAAAAATGAGAAAAAAAAACCTAATGTGTATGTTAGGGTGTTCTTACGCCAAGAAATAAATATGTTTAGGTACGAAACTGATACCCTTTTATTGCCGATGTTCAGGAAACTTCCAGAAAAAACACTGCACAGTTTGGAAATTTCAGAATTCTATGGTCTTAATTTCAAGCAGTTTATCGCAATTAAGTATTATGTCAAAATTTGAGCTCACTTATCATTCATTCTCTTAGGGAATGCATTTTTAGAAATAGCTTAGTGCTTCTTTATGCTATATAAGACATTCCGAGCAAAATTTTAAACTTAGCGTAATAACTAATATAAGTAATAGCATAATAACTTAAACATCTCATTAAATACCTCCCTCAACACTTCCGTAGCAGCTTATTATTGCTGCTGAATAAATTATTAGTGAAATAAAATCGTATATAATAAAAATGAAAACCTTACCTTTATTATGTTTGCAAAAATATGAGTAGCTCGCCTAAAATTAAATCAAATATATAATCATTGTTAAATTGGCATATCAACAACAGTACTGTCTACGAACGAATAATTCTATTCTTTTATAATATTATCAATAAATAAATAATAAGTCCTATTTTTTGAATACTGGCGTATGTTATATAGGAATTATATAGGAATATTAAAAAACAGTTTTAAAAATACAATCAAACTAACTATTTTGGGAAAATTATTTGATGAAGCTAGCAGTCAGTGTCCAATAGGCAGAATCAGTCATAACATAGCTCATTAATTAGTGCTAATTTAGTGTTTATTAAATGTCATTAAAGAAATTTTGATGCTCAAGCGGTTTTCCATTAAAATAAGAATACTACTAGCTTTATATTAAGCTAGCAGTTTACTACTTCCGAATATAGTCAAAACATAGTTCATTATTTAGTGCTAATTTAGTGCTTATTTAATGCCATAAACTACAAATTTCATTATTTAGAGCTAATTTAGTGCTTATTTAATGCCATAAACTACATAGTTCATTTTTTATGCAAATTTAGTGCTTATTTAATGCCATTAAATAAAATTTGATACTTAAGTGGTTGTAAAATAAAAATACTGCTAGCTTTTAATAAAGGTAGCAGCTTACTTACGTCTGCATAATTTGGCATCCGATTAGAACTTGCCAATTAGTTATGCCGATTAACCTAAATACACGTTTGTTCAATTGAATATCAATTGAACTCTGCTAACTTGATAGCCCAACAAGCTAACCTTTAATATCTAATACTGGAGATAAAAATTACAAATGAAGGGAATAATTATTAATTACACGCTTATTGCTGACTTTACAGCAGGAAAAATAAGCGAAAATAAATTATATTTTTTACAGTTACAGTTTTTTACAAGCAAGGTTTTTTATGATAAGTTTTTCTGAGAAGTTATAGGTCATTATATTTAGGTATTTGCAAATCAAATGTATTACAAAAATAAAAATTTTAAGGTAATTTTAAAGTTTAAGATTTATCTATAAAAATAAATTGCTTGTGAAAACTGTTACCGGTTATTTTTGCATAAGTATAAATTCTGGAGGAGAAATTAAGAAAATATTTACAAAATGTTTCAGAATTCTTAAATAAACATTACTTTTACAAATGTAAAGACAGTTAAAGAGCAAAATAATCAGCTGTATGACAATATTAAACGAATTAAATTTATCAAATTATTTTTATTTTTACAATACATAAAATTTAAAATACATTTTTATCTAACAAAAACAAAATAAAATAATAAGTGTTGTTGGTTCAACTCAAAATTTAAAAAAAATTTAATATAAAATAAAACACTAATTATTGAAAAATAAACCAATATTATCAAAAATTAATTCAATAAAATATTTATTTTTCTATACTATATAACATCAACACTTCTAAATTCTGCCCTACACCCTTCCTTCTCTTTTTTCTTTTGGTCATCATAATCTAGCCATGATCCATTTTTGCGAAATTCAAATTTATTTTTGCCGTTTTACAAAATACCGTTAAGAGCCTATTTATTAACAAACGTATATTTAGTGGAAAATTTAAAGTTTTATGTCATCACAAAACATTAGTTATTGGTAATCAAATGTTATTATTATTATTTATAGGTAATTGAAACGTGTTACTGCGAATTTACTCCATTCTTCGGTTCAAAATTTATTTAAATAATTAAATAAGAAAATATTGCAAAAATAACATTTTTTTAACTCTATCAGGTGATTTATGAATAATTTGAAATACTTAATTATTATGTTTATTTAATACTACCAATAAACAATATAATGTGCTAATGATATAAAATTTTCATTAATTTTATAATTATGAGTATAATCAAAAAATTCAGATTCATAAAGAAAATAACGAATTAGATGTGTTGAATTATTTTATGATTTTTGTATCCCAGCATTTATTCTAGAATTATTCAATAAAATTGTTATTGCCTATTTGTATAGATACAATTATGTGTTCCTATAATGAAGTTGAATATACTATTTTGTCATCCATGTCAGCTAAACAAATATTTCATTGGACATCTTTTTAGTGTCTATAACGTGACAGTGTCCATAACACGTTGAAATATTGTGGATGCATTTATCAGTCGAAAAGTCATTTAAATGTATTCATGACGTCCATTAACTATTTTAAAGGCAGTTTTATTGCTTGTATAGTACCTTGTAAGCTTCCTAGCAGTTCAAGATTATATGTAATATTGGGGAAAGGGTATCTGTCGTCAACGCTTTTTTCATTAAGTTTCCTATAGTCTACAACTAAACGCCATTTTTGTTTTCCGGGTAAGTAAAGTTTTTTTGGAACTATCCAAATTGGACACGACCATGGGCTATAACTGCGTCTTCTTAATCTTTGTTTAAGCGATTTATCAAATTAATTTTTGGTATAAATGGGTATGTCGTCTTTTGTATTTATTTTATGTTTAATTTGGTAAGTCAAAGGAAGATCGTGTCCTCCTTTAAAGAATATGTCTTCATATTGTTTGCATAAAGATAAAATTGCTTTCTTCTTTTCATGTTTAAAGTGATTAGTCCGTATTAATTTTTCAATTGATTGTTAAGAATTATTCGGATTATTTATGAGAGATATATGATGATCATTATTTCATGATTTTCAAAGTCTTTTATTTCATGATTATCCGCTTTAAGAGGTTGTTCGATATAAAATGTTTACTGTTCGTTAGAATGATTTGTTATTGGTACTCCTGTATCCTTATCTTTTGTTATATAGATTCCTTCGAGTATAAAGAATTTGTTTACAATATAAGAATCGCGTAAAAAACTGTCATCGTTTAGATAATCAACTGGTATTTTCTTTATTGTTTTGAGTAAGGTTCATTTATGTATTGTCCTGATACAAATTTGGTTTAAATAATAATTTGATAGTGGAATTAAGTGTGTAAAGTACATTATTTCTGATACCTATTTGGGTTTTTAGTTTATTTAAAATATCGAGTCCTATTAAACCGTCAAAGTAATTTTGAAATTGAAGTATAATGAAATTTAAAAATATATCAACATTGAATTCATCAAATTCGGATAATGTGATTTTTTTGTTAAAGGTATTAAAAATAGCTTAAATTTGTAGCTAGTAGGAAATAATCATTTTTATCAACATATTCATGGTAAATAAAGGAATTTGAAGAACCAGTGCCCATAAGGAATTTCAATGGTTTACTATTAGAAGAAATTATATGTCGATAAGGCAAAGTTGTACCATGAGAATTTATATATAAGTATCCGTAAATATACGACATTTAATACATGTTGGGGTTAATATTATTCAAAGTCAGTTGGTTCGGATAATGTATATTCGGGAAAAGATCTAGGAGTTCCCGACTTACAAATGATGAGGGTGAGGTTTAAAGAAGTTTTGGTATTGTTTGAAACGTCTATTCCTTCTAGATTTTGTACTTCCTAATTTTAGGTTTTGAAAGTTTTGGTTTTACATTCTGTTGTCCAAATGCAAATTGTTGATTTTGTCTTTGTTGAGGGTTTTGATTTTGTTGTTGATGTGGCATTTGAAACTTTCCATAGGTTTTAGATATACCACTTAACATACAAATAAGGGCCACTAATCCGTCCATATTTCCACGCTCTATCTACACACTAAATTATTTTCAATAACTTTTATTATTGTTTAATCAGCACCTAATATTTCAGTCTCCGGGGGTTTCCCATTAATACGTTTACCTTTTCCAATACTTATACGTAAAAATCTACCATTCTACTAAATTATAATATTCTACCTATAATAGAAATGCATCAGTGATTAAATAACTCTTTAAAAATATGTTTTGGATTTGTTAAATCTCGACTATAATAGCTTCATATAGAGAATAGAAGAAACTCTCTGGTAGTTAATCAAAAATTTATCATTTATTCAAAAAATAAAATAAATTTGAAACTATATATATATTTGAATTATAAAATTGAATTATACAAAATTATGATTGGGAATTGAATTAAAAGGCAAGCAAAAGCCACGCTAATTGGGAAGCCGACGAAACATGTTTAAATGGACCCATAGATCTCTCGAATAGTGTTAACTGATTACCCAATTCAGCGTTAAATGTTAATACGTCGGTAAAATTAGGGATTTTAACCAAAAAATTAACAACAAAGTTTCAAGTTCAACAGATTTAAATTTTGTAACAAAGACTTTAAAATTTTAGCAATTTGAATTATACAATCAAAGTAACAACAGAAATTTATACAAAATTTGGTATTTCAAACTAAAAACGATTAATACACATTGAGTAAAGAATTGAAGGTAAAACACTCATTAATTCACTTAAAAGATATAATTTGTTAATTTAACGAATGAATTTAAATGTTACAAGACCTAGACTATTGATTCACTATACGATAATAAATGCAAGTTTAAAAATCTTATTACAGGCGATTATTAAAAATTGCCTCAAGAATTGAAGTTAAATAACTATAAAATTTATCTTATATCTATAAATTAGATTAAATTAAATACTTACAAATAATTTGCTTTAAATAATAATTTGTTACTTTAAGAATGCATTAATTTAAATGAACTACGGATTAACCTACTATAATTTGCCAAGAAAAAATACGGTTAATCAATTGAACGAATAGGTTCACTCAAATGTTACGTAGCAATAACACCAAAGTAAAACCATTTAATTGAACTAAGGCGTTCAAACCACACTACTTTTATGTTTCTGTAGTTATGTTATCAATCCATATTTTCTTTTGAAATAGAATAATTATTTTCGTCAAATTAAAAAATAAAGCTTAACTTCCTATTTTTTTTATTAATAGCGTAACTAAGCTTGTTCTTGAAGTATATTAAGCTATATCGCTGATAATATGAACAGATCTTACCATTTCTAAATTTTGTTTGTAGTATGAAAACCATTGCATTCATAGGGTAATATGATTCTAAAATTTCTCGCATCCTTTAGTTGCTAATTTTCAAACAAAAAATGTTTTGTTTACAACTATTCCTAGCGCAATATTTTTTCTTACGAAAAAATTCTTTTTTGGTTTGAACGAATACTTGTCTGAAAATTTTAATAAATTTGAGAAATCATTACATTAACAAACTTAAAAAGTTATTTTGAATTAATTTAAATTTAACAATTTTTTCACGTAGAGATTGCGTGAATGTGTAAAATTTAATTTGCTTTGCTAGATTATACAAGCTTTTGTATCATAAAACTTGTATAGTGACGTTATCAAAAGACAGTAAAAGTTTTGAAGTAAAAGTTTATTTATTAAGTTTAGAAAATTTAAATAAACGCTTGTTTTAAAAAGTCTTTTTACTTTTAATTTAGTTTTAACTTTTTAATTTTTCTTATATTTTTTCCTACAATCAGATATGGACGACTCTCTTATATATAGGCATCGTAGGGTCAATTCCATAAAAAAAAAAAAATAAATCAAAAACCATAACAAGTTTCTGTTCTATTATGAATGATGCGGCATCATTACAGAACACAAAAATTTTAAAAAAGAGATTAAAAGAAGGCGCAAAAGAAGGGTACTGCAAATGTACATTACTACAATACAATAGAAAAATTAAATTATTCTTTCGGTAAAGTAAACAAGACGATGGCTAAAAAATATATTTATACATAAATAAAAAAAGATGTCATAAAATTGAAATTGTTAAGAATTTTGAAAGTGGATAAAACATATTTTAGTTGTATAGAGCAGAGCCAACACTTGGTAGTAAATTTATAAAACTTTATTATTTGTATGTAACACATTTATATAAACAATGTCTACTAAGCTAACAACACATAACTATTAGAAGATAAAAATTAGATTAAAAAATAATAAAATTTAATTTTAACAAATTAAATATTTTACAAATTTAATTAAATATTTTATTAAAGATAAAAAATATGCTTAATAGAACTAAAACTCAATAACTGCTCTTAACCAATACGAAACGTTCAATATTCTTTTCAAAAATAAATTAAAGTTCAGAGGATACACGTGGTTACATGCCACAATACCGTAAGAGTTGTTTTTACAAACAACATTTCAATAGGAAGAGAAAAATGGTAAGCGACCACGTCATTCTCCTCTGAACTTCCTCAAATTATAGACAACAATATTTTCTTTTTCTTTTTTCGTAATTTTAAGAGCAAATTAATCTAAACTGATTTTAATTCTTTTATTTGTTTTTTGTTTAAAATATTTTGGAGTTGATTAATTATTTTTAATAAAATAATTTTTTATTAAATGACTGGCAATAAAATAAATAAAATAAATTTTTGAAGTGTAAGAATTGAGATCTTTGATCTTTCAAAACTTTCATTTAACTAATATTGAATATAATTTGTTAGAGGAAACTTGCAATTCAATTTTGAAGCATATATTTTTAAAATTTCAACCGATTGGATTGCAATTCAGTATGGATGACAATGCATGGCTATGGTTAAATGTGTCGTCATTGGAAATCCCCTATGGCAGCACACCAAGGGTGGCGGGCTTGTAATGTTAAATGCACCATAATATGGACGTCAAATGAATGATCTTGCTATGAATAACTCGAAAAATCACTCTAAATCCAATGTAGCGAACTTTTAAAGCTTGAAACTTACTTTTGATGCAGATAATAATCATTACAATTACATAATGTTTTGAAACGCTTTGTAACATACATTTGTGGCGTTCCTCTTACAATAACTAAAAAGTAAGAAATAAATTAAGAGTAAAAAACCTTTTTATAACAAGCTTTTATTTGAATGCTCTAAAAAGAAAAAATTAACTTAACTTACTAATTTTACTCAACCTATAACGTCATTAACGAGATCGCGGGATTTACGTTATAAGTTAAGACGTTATAAGTTAAAATTAAAAGTTATTTCTTTCTTTTTAAGGAATTTAAAGAAAAAAAACGCTTGTTAAAAGCAGATTTATTTACATTTCATTTTTTTATGATGGGTATTGTAAATTATTTTAAAACCAAAAAATTTTTTAATTTAAAAAATAAAATAATAAATTTTGTATTTTAAAATATGGATTATAAAATTGAATTATAAAATATAATGACTGGGACATTGAATTAGGATTAAGTAAAAGAAAGCGAAAGCTAAGCTAAATACGTCTGACCTTGTTTGAAAATCGTTTCCCTTCTGTGTTACTCAGGAAAACTAAAAATCATACAATTAAGAAACATTTAAGTTTAAGAACTTAAACTCACTTTAGAGGTCTAAAATATATAACCAAAACTTTCCATACCTTTTCGTTTTTTTTTTTGGTATCTTGATGAAGGGCGGGCCGTCATGTGGAAATGGACTAATTAGGTGATTCTATAAACACCTAAATCAAAAGCAGGAATGTTTAGAAGCGGAATTTTTAAGGGGTTAAAACATTTTTTTCATTCTCCCGTAGACTGGTTTTAATTATGAGTAGAGAATAAAAACTAATCTAACCAATAAACTAAGACTTCTATCATGTATGTATTTTAGTAAAGCAGGGTATTTTTGGACGCTGTAAGGACCCAATGTAAAAATAATAATATAACAATTGAAAATAACGGCTAATGTAGTTAATTGTTTGAAACTCAACATATGGCTTACTACAAATGTTTGAACTGTAATGACATGGCTATTAGGATCTTATAAAGAGGTCAATAATATTTGTACAATGGCCAAGTAGATATAAAATACTTACCGTATTTAAAACTCTGTAACAAATCAAATAAACGATTTATATTTAAATTTGATTAGTTGTCTATTATTTTTAAACCCGTTTTATTTCTGATTTTCATTTGGAATATTCAACTTTAAATCTACGATCGTTACATTTAATAGTTCCGATACCAGGAATCGAACGGTATACAAAGAAAAATGTCAATTACCTTAATCGAATCAAAACGTCTTTATTAAGCAAATACAACAGACCTTAATCTGTAATTCAAAAAATTCGAAAAATTTTTATTGTTGACAATAAACGAGTATTTAAATATACGAGTATATTGACAATAAAAAAATTCTCTACAGAGATACATAAAAAACAATTAAACTTTTTTCCAGCCAAAAAATATCATTGTAAATACATCAGTGTTGTTTAAAATTACATAGAAATGTGTTATCACGAATACTTCTATTAAAAAATACACGATAGAATTTCAAGAGGCCTTTCATTTCCAATATTTTTGCATCAACAGCGTTATCTGCCATCAATAATTTGGTCAGCTTTTATTTACATTTTTTTAAATAATAGTCGCTAATGATAAGAGAATACACATAATGGGAAAATACAAATTACGCAAGTTTACCCTTTCAATGCTGCTAACTTCATTGACATGCTGTAAGTTAAAATTTGTACAACATTTACATACCAACAACTAGTATATATACATCACGTTAAAAACTTTTAAAATTATTGATTTTCCTTTTATATTCAAGAAAAGAAAAGAGAACTATAGTAAAATTTTTATACGCTAATATTTAAATTAAATTAGTTCTGTATATTGGGGCCTACATTCTTAAAAAACAAATCCGAACAAAACTATATAATAAATTTTATTTGAAAAACTGTATAAACGTTTTTATAGACAGTTTTCTATTCTTTGTTCTCGGGTATAGTAGCGCATCTGTACTTTTAAGGTAAAATTCACAAAATATGTATGTGCATCAAATTGTTTTATTGAATTGTCATGGTTACGAAATACTACTATCAATTTAATAATTTATAAGTCTGTAAATGGTTTATGATTTAAGAAATGAAATGTCGTAGTAATTAAAAACAAATTTGAATCATCGATCAGTTTTTACAATTTCAACCCATTAGCTTAAATTGAATCACATTTCTTGTGATTATTTAATAATTTTTTAAAGTTTGATATATGTTGTTAGGCGCACGGTAGTGCGCTAGGCCCAATTACGGTAAAATGCACGAAGTGTGTATTTATACAAAACAAGCTAGCCCGGAAATAGTTTTGCTATATATTTCTAATCAACATTTTCTAAGTATAATAACATATTCTCAACATCTCCTATATTTCTTAATGTTGAAAGCTAAGGCAAATCAGAATAAATAATGATATTAATTTATATTTTAAAGCATACCCGGCCACGTTACGGTAACAATTCATATTACATCGATTGCATGCAAAATTTGTAGTAGATTGGACAAAGAAATCCCTTTATCCCATACCTTTATCCCTTTATCCCATACAAATTTTGCCACCGCGCTTCATCCCCTTAGAGTTAGAATTTCAGAAAATGTTTTCTTATAGGATTCCCGGTATTTGGTGTGTAATAATATATAAGTGCTGAATTTTTTTCCAGCGAGCATTCTTTTCAGATATGCAAATAAGAAAAACTCACTGGAGGCTTTACTAGAGAATATAGCAAAGGAAAACAATTCGAATCACAGTTCATATAATTTTGCCATCGATTTTATTTATTTAACATATGACACATTGATGAAATAATATTTTTTTCTTTTCCCAAAGTAGCCGATAGCCACTCATTGATAGTCACTCATTGGAGGTAATCGATGAATATAATACCACGTGCATCCAAGAATACTGATACTTTCCAGGCTTCTGTTTAATCTGTCCACGATTTGAGATTGGTTCTTCACGTCCAGTTCACTCGACTGTCGATTGGACTCAGGAGTGTAGTGATAAATCCAGCTATCGTCCATTGTAATATATCGATGAAAAAATGCATCTTTATTACACTTTAAATTTTGCAAGACAGTGCTCTAAATAGTCTAAATCATCAAAGCTTCCATCCACATACAATTATTTGGTATCCATTTTACACACAGTATTATATTATCCGAATATTCATGTATTATATGTCCTACACGTTTCTATGATATTAGTAGAGTCTCAACTAGCTCAATCAATTTTACTTTACGGCCACTCAAAACTATTTTGCGGACTTCCTTGATTTTTTCGTCGGTAACGGTCTCATTAGGTTCCCCGCCACGTGCAGCTATTTCGACGCTCATTTCTCCTCCAACGGTTGATTTTCCTAAATTCGAATAATTTTCAATCAAGCGTAACCTTTTTTTTGCAATAAAAGCATTCTTAAATACATTTGAAAATCTTTTTATCCAACTTTTTGAAAGAAACAAAAGCTGCTTCACCAAAAATGCGATAGCTCACAAATTTATACACATATCTTTTGAATGTTAATGCGAACAAAAAATCATATGAATTTAATCTTAGTTATGCCATCTATTTGTTAGCCTACAGACTTTTCAGATAATTGTTAATTGTTTATTAATTTCTTATTTAACAATCAAATGCCACTATACTATATGTAAACTGGTCGAAAAGACCGTGGTCGTAGCCGTTCATGAATACGTTATCATATGAAACGGAAGAAACAATATGAAGCAGAATCTGATTACCTAGAATTATCTAGAATCAAGATGATGTTAGTATTGAAACTATGCAGAAAATTTTGAAACTGTTTAAGAGAATTTGAATGAAGTATTTACTGAAAATAATCGTCGTTGGTTTTATTAACAAATCAATAAAGATTTTATTGCACTTGTACAAATACAAATATATACAATAAAAATGAATTGAACATTTTTACAGCAGATAATAATATGGAATCTGATTAACAACCTGGTAAAATTAAAAGAACTGATGCTTGTTGAACCATAATTAATTGCTCAGGTTCATACTATATACATACAATGGACAAGTTTGTAATGTCTATCAATATATTACGATTTGCACGACATTATTTGAAATATATCTTTGTAAGAAGACAGAGTGGCGAATCTTTTAAATAGTTCATTGTAAATCGTGATGCTATTGAGGAATGCTTTAAAACATTTGAAAAATTTTAAATCTTTGTATCATAATATTACAATTAATGCAAATAATTTAGAAAAAATATTAAATAATGGAGTAATTAATAATATCAAATTACCCTTACAAAATTCTACTTTTAGCTTGTAATAAACGTAGTGGTTAGTTAAACCTTCGATTATTAACTATCAGCCTATGTTATTACTGAATCTATGTCGGTATAGCGGCATTGTTCCTTTACAAAAATATGCTGCGACGCTCACAGGACTTTCTTGTACTATTATATATTTAATATGCAGAGTATTATATATTCAGCTTAATATGTTAAGATGAATTTTTATCCATTATTTGAATTTTTCCAGAGAAATGTTTGAACTAAGAGTTATGAAGCTTAATAACTTAAAAATTAAAGTAGGTACTTCGATTTTAGCCAATAGGCCATGAAACACAATAAAATATAAAAGTATACCTAGTTCTTGCGATACAATATCACTGTTATACTCATTCACACGCAAACTATGAACAAAGTAAACAAAGTAAACTCTACTTCGCTTTAACAGACTGTATTATGAGCTAAAATCTTAAGTTAAATACGCGAGTATTTTACTTAGACTTGGAGCTCATAATGAAGTCTGTTAAACTGAAGTAGAGTTTATTTTGTTTATAGTTAATTTTAATTTATTTATTTATTTATTTATTTATTTTTTTTATTTTACCCTAATTGCAGACATTTAATTAGCCATTGAAGATATCATGTAATGAAGAAATGTTTATACACGCGCAAAAAAACCAAATTTTCTTTGGTAGTCTGCAAAAATATCTAAGAAAACACTAATCAATATGGTAATGAAATCATATAGCAAGGTCGTACTTACGCCCAGTAGTTAGTTATATGTGTACGTGTGTGTGTGCAAGATCTTGCTATTTATCTTCCAGTATATAACTTCCAGTGGTCGATACACTTCATTTCTTTATAGCAAAAAGTCAACAGTAATTTCAGGCCTGTAGGAATTTTTTTTGACGTAATTTTCATTTTTTAGGTAAGTTAGTGGCGTTATCCAGAATAAATATCCGGAATAGAGAATTTGGTTTATTTTTAAACATATTATAGACCACCTTCTCAGAAAAACTTTGGAATTTCAATATTTTCTTTGGAACAATTTTGGCAATTGAAAGCTGGCTTTTTTCGCCCAGACTTTCGTATTTTAGTTTTTCCCAGTAAATGTATCAAATTTTCGTTCAATTTCAGATAATGGTATTTCTTTGCCTGTAATTTGTAATTGAAGTTGATGAATTTGTTTCTGTAAATTTTCTTCAATTAGTGATTTGTTAATTATCTCTTCCTACAAAGCATAGTCTTTAAAACCAAAGTTTGTGTCTTCCTCCGTATATATTCCTTCTATATCTGCTGGTAAAGTTACAATAATATTTTCTTTTGCATATAGTTGTTTCTCCAACGTTGTGCTCCGCTATCTTCCTCGGAAGACGGTAGTTCAACTCAGTTACATCTATACTGCATGCTTGAAATTTTGTTATTTTCCCGGCCTCTGCAAATCTGCTAAAGTTTTAGCGCTTCCAAATCCGGGAAAGCTACTTAAGTCACCTTCAAGTTACCAACCCATATGCTTTCTACCATCTCTCAGCAAGGTCATGGATAAAGTAGTTACGAATCGACGGTAGTCGCATGAAGATACTCACAGACAGTTTATTCCCTAACCAACCTATATCCTAAAATTTCTATTTGTCAAACTATAAATCCCAAATCCTCATCCACCAAAGTGCATCTAACAAATACTGTGTCAAAGCTGGTGTACCTCCAGGCTCCTCACTTGGCCCCCGCCTCTTTTTATATTATATCAACGATATCCCGAGGGATCATCTTGCTACTGAAACTGCTCTCTTCGCCAACGATACGGCCATCTATTGTTCCTCTTGGCAACTGAAACAAATTTCGACTTGCCTCGAATCCCGGTTGTCCATTCTTGAAAGCTATTTCAAGTTATGGACAATCAAAATCAACCCTAGCAAGACCCAATATATTCTTTTCACTCGAAGATGTTTAACACGCAAATCCAGCAAACTCAAAGTGTTGTGCATCTGGGAGTAACCCTCCAAAGGCAGTTGAACTGTACGCAGAACGCCAAAAGCACCTGGCCCAGAGATACACATCCTTTGCAGGATTATACCCATTACTAAGCCCCAAGAGTAAACTGGACGAACATTTAAGGCATCGACTTTACAATTCATGTATCCGCCCAGTACTCACGTACACAGCCCCTACCTGGACTAACGTTGCGATTATCACGAAGATGCATCAATTTCAAAATCATTGCCTTCGAGTGATCTTAAAAAAACCCTTAAGATTTCCGTTCGAAGCTCTCAATTGCGAAACTGGACACCCAACTATCGACAACTTTATCCTGTCAACCGCAAAATCCTTTTTCCAATCTTTCCGAAACAATCCTTTCACAGAGATCAGCAAACTGGGTCAATTTGTCCCACAAGAGTTGCTCTTCAGGAAAAGACTTCCCATGCCACACGATATCGATTGCACCAAATTCCGGGATAATCTTAAGTTATAGCGATGGCTTATCCATCCGCATAGATTAAGTGTTCTCTCAATGGTTTTTATTGTAATTATTTTTTTATATATAATAGAAAACTATATATTATATTTGATAAAGTTATTATATTTGGCATTTTAATATTATAATATATTATTTTATAAAGTTACTTAGCTAAAGAAAAATATAAAGGTACTGCAGCAACAGCAGTTGATTCTAAAACGCCAATGCAAAAACCAGCGGCATCGTGTGCTAAGCGTACAAACCAACATTCAAAACATTATTGGACGTCTGAATTTTGTTTTGTAATATCCAGGGTGTTACAAAACTAGATCAAATGTCTGGACGAGATAAAGGTAGAAAATTTAAAGAAAAGGCAAAGTCTAGATCAAGCCGTGCTGGATTACAATTTCCAGTTGGAAGAATTCATAGATTCATACGTTAATAGAAATTTATACCGAGCGTGTAGGTGATGGTGTATATTTGGCATTAGTTTTGGAATATTTAGCTGATTTTGTTTCAAACCCACAAATTTTATGTCATACATTTCATTTTTGATAATATTTATTCACTTACTCTGACTCGTATATGAAATATCATGACCTGACTTACTTGAGCTTGATAGAGCAAAAGTAGTTTTTTGTTTAACATAAAAGATATTTTACTAAACACGTTTCTTTTTTAGCCTAACAATTATTTTTTAATAATTGAAATTGTCTTAAAATTACATGTTAAAGCTTTGCAAGAAGGATTTATATCCAATCAAAAACATTTAATTGTATCAAATGGCCTAGCAGTTCACAGTATTTAAATTGCGTCAATAATCAAGCTCAAAAAAGTTGTGAAATCTTGAAAAATCCGTAAAATAGTAATTAAGTATAGTGTTAGCAAATTTCGGTGACTTTATATCCTATCCCCAAACGGAGAAACTAAAAAAAATATTTACCCTTCTCCTTCTCGTTTAAATTAGACATCGTAAGAATTTTTCACAACTTTTATTAAACAACCTAATTTAAATTAAAAAATCAAAAAATTTTATTGTTAAAATAATACATCTGCTAAAAAGAGTCCAAATTTTTTTACTAAAATATGGAAATGAATGGTATTCTTTTCTAATAATTGACTGTTTAATACCAGACTCTATCTGTAAAATATTCTTTACTTTAACTTTATATTTAACTTTATACAAATTAGCCCTAGTTTATCGAGCAATAAAAAATTATAAAGTTAATTGAGTAAACAAACACATAATAGTTCAAGTATGACCACTATAGCTACACTTCTAACAATAACCAAAAAAAGTATGTAACTACCTAGATAACCTTGTTGTTTGGAGTGTCACCCAAATCCAATAAGATATTAGTTAATATTTTTATATTCAATAATTTAAAAGAGTTATTATAAAAACTAAAAGAAAGGACATTACAAATTGAGTAAAGGAACACAAAAAACTCTGAATTGCACAAAGAATAAGTAAATACAAAAAATTACGGGTTGCACTCCGGGAGTGCTGACAGAATTGAAAACTTATTCTGAACCAGAGAATGCAACCAGATTCACTAGTGGAAGCAATTTTGTCATCAGAGGCTGTCTGGAACACTTCCAACACGTTTACAACAGAAGTTCCTCACAGACTTTCATTCCGTCGAAAGACGAAGATCAAATCACAGAAGATAGAAGGAAGGAAGATAACACCTTAGCCAACAGAAGGAAGAGAAATAGCTAGATCCATTTTCACGAAGTAATGCTTGACGGCGGTTTCCGTGTGGGATAAGGTGATAGAAGAAAAGGGGTTTAGTGCTTAGTGAGTATGGGCGCTAGCGTTGACGCTCTTAAAATACAAACATACATACATATATATACAGACCTGTGGGGTAGACCGTACTAGGAGGTCTTGACTCATTTGAAAAGCCAGCCTTTGCCGTACCCCATATGTCCTGAGCTCCTACAAAAGATCAACTACTAAGATGCACAGAACTAACTAAATGAGATCCCATCTGTCACGAAGAAAGAACTGATCGAGGCCTGTAACCGCGTCGGAAATAATAAAGCGCAGGGATTGGAAGGAATCTATAATATTGTCTTAAAAATAGCTATAAAAGCAGCGCCATAATTGTTCCTAGACGCCTTAAGGAAGAGACTATCCCTCGGAAATGGAAACAACAACGACTTTTATTGTTTCCTAAAGGAAAAAAGCCACCTGAAGAGCCGTCATCATACTGTTCTCTATGCATGTAATACACCGTGGGTGAGATTCTGGAGCGTATATTCCATCAAAGAATAGAAGCAGTTGTGGATCCACTCCTGGCAAACAATCAGTATGGCTTCCGAAAAGGACGATCAATCCTGAACGCAATCTGGTTGTTACCATGGCCAAGGTGGCATTTGCAGGAACTAGATGGAAGAGTGGTATGAAAAAGGATAGCCTGGTGGTGACATCAAACATCAGAAAAGACAACTCTATAACTCTGCTAACTGTGACTGCATTATGCAAGCTCTTCAAGAGAAGAACGTGCCAGGATACCTGCACAAGATAGTAGCTAGCTACTTCACAGATAGAGTCCAGAGATATGACACAAGGACGGTCTGAAAGTGTACAAATTCACGGTTATTGGTCCAGTACAGTGGAATATCATATATGACGGGCTCGTAAGGCTAAAGATCCCGATAAATGTTATACTTGTCGCGTATGCAGAATATGTAACCGTAGTAATTTTCCCTGGATGAGATTTACCACATGTTTGATATCAGCTTCCAGCAAGTAAAGTGCTGGATGACCACAATGAACCTTCAACTTGCCAGCTTTTATACAAGACCGAGGCAGTGCTTATTTCCAGCAGAAAAGTGGTAGAGACCATAAAGCTGAATTTCGGCGAACAAGAAATCACATCACAACCTTATATCCGATACTTGGAAGTGATACTTGATGCTCGATTTAATTTCAAGCAGCAGGTGGAACACGTCAGTGCCAAAGTGTCAGTAGTGTGGGCCAGTAGTCACATCTGTATTCACATCAGTGCTCACGTACGGAAAACCTACTTGGACTTGGACCAGTGTACCGCCTGTGTCTTAAGAGTAGCTCGCGCCTTCCCAAAATATCTGAGGAATCAGTGTGTGTCATATCTGAAACTGTACCTCTCCAAGCTGAGGAAAGACGTACCATTTATAAACGAAAAAGGCAACCACACTGAACCCTTATAAACTCAGAACAGAAGAACGGCATCGTAGCATTGTATGATGGTAATTGCAGTGCGATGCATCAGCAAGAGGGCGATGGACCCACCGCCTCATACCAAAGATTGACGTTTGGCTGAACCAAAACCATGGTGAGATCAACTTTTACCTGACGCTGATATCATGGGTGCTTTCGTGAGTATCTACACAGCTTCAAGCACGATAATTTTCGGAGTGCCTGTCCTGTCCAGGAGCTTCTGAAGATGTAGAGCACGTTTTCTTTGTGTGCCCACGTTTTGATCCCCAGCGAGAAGGATTTGAAAAGTTTCTGAACAATAAAGTCCAAGCAGAGACCAGGTGGAGGCAATGTTGTCAAGTTAAGCTGCCCGGAACACCACAAGCACTTTTGACCCAGAAGTCCTTATAGAGCTGCGTTCCATGAAAGAAGAAGAGACACAGACAGAATCTAAAAGGAAGCTAAAAATAACACCTTAGCCAACAGAAGAGAGAGCAGCAGCTAATTCCTCCCCGTGCAACTCGTGACACGGTTATGATACCTCTAACTACATTATATATTTCAAATTTCATGTATTTGTTAATTTACATTTTAAGCATTTGATTGGCCGTTCACTGTATTATAAATATGCATTATTTTCCATGTACAATAGTATATTAAATGGACAATTCTAAAAATAAATATGTAATTGTTCAAGTATTCGCTTCTGTCTACACTCCTAGTTTCTTTCTAAACATGTTGTCATCATGTATCCAAATATCTCCTTCTAATAAAGATAGAGAGTTCGCTTTGGTCTTAGAACACTTAATAACTTAATTCCTTTCATTTGAGCTATTTTACACACAAATTTTAGGAGAAGGAGGAGGAGAGCAAGGCGCAAACATTCAACTCAATGAGGTTGATATCAATAATATATATATATATATATATATATATATATATATATATATATATATATATATATATATATATATATATATATATATTTATATATATATATATATATATATATATATATATAACATACACTATGCGTACACAAACAAAGTTTCACGTATCTCTCGTTTTAATCAAGATAGAATGTGCGTGTTGGTCTAAGAATTCTTAGTGACTGAAGGCCATTCAGTTGAGCTACTTAAACTGGATGACAAAGAGGAGATCAAGATGAGGACATTCAACTGTTCATTAAATTTTTTAAATATATAGACTAGTGGACCCTTGTTGATAATAATTTAATTAATAAGAAACAACAAATGACCTCTATATAATTCTGAAACCTCAAGCATTGGATTGCATCTTTCTTTTCCCTATGTCAAGCTGTACTTAAACGAAATTACCTTGAATGCATTTATTATAGGGAGTTTCTTTCCCCAAGTGCTGCGATAGTGTTGTATTCAAATATCAGCGGTTTGGCTGGGTGTTCATCTTTTTTCTAGGGAAAATCATTTTAAATGCTTTGATTTGAAATAGATTGGACAAAGAAATTACTTGTGCTATACAAACTTTGCCACCAATTTTCACCACCTTGGGTGTTGAATTTCGGAAAATACTTTCTCATCGAATGCCCAGTATTTGATGTGGGACATTTTCTTGAAATAACAATGTATTAATCGTTTTGAAATATCGTTTCAAGATGTTGATATAAAAACAATTAAAATAAACGTTTTCGATGTGTAACACCTTTCTACTCGGTATGTATGAGTGATTTTTTGAAAACGGACTGCATTTAAATCGTTACGGAAGTAATGTCATATTCCATTTAAAAAAATGTATGCATATGCGTACATGTGCATACACACACGTAACTAAAGTCACAGTCATACGCCCATACACACATTTATTGTTGATGCAAGCATAAAAAATAAAATAAAATAAAAAAGGGAAATAATTTATATCAAAATAATAATCGATTTAAAAAAATAAATACAATTTTCATTGAAAAACATTATTATTCTTCGTTGCGATAACTCATTTGTAATAATTCCTGAATATTGATGGTGAAAAGTAAATATTGATTATAATCAAAGTCAGATGTCAGATGTAACATCCATTGTATTTATTTTTGTTTTCAAATCTATAGAAATAAAAGATGTAGAGACAAATTTAAAGTATCTCCATAAGATTTCATCTTTAAAACTTTTTTTTTTTTTTTTCAAGAAAAGGATGGTAAATAATTTTCAATAAAGATTGTTTATGAATCAATGTTTATTCGATTTTCCAGTTTGGCTCTGGTATTCAGTGAAGTGTCTCTGTTGTATCTAACTATTGACTGTACAAATGTTTTGCGCTTAGGATTCTTCCATATCTTTCATCATTCAGAAGTTGTGTTTTTCAAATGCAGATCACTCAGTTATGGATGCTTAAATGAGAATTTTTACAGCGTTGACTTTGCGAGCAAATGTAAGTAATAAGTTTAAAACACCTTACCACAATCGTTGAAACGTTGTGGTAGCGTATAAATTCGAATGTACCATATCCATGGTACATCTAAGTACTGATTTCTATTCACTACTAAGAATTATAGCTAGAAATCCAATTTTCAAATCTCTTAGTGATTTTTAAACGTTCTCACTTAAAAAGGATGACATGAAGATGAGAAAAATAGCATTTTGAAACTTCAAGTCTATTGACCATTTTAAAGAAAATTAACCGAAATCCGGACATAAAAAATTAAATTTTTGAGTTATGAGTTAAAACAATATATTATAAGTTTTTGAAGATGAACAATTTTTTTATCATTGACGTTAAATAAAAAGAAAAATATAATAAAATTAATAAAACAATTTTAGGTCTTTTGGGAAATCGACGCCATAATTAGCTATGAAAGAAACAACTAACATTCAGCATTTTGCTTTTACAGCAAAATGTCTTTGTAATGAACAAAATTTAAAAAAAATTTATTTAAACGAATTTAATATTTTTTTAGTGATTTTTTAAATGTTATAATATCTTACTGAAAAATATACACATCAAGATAAAAAACTATCCAAAATTTTTATTGAAAGAGACCCGGTGATTCATAGAATGCGTTTTAAAGATTTTATAGGATATGGGATGTAGGAAGGCATCTGAAAGCTTTATTTCAGTATATAACGCCTATCAAAAGACAGTCGAATTCTATACACCGATCCACTTTTGAATTTTCAAGCTAAAAAACCGGTAAATTAGCTTTCTTCTTTTTTTACTACAATCTTAGTATTTGCAAATTGTAAGACTCAATTAACCCTCCATACCAGTTGCGTAAAGAGAGTCTTTCACGCTCATTTTAAAAATTAATTTTCTTTTTAATTTCAAATGGAATGACTATTTGAAAATTTTTTACTTTCACAGAATTTTATGCTTTACAGGATAACCAAAACAACTTTAATAAAAACTCAAAAATATAAAGAAAATAAAAAATATTTATTAATAGCTGTGAGAATTTCTCTGATCATTTGAGTCAAGTCGTTGATTCAAAAAAAGCCATTCGGGTGGCTTCGTTATACTTCGGTTATTTCCGTAGTTTTTAGTCGCCATCTTTGATATTCTATATATATATAAATATACTTATACTTCGTGTTTTTTATGCTGCTGTTGTTTTAATTGTTTTAATATTTTAAAAATAGAACAATGTGATAATTAAATATTATTGTAATTTATTTTAAGTGACAAAATATTCTTAAAGTAATAAATAAGTAAGTAAATAAAATAATCTAGTAAAATATAATAGAATTGTTTAACTGCGAATTCATAAAGTTAAAAATTTCGTTCTTCCCGCCTGCGCAAATTTGAAATTTTGCTCTTGGCGCTTGCACAATAGCGTGAGATTTTCTCTCATCACAATAGTAATGACTGTTATACGAAAAACAACCGGTGCGAAGTGTTAAATGTATATACACCTCATACATATAATATTTGCAAAAAAAATTTGGCCCCCCGATAACAGGCTATGCAACTATTTGAATAATTTAAGTGAGGTTATCAAGAGTTCGTTAAGCATATCATTTTGGTTTGTTTTGTTGGAGGTTGACCTTAAATTTAATTAATTATTATTGACGACAGCAAATCAAATCACAATTTATTGTTGATGCATGCAAACAAACATGCATACATTAATTATAAAATAATGAGACTACGTGATAATTAAACGAACTCCTACCTATCTCTAAATAGATACTTATTGTGTATGCAACATTTATACATTTATACATGCTCGTACATAATGATCATTTCGTTTGGAACCAATCAACAATAATATTATATATCAATACCTAACGTACCATTCAAGTGTTTACTTTTGAATTGAATTAACTCAAAATAACCAGTTGTTATAATGGAATGGACAGTAGCTAACTTTAAATAAATATGTCTATCTATAGCAACGAGTAGTACAACGAGTTCCAATACATTTTAGAGTCTTCGTTGAAAATAATTGATTTACAAAAAATGTTAAGAATTTCAGAAATTAAAGCTTATACCAGTTAAAACAATTAAATGTTAAAAAGCTTTTTAAAAAACAGACTTTTATTTAAATACGCTTAAAAGAAAAAACTTTTACTATCAACTTATAACGTCATTATACAATTTTTGTGATAAAAAAGCCTGTGATGAGATTAGAGGAGTACACGTAGTTTGAAAATTTATATAGAGACAATCAATCTCATCAAGTTATTTAATCTACTTGTTTATCTATACAAGTAAATCTCGAAACAAGCTTTATTATCAAATAAAATGCGTAATGCCGTTATAAAATGAAAGTAAAAGTTTTATAGAAAAAGTTTATTTTTTTCTTTCTAGGGCATTTTAATAAAAGTTTGTTTTTAAAAAGAGATATATTATAATAAGAGTGACTTCACTTTATAATACGAGTTATATATTCCAAGCCATCATTTGTATCATTTTTTTCTTTTCACCTATATTTTAGAAGTGCATCACAAATAAATAGTCCGTTATCTTTAGTGTGAAACCATGTTGGATTTAGAATAATATTACATTTATGGATCATCATCCAACAGTACATAGTATAAAACAAAGTCGCCTTTTCTGTCCCTATATCCCTATGTGCGCTTAAATCTTTAAAACTACGCAACGGATTTTGATGCGGTTTTTCCAATAGATAGAGTGATTCAAGAGGAAGGATTATATGTATAATACATGCATCATATACTAAGGCAACATTGCTAATTTTAGAGGTTTCTAACGTGATGTCGTAAATTAACCTATTTTTTTGGGTTTATTTAGCAATTTAGCAAAAACGCTGCCTAAACCCTACGAGTTAGATCAAATTAATGTACTACAGTATTGTATACCATAAAAAGGTCTACAAAAAAGTCGGTGATGGTATATGTTTATCTTTTAGGGATAACCCACATTAACCATTTTTATTGCATAGTATAAAACAAAGTCGCTTTCTCTGTCCCTATATCCCTATGTATGCTTCAATCTTTGAAGCAACGAAACGGATTTTGATGCGGTTTGCTTTAATAGATCGAGTGATTGAAGAGGAAGGTTTATATGTATAATAACATCCATTAAATAGTGGACAAATACTGTTATTTTTGAGGTTTCTAATGTGATGTCGTAAATAATTACATTTTTTCTGCTTTCATTGCAAACGCAGGCTGTACCCTACGAGATTTATCAAAATTATGTACTCAAAGTATTGTAAAAATTGAAAAGGTCTACAGAAAACTTCGGGATGGTATATGTCTATCTCTTATGTCATGCCACAATAACATTTTTTTTTTTCTTTTAACGACAAATAAAGGCTAATTTTCGAAGCGATTAATTTTTAATTATTTAATATCTATATAAAAATAGCCGTCATCCACTATAAAGCCGTCATCTGCTATGATGCGGGGCTAAGGCCAAACACCGCCCCGTGGGTCAAAGGGCCGAGGTACCGGGTGTCTACAACAAATACCGGGTCAAAATTTCGTGTCAAGGGTTTCGTACTTCTTGCTGACGAGGTACGGATATCAAATACGAGTTGTAAATATAAAAATTTCGTGGCACGGGTTTCCTACACGAAATACTTGGTGACTCGCAATAAATACCGGTTGCCCGACAACAAATATCGGGTGCTCCAAATTGTCACAGCAACGTGTGCCCGGATCTGCTAGTACTAAATATATATACGAAAAATCAGCTCGGTTGAAAATATATGCTTCAAAATTCAGTTGTAAGATTTCATCCAAATATTAATATTTTGCAAAATAAATAAAACGTTTAAACACTAAAAAATTTGATCAACATGATAGGCTTAGCTTGTGATATTCAATTTGAATGTATTATATTGACATGGTAAATTTAATATAACAATATAATTTAATATTTCATTGGAATAGAACCGAATATGTGATTAACTTTTTTTAGGACAAAATTAGAATTTTATCCAAAAATATAATTATATGATTTTGGAATAATTTGAAATGATTTTTGGTTACGAAGAATAATTATTTTAATTGAAAATTATAATTATTATTTTAATTTATTTAATTTTATTTTTTGTTTAAATTTTTATTAATAGAATTTATTTTAAATTTTTTTAAATTTGCATTTGTTTAATTTTAATTAATTAATTATTATTATTATTTTTTTTAATTAAGTAATTTATTTGCAATTTAATTTATGTGTATGTATAGATGTATGAATATATGTATATGTCTGTACCTATCCATGGATCACTTATCTCTCTCTTCTCGAAAGCACTCCCACACCAAAAACTTTCACTTTGCATATAATTCGCAATTCATTTTTTCAAATAGTGCACGTTGTTGTTTCGACACATCCGTAACAAATTCAAATCGATACTTTTCATGAAATCACTCTCATACATGAATATCGAGCGGAAAGATGTTACACATCAATTATATTCATTTAGATCGTAACACTACAAGGCGTACAATGAAATAACTATCAGAACGACGACAAAATTGAAAAAGTGTATTTAAAGTCTCCGTTAAAATTATTATAGTGTATTTTAAGTCTATATTTAAAAAACTTAAGTCCATAATTATGTTATTTTTCCATTATTATTTAATTTGTTTTTAATTGACTAAAGCAATAAGTTATGTTTTATTGCAAAAGCCACACAAAATTTTAGGTAATTTTGTTTGTTTATATCTTCAAATTCTCAGATGCATTGGAATAATCAGATACTTTAGGCAACCTTATGTCGGATATCCTAAATAGGCTTAATTTATATTTAGTTCGTTTTAAATTAAAATATTTAAATCTATTTTCATTGTCTGGAAGACAATGTCAAAAGAAAAGCAAATTTATAAGTTAACTTGGTAAAATTCCATCTTTCATAAAGAAATTGAAGGCAAATTTCTAAAACATAGTTGAGAAATAGTCACGAGGTACTAAGGCTTACATGCGTTAAATATAAGAGTAGTGGCTGCTCAATTGCTCATTAGAAACAATATTCCACATTCAGTTTTCGATGAAGGACGTTTTAGAAAAAATAGTTGAATGATTTTTTAAAAAGTCATTCCTATTTTTATATCATATTGAAACCGGATCAGAAGAAAAGGGTAGTCTCGTGATACTAGTATTTTGTTTAGCGCGACTGGATTGTATGTAGGGGAGAGGAGAAATGTGAGGTAGTTCTTTTGAAGCTCAATAAAACCCACATTTTCGTGTATACGTAATAATTTTTTTTAATAATCATCTATGGTGTCCAGCTTCTATGATTCAATATAATTAAGAACATATGTTACATAATTAACTATAAAATTCTAAAATATCAGAACAAGTCATATCTCCCTATCTTGCCACTCCCTCTGGTATGATTGGGTAACGGACAAAATGAGGTATGCAAAAATCAAGGTATTTTTCATCCTTATCATATATGTCTTCCAGCACACTTGCAGTAAGCCTATTTGCTGCATTCAGCATTTGACTCCAAATAACAATTAAAATACTAACAAGGTGTACTACTTATCAAATTCTAGATTTTACCCAAATGATGTCAGTGGTCTCTTTTACAGATGTGTATGCTAAGATTAGAAACCCACATTGTTGGTTCTTGAATTTCGAATTGAATTAAAAATCAAAATGCTATGATGAATTTTTAACTTCAATTACTTATTTCATTTGAGGATCATATAGTATGTTATATTGAACCATGATTATGTATATTAATTTTCATAAACTAACACAACGTTTTATGCTGTATTTACCCGATTTTTAAAGATATTCGGGTCATATACCCTAAATAGATTAGAATTAAACAATTATCAGTTTTTAATATCACAGATTATTTTGATGCTACAGATATTAACAAAACATAGAAATAATTAGGAATAATATACTAAATTTTTGATAAAACTTACTTTATAACTTAATAAGTAATAAAAACTAAATAAATCTAAATTTGTGTTAAGTTTATTTATATTAACTATACTATTTTAGTTTCATTGTAACTTCGCTAGTTTTTAAGCTAAAAACTTCTATCAAAATTCACATTAAAAATTTTCCATACATACTTTAGTATTGGCTCTGCTAGTTTTTTACGAAATGTTGTTAGTTTTCGTATTATGCAACTCTTAATAGCACTAATAAAATATTCTTCATCAAAATCAAGCACTTATTAAATTAAAACAGACATTTTGAAAGATGGATAGCTAACAAGGTATTGATATTTCGAAAAAATATTATAATACACCGTTTGTTTATAATTAGCTGTTATATCGGTTCCTGGGATTACTTTGAATGTAAAAATTTTTTTGCTGAGAAGGGGATTGAGTTTATCAGATTATTAATTTCTTCATACATACATACACAGATACATTAACACATACATACATACAAACATACATACATATATACACAGAGCCGGATTTAACCTTAGTGCCGTCCGTGGGCACCGCGCGAAACGCCGCCAAATTAACGAAATTTTGCATAAAATGAGTCAAGTTTCTATATTATACCATTTTTAAATAGGAATTCCAGCAATCGGCCAAAAACCTTATAGAATATTCTAGAATGCCCAAAATCCCAAATCGATCGATCTAGCCGTTCAAAAGTTATGTACATGCATAAATCATATGGAAATGGTTAGAAATGGCTTGAAACGCAGATATCTGATGTCAACCTCTTTCATTCAAATTGGATGGAAATCAATATGTATACCTAAAACTTCAAATTGGATGGTGTGTTGTTTGTATGACGTAGGCATCCGATAAGAAATAAAACTTTCCGATTATCTATCATAAGTGTACCACATCACGAGGTACCGGTTTTACCACATCAAATATCGGACACCAACAAGAAAGATGTTTTAGAAATTCTACCCCTAACGGGGCAAAATTTGTTTCGTATAACGTGATTACTTGGTTCAATTTACTTCACATTTTGCATAAAAATTCTTAAACAGATTTGATAGAAGATGTGTTTGGTATTTTATTGACCCATCGCCTTATGTGGTTACAAATGATAAACACGGTTATCTCCATTTTGTGTTCTGTGTAATCGTTAGAATAAAAAACCACAAAAAGAAATTGACAATTAAGCTAAATATTATTAAATCTGTTTAATTAATTTATTTTTTTAAATTTTTTTTAAGGTTGTGTGCATTTTTACATGTAGGAGTAAATAAAAGATGGATCGTGGAATACACCTTTCAATGCAAAAGTATTTGGCTCAATAGAAAGGCATCCGTTCATCTAAATAACGTGACTTCAAGTGATGTTCGTCACTACAAATTTTAGCAAAATAAAAAGAATTCCATTTTTTGCCTATATAAATTGGGGTTTTTTGCAATGAATTGTATTCTATTTTTATTAATGAATTAACATCGTTTTGTTGCAATTAAAAGTTATAAAATCAATTTTTTTCTAACAATTTTCTATCGGAATTATATTTCGTATGTACTTCTCCCCATTTTCACGAAAACACTCCCACACCAAAAACATTCATTTTACATACAATTCATAATTCAATTTTTTAAATAATTCGCTTATTGTTTCGTTATTTACGTAACAAATTTTAAACAGTCTTTATGACAACCGTTGTTTCATGAAATCACTCTCATATAAACATATCCAGTTTACAGATGTCATACTTAAAAAAAATAAATAAATGAATAAAAAAAAATTTTATTAATTAATAAAACGAAATAATGCATAATAATAATTAAATTATTATTCGTTACGAAAAATCACTTAAAATAATATCATAGTATTTTTTTTCTGGATAAGATAATAATTTTTGATATTAATAAAGTGTTTACTGTAAGGCTGAATCTTATTTTTTTTTTTTAATATTTATCAAAATTTATTTACAAATAATTAGAGTTTATTTCTTATAACTTACTAATTTTAATTAAAGCAATAGATTGCAATTTTTTTTATGTAAAATAATATGCAGGATTTTTCATGAATATATAGCGCATTAAATAAAAATTGTAATATAATTTTTGTAGTAAAAGTTTTTATTAATAATTTATGCGTTCTTTTTTATTTCGAAGTAAAAAAAAAAAAAAAAAAAATGAAAATTTATTTAAACTTATACAAATAAATTGAATTTTGTATCAAAACATTATGATTTCATATATTTCGATATTATAATATAGTTAGTTTTCTTTTTTATAGTTCTTACTTTTTTTTTTTTTAATATAATATAAGTCTTGTATAATTGAGATCAATATTTATTTTTAATTACATATAATTACAATTACCATCCCTTTTCCGCTTGCTGGCACCAATTGTTTAAGTATTTGAAACGTAACTTTTATTTTTTTATATGTCGGCGCCATTCATTGCAAGTGTTATATTAAGAACCTTCTAGAACCTTACCTTTTTGGAACCTTCTAGGACCTTAAGAAAGTTTTCAAAGTTTTTTTTTTTTGTATTAACCTTAGTTGCATAAATAATTAGTTTTTCCACATTTGCACATTATGTTTCAATTTTCTATCGATTATTTATTATTACCAAGAACTATTATGTATAAAGTTTAAATCTACTTATAAAAAACAAAAAAATAATAATTTAATACTAAATATGAAAAGTCCTGTTTTTAAACCCTTTACGTTTTTCGTTCTTATTAGTCCATCGTGGGTACATCAAAAAGCTTGTTATGTAATTTATAAGATGGGATAGAAATCTTTAACTGGCGACAGTGTTACGACATCACTTTATAAAATTTACATAACAAATATATTTGGAATAATGGCAAGCAATTTTAAGGGCAAAGTGTCATGCGGCTATTCTCTGAACATGACTACGTCTATGTATTAAATTAAAATATTTATTTATTGAAGCTACTTACTCATTAGACGTTAAATATTAAACAGTTTTTTTTGTACATAAGAATGACAGACAAGAACATTTAGTTATTTAATACTTTTCAGAGCTTGACTTTCCGTAGTCGGGTTTAAGTTTTTTAAAATTATTTAAGCGTTTTATTTTCTAATAAAATGTGCTCAGTGACGCTTTATAATTACCATTAGTTTTTAATGTTTTTAAATTTACATATTCATAGGTGACACAGCATAATTTTATAAGATTATGAGATGCTAATCTTCTAAAAAATTAACTTATAATTGAGCGGAATCACAACTTCTTAGCATCTCTAATTCTGCCAAAACTATGGTATCCGTGAGTTCTACACAAAATCGCGAATTCTACACAAAATTGGGCCACGATTGGTAATGAAATTCATTTATAATTCAATAGTAGGTAGTCGAAATACTAACTATCGTTCAAGTATCACCATACGTGGAGGTCATATATGGAGATCCATATACTTCTCATCATGTAAATGAGGACCACAACACCTGGTATCGGGTGGTCCATCTCAAATACCTTCTGTATATATACAAATTTCGTATAACATGTGTGATACAACAAATCATCAAACATCGACAAAATACCGGATGCTACGCAAAATAGTGGTTGGTCCAAAACAGGGGCAAAATTTGCATAGGGCAACATGATTCCTTGGTTCAACCAATCTATATCCAATTTTTCATGCAATTCAATACAATCGATGTAATATCGTTTGATAAAATGGGAAAATTGTTTTTTAAAACTTATTTATGTGAAAATTCCCACACCAACGCTGGATGGGATCTGCTATTTCCCTTATAAGGAGCTCTATATTATTTAAATGACTTTGCCTACTAGAAAGTTGTAAAACTTTTTTACAAATATTAGCTTGTAATAAACGATACATATAAGAAATGACAGGCAGCATGAGACAACGCTAATCCTTTGAACATCAGTTTATCTAATTTCGAATAATATCTTCTTGTTTCATCCTTTTAATGGGAAATAACCGTAGTTGGGTTCTATTTCTTCTTACTTCTTCGTATGTATGTATGTATGTTTTTTTTTTTTTTTTAAGAGGAGGGAATCCTTTTAGTGTTAAAAATATTAGGCCATCACTTACTAATTAAACAGTTAAAGTGTACACAATTAGATCAGTATAATATGACACTGGTTCGACATGGTATTGTTGACTAAAATGTTATAAATCCCACAAGCTTTTTGGAATAATTAAATTCGTTTAAACAATTTCAGTTACCACTTAAAATTAATACCGAAAATATTGAAAATTATTATGAAATAATGGAAACGAAATCTTTTATGAAAAATAACTTATTAGTTATGTTAATTAAAATTCCAACCGCACAAATAATGGAATATACTCTTTATCAAGCATTTCCTTTACCTACTCAACATAAAAATACAACTTCATTATCGCATATAGAAATTGATTATCCTTACATTATTTCTAGTAGCCGTAAAAGTCAATTCGCTTTACTAAAAAACTTAGATAATTGCAAATTATTAGATGCCTACGTGGATCAAATGGAAAGAAGATCGGACAACATATGTGAATGGGTAAATTTCAACTTCAAAAAATTCAGCTTCAACTTAAAAAAATTCCAAAAGTTTGTAAAACAACTACAATCAACGCAATTCTAGAAATATGGCAAACAGTTTCGGAAAATTAACGGTTATTCGTTCTTTCAAAACTACCTTACAGTTAATAGCATGAGACTAGAAATAACTACAAACAACTGTCCACATATTACCTTCAATATTCGCCTACAACCTGAAATCTCCATTAAAAATATTTTCGCTTACATAAAAAATCCCGAACAAGATATCCTCTAAGACGATTTCTGCAAATTCGTAAATCAAACCAAACCTTTAACTCCAGAGTACCTAAAAGTAGTAACACTTACCAATCTGGATTTAAATGGCATAAAATATACTCATCACAAATTGGAACAAATGGATCAAAATCATCAAACACAACTAAATAAACGAAATTGATAACAAATCAAATTCGAAAGCAAAATCTACAGGTGCGCATGTTATTGTACCATCTACAAATATGGAATAATCAAAATAGTACTTACATTATTATCCAGTTTATTTAACTGCCTCACACCTGGTAAAAAAGTTGGCAACGGAGACCCGTTCAATTTTTATACAAGACTTTTTTGTGACAACAAACACAAGCAAGTACAACCAAGTAGTTTAAGAACCACCAACGGAAGCCTGCTTAATAAAACACCACAGAACATCAACATCCAGTTCAAGTATACCAGCCCAACATTCAATCCGGCCAATACAACTTTAAAAATGTAGGAAATTATAAAAAAGTGGACCAATGTTCATATTTTGTTTAACTTCTTCGCCCAAATCCATTTACTAAGAAATTGCCGTGGCAGAGTTTGATTGTCGAATCTGCTGCCTGGCTACTAAAAAATTAAGAATCCTTCTCTATAAGGGCCTAGGTAGAGAACGATCATAGTAACACGTTGTTAACCTCATTAACGGAATATTAGCTTGTTTTCACGGAATATTCTTGTTTTCTTTGTATTCACTCACCCTTTTACTGCTGTAAATATCTAACTAAGCTTCATATAATTTTGAATCACCAATAAAACTTCATTTCAAGTTTTCATTGATAGCATGATTGATCAATCTGATCAAATCATTAACTTATTTAAAATACTTTTCTTTCAAGTCATGATATCATACATATTTTTTGTTATCAGAAAAGTTATTATAGAGATGGAGATTTTCTTGTGTTAGAAAACCAAAAAGAAACGCTATTAAAATCTCTACTCATTTTAAAGCAAGCCAGTTGAATAAATACTGATGAACACGTTGAATAATAGTTTGCTGAATTATGAATCAATGGTTTCTGTTTTATGCGTTCCTATGTACTGGACTGCTGATTGAGAAACTGCTGACTGTTTAAAAATTAAATAGCATGTCATCTGAAGATACTTTTTAAGCGGATCATGATCCAAGTCCATAGACCATGAATTTTATAAAAACGATTATCAGATATATTTCTTATTGGTAAGATGAAATTCAAAGTAAATTATTGATAAATCCTCAAATTATAACAATTGAAACAAAAAAAGATGTATTTCAGATAGTTGACGAAATTTCTTAAAAAAAATAAAGATTTATAATATAGAAAAAGTGTAACAATACACAAAATATCATAAAAATGAAGCAATTGAGTAGACTTTATGATTTATTTCCACAAATTGACATGAACTGACCGGACCATTCTAAAATGAAATTTTTTTATATAGTTTGCAACTAATCTTAATGGATTGAAGTAGTTCGAGTCAGTATTACGAATGCATCGATTACTATTGAAGTTTTGGAGAAACGTTTTAGTAAATTTTGGATCCCTAACGGAAATTGTTAGGGATTTTCATGTAAATTTTCGTTCAGGAGAGATAGAGTATTTTTGCAAAAGTTTTCGCATAAAATGAAGTCTATTTACACCTTATTCTAATGGTCAAAGGAAATTTTACGTGAAATCGTGCAAAAGTTCCGTGAAAAAATGTTATATTGAAACGGAGATATGAATTTGAAAGATGTATGTTATATAGAGATAATTTCTTCTTTATAATTTTTAAATTCCACATACTTCATTCGGTCCAAGTCTAAGTATGTTTTTTGTTTTGGGAAGACAAACCAGGACAAAATTAGATTGTTTAAAGTCGAAATCGGTAGTTTGAAAAATAATGACGACCAACAAACGAAGTTAAATAAATAAATAAAAATAAAAATTTACATTGGCTTAATGTTTCCAATATAATAAATCTTTTAGTTGGAGACAATTTAATTTGTAAAAATGAAGAAGAATCCATTCCTTTTTCAATAGGAAGTGAAAAATTTTGAGCTTCAAAGTCAACTTCTAGATTGTGATACCGGTTTTAAGTGGAAGAGTAATGAGAAGGCGAAGCTAGCAACCCCTCAGCGACAACTGGAGGAGATTTGTTGTATCTTTTCATTCAGGAATTCGGAAATATACAAATCCGTAGAACAAGTTAAAATTTGCTTAAACGAGGCAAATATAATTTATTGTGGAATTGACCATATCTTTTATTTTTGAATAACAATTGATTAAATAATATTAAATAAATTACAACATTGTTGTTTATTAGCATAATGTTAATAATCGATTTTTAGAGTGATTTAAAATAATGTGCTGTCATCGAAAATCAAAATGAACAAGCTATAAATAGTAATCCCGAATAAGTACGATTTATTCTGCATTAACCAAAGCTATGACAATTATCTACATATTTTATGTAAAAATAAGAAACTATATTGTTGATAGTCTCTTACTTTTTAGTGTGTTACTATTTCCTATTCTTTAAACTCACTATTTCCGATGTAGTTTTTTACAACATTCATTTTAATTTAAATCCCTGTGATGATAGCATCTTATTGTTTTTACTAATATTGTTAGTAAACTAGAAACAGACTGTAAATGCACTTTGTATGTATGAAAGCACATATCTAATATTATTACATATATATCATTACTGTTCATGTCCAAAATACCCCGCTTATATACAGAACAAGATAAGCTAATAGTACACGGTTCAAAAAAATAGTGATTTATAAGGAATCTTGAGAAGAAATTATATACTCATTGTAATTGCAATTTACAATTTATTTTAGAAACTTCAAAGATTTTATATTGAAAGCTTTACAATATTTTATAATTTTCCTGTTGGTAGCAAACCTGGGAAAATACGGATTTCGTACTAACTTTCCAACAATATTTTTGAGTATTAATATGTTTCTACTTTACGAATAATCGCAAACAAAAACATGATTTAACTAGCAAAATTATTTCCATGCAATATGTATTAAAAAAACACTGAAAATCATTTTATTATTTTTTCATAAAGTATTTATTTTCCATGAGCTGGTCCAAAGATTTTTCACCTATATGCTGGTAAAAATTATTGATATATCAATTTTTTAATTTTTTTAACTCTGATTCAGTAAAAACAGACACTGATATCAAACAAGAATGAGTGATTTTATATAGTTTACTTATGAATCAAAATTGTTATTTAAAAATAGGGGTCGGTTGATTGATCACACATTCGTCGCTTGAACGAAATAATCGACTCCACCAACAACAATAACAATATAATAGGCACCTTGTTCTAGAAGGCGTCTTTGCCGTCAGGTGATGGAGTGTTCTAAAAGATGGTACAGAAGACCAAAAGAGGTATAAAACAGAGGTTCATGTTTATTTAAATAAATATTTTTTTACTGCAACAACATTTTTAATTTGTTTGTATTCCAAGTTTTCTTAAAACATGAAGGTAACAGTATACATTTACCGTAATATATATATATATATATAATATATATATATATATATAAGAAGGGATTTAATGCGGGATAAAATTCATACTACAAATCAGTTTAAAGGGCTGCGATGTAGTGCGTCAAGATTCTAAATATTAGAAACAATTTAAAACATTGATAACAAAATTAGAGCACCAGTAATAGAATAAAAACGTAATTAAAGTTTTTAATTAAAGATAAATGTCAAAATTTAAAGCCTGTATTTATTTAATGGATAAAAAAACCTGCTAGTAAGTATTGATCTCAGAGGCATATCAAATGATATTTTGTGTTGTAAAACATTGTCTCTCATTATCCGACTTTTACTTATTTTATAAAATAGCCTTCAATTTGCATTTTCAATTGCCTATTAGCCTTATTCCAAGAATTTCTTTCAGAAGTTATTTTTTTTCCTTTTAATACGAGCCCTATATTTGATGGCAGCTGTGGCAGTCTTGGTGGCATACAAATTCGACTATTAAGTTTTTAAAAGAGCACCCTGACCTAACTTTCTTTCCATCAACCTTAATTGAAAACATTGTCCAAACTCAAAAAATTTGTTTTCGAATTTAAGATTATAGAGTTGTGAGGTGCACACAGGTGTGTTTTTACAGAAATTTATTATATTTGTTTTATTTAGACTAAAAAAGATTTTACTCATGGAACACCAGCTTTCGACCAGAATCAGTAATTCTGACACCATCTGATTCAAGTAATTTGTTTTAGAATGTAATATAATGCTAGTGTCACCAGCTTTTAAAGTGATTGTAATTGTTTGGATTTTGTTATTTATAAAACAAGGCAGATCAATGATGACCAATACACCACAGTTTATTTCTAACCAATGCCAACTATATTTTTAACATAAATGTATAATTTGCACCTGTTATTTTCTGTTAATGGGATAAGACTCATTTAAGTTTAATATTCATGTAAAAAGTTTTGAAAAGATTAAAGAATATTATAACTACTTGAAATTTTGTTTTTTAGTTATAAGGTCAGTTAGGTGAAATATCGATCCATTTGTATTATTTACTGGTAAATATCCAAACTAATTTTCGTGATTTATTTTTATTTTTATTTTTTTTATTTTTTATTAATTTTTTTTTTTAATTTAAGTTTTTTAAAGAATTTCTTTTTCGAAAACTTTGGATAGAATTGCTAAATACGATAAAGGTCTATAATTAGTAATTCATATGTTATTCGATTTTTTAGACACAGTAGATCACCAGCAAATTTAGCTCGGTCTGAAAAGTGGACGTAGTGAGCATTGTGTCACAACCAAGTATTTACATTCCTGTAACACGAAGTCAAGGCTGAACGTCGCCCATTGGTTCCAGGAAGCTGGGGTACCGGGTGGACCATACTAAATGCCGGTTATATATATATATATATATATATATAAATACAGCGTGTCATACGAAACACAAGATGTCTCATATCAATTCCGGGTATCCACGTTAAATTCCGGATGTGAGACATCAAACGAATCTGCAAGAATGATATAAATTATTGTCGCGAGATTTAATTACTCACGCGTATTTACTAAGTTTTTATCTCCACAAGTAAATCTCGCGACAATCTTTAATATCATTTAAATTGTGTAATGACTTTATAAGTTGATAGTAAAAGATTTAAAGAAAAAGTTTATTATTTTCTTATTAGCGCGTATAAATGAAAGCTTGTTTTTAAAAAAGTTTAAACGTAAAAGTTTTATCGCGGGAGTAACAAATCAGAAAAGGATGTTATACAGCGTTTCATAACGCTTAGTTATGGTTGAAGCTATCTGCTAAAGTTAGCTAAATTAGTTTTCAATATTTAGAAATCCGCCATGTTGAATTTAGAGTGACGCCACATTATTTTAAGAAATATTCTTAGCCAAGCCATTTCAGTATCCAATTTTAGTGTTTAATAGCTCAAATAATAGATCTTAAGTCACTGAGTGTTTTAACACCAAAACGAAATGCAAATTATGAAAAATCTTGTTTAAGCACTTTGAGCAATTTAATAAGATCGGCGGAGAAAGCCATTGGACACGCGACACTGATTCGACACCTATGTATATAAAAATCTAAATATATTGGCATCGTTTATACTAGAGTTGCCATAAAATCAGTCTTGGAATATAATAATGATGATGATGGATGAGTTGTTGAAATTCTGGATGAAAATTCATATGTTTCATGGGTATTCATTCAAAGAATTTTATTTATGCATAATTACCTTGATTCTTATGGTGCGACTGTTAAGGTGTAACGTCATCATAGTATTACAGTGGCTATTAAAATAAAAGTAAGTGGTGAATCAAAATGGACTAATATCGAAAGAGCAAATCGAGAGAAATATTTGAATTTTAAAAAAATTGAAAAAAGTATTAATTAGCTAGCATATAAGGAAAACAGTTTTTGTAATTTTGATTGCAAATAATTAATTAAATAATTACCTAATCACTGGATCAATTACGGATCCATATAGAGCATTTTGGGATCAAGTTTTTGAGATTTGGTTAAATAAATTTTATTAAATTTCTACGCTAGTTTAATTGCGGTAAATATTATACCTGTGTGTGTGTAAGCTACAAGGAACTTTGAAATATCCAGTTCGTTGTAAGAGATTGGTTTACAAATCCATTTTATTCATTTAATCAATATGTCCCCAAAAATAATTGCTGCTTTGATACTATATTTTTCATTCAATATCCATTGTAGCTTTAGATAAAGCCATCAAAAAAATAAATAAATGTTATCCACATTTATTTAACATGACGTATTAAAGACACAAATTTAATATTTTAATTGAATTGAAAACTGCTTATATTCACTACATCACTGCCTACAAGGTAAGAGACCGCAAACAACTGTCAATATGAAAATTAAAATAAAAGTTTCTACTATTAAGATCTTCACCGTTCCACGTTCGTCAGGAAGGAGAGTGTTAGAATTATTTTTGTTTTTGCTTTGACATTTTTTGTCGGTGTTGTATAATTGCAATTTAATTATTTTTGTTTTATTAATGTTTTGAGTTAATTTGCATTTGAAAACACAAAATAAATGCTTATTAAATTCATTAATTTGAGAAATTACATCACTTATCTTTTAAAATGATATGCTTTTACAACATCCTTGACCGAATTTCAATTCCACAAAATTTATCTTAACAACGACTCTATAAAAAATATCTTTAAATTAGAGAAAATGAAACTGTTATAATTCAATTCCCGTAACAATTAACCTACCCGAAAAGTTAACAGGCAACAGTCGACAATTTTAGTTGAACAATCACGAAGCAATCAAAAAAGTAATGGAAAGTACATGTTAAGAAAATAATTTATTTACCGAAGAGCAATTCCAATTTCTGTTTTATACTTTGAATGCTTCATAAAATGTTTGCATTATATATTTTTAGGCGATACCACTACCCACTGTCTTTTTGTCTACGAACGAAGTCAACCGGCTATTGGTATACCCGGCACACGAACAGGAAATCACAAAATTGCTGAGCAAGATCATTTTTTTGTTCTTTATTCTATACATTACTAGGATACAAACAGGCGTAAGTCCTTTCTTCATCCCATGGTATTATCTGCGGTATGCATGCATAAAGGTTTGCTTCTGAGTAGTTTGAGGTATTTTATCTAGTATCACGTGGGTTAATGAGGAACAAGTACTTTTACATTAGCGCCTTTAGACAAATGTTTTACATTGGAGCTACTAATTATTGGGTCTAACCTTTTGAATGTTGATCTTATTATCTCCTAGGTACACATTAACCAATGTCGTGCAGGTCACACTTTCTTACGCCCCTTTCTATTATTCATTTTTTGATTGCATAATCTCTGTGAAACAAAATAAATTAATAGTTTGAAACAATGGATGTTCAACTGTGTTGTAGTATCTACATATTTATTTATAAGTTTATACTTGTGGTAGTAAAAATAATTAAAAATAATCACACTGTACATACAATGTACGTTAAATAAATGAAGTTAATAGTTTGAAAGAATGTTCAACTGCTGAGATATTAGTTCGTATTTGTAGTATTAGTAGTCGCGGTTGGGATTAACTCGACTAACTAACTGATGTTAGAAATTGATGGTAGTAACAACAGAATGAATCGAATTGCAAGTAAAAAAAGTTTAAAAAAAAAAACAAGAATGGAAAAAGTAAGCAGTAAGTTTTTTTTCCTATCTGTTTATTTAATACCACTACTATACGGTTGATGTTTGCTGCAATGGATGGTTAGCAGTAAACGACAATGTTACTGTAGCAAGAATCAAACTTGAGAATGATGATTAGATCAGCAGACTATAAATTATTATTTTAACAACAAATGCTTACACGAAATTAACAAAAATGAAACTTGGGACAAAAATCTGTTTTATGCCTTGCCAGATTATGCCATAACATAAAAATTTGTTCTTTCATAATTTTTTTTTTACTTTGGATTTTTCGTAATAGTATTTTAAATATTAAAGTAATGTATAGACTATTTTAACTTTCATGTTTCCCATATACCGGGCATTTAAACCAGCGAATTACAAAAATTACAAGATTTTTTTGTATTGTTTTTTTTTTTTTGTTTTTTTTTGTATCTATTGACATTTTATATCGAAAATACCAACGAGTTAAAATAATGAATATTCAATGAGTTAATAAAACAAATTTCCTACAGTTTTACGGTTAGTGGTTTAAATTTTGTCAAAATTCATTACTCCAGAATGTCAATATTCCTGCAAAAGCAATAAATGAATACAGGAAATCGTAATAAAAGTGAAGGTCACTTTAGAATAAACATTATAAGAATCGAAAAAAAATAAATAAAATACATATAAATTAAATAGAGAATCGTTAACGATAGAAGTCACAAAAACCTGATTAAGTCTCAGTACATGGGAATATGTAGAATATTAAGACAATAATCCAATTATGCATGTCAATTTTAAAATGGTTATCTCAAAATGATTAAGATCAAATTCAGCTGCAATTTTAGTTTCGATGGCAATAGATTCAAAGGTAATTGATGAAATTCTAAATTCTATATGGTAGTCTCGCTAGGATGACGCCAATGAAAGAGAGTACTGGGAGTAGTACGAAAATTAAAATAATTACGCGCTACATTCAATGAGGTGGAAAAATTCTCTTACCTACCCCCATGAGTGAGACGTGATTTTATTCGATGGCGATTTATCTTTTTCTTTCCCTGTCAGATTATCCACAGTCATTTTATTAAATCATTAAACGATTTTAAACTATGAATAAAATAAAAATACAACGAAAATCCAACATATATATATATATATATATATATATATATATATATATATATATATATATATATATATATATATATATATATATATATATATATATATATATATATATATATATATATATATATATATATATATATATATATATATTTATTCTACTCCTAAATACTCCTAAAGGGGTGGAAAAGGTTGTTAATTTGAAATTCAAAATAAACTTTATTTATAATCTTTTCTCATTAGTAGTATGTCCAACTGTCAACTTAATAAAGTGCGTATATCGCATCTGCATATACATTTATTAAGTAGATATATGAGAATAAAGCATCGGGGACACAAATAAGTACAATATATGTAGTACGTTTCCGTGGCGCGATGCCAATCCCGTAGGACGTTCCGGGGTCAAGAGGAACATTGCACTGAGTGCCACACCATATACCGGATACCACACACCAAATAAAGAGGGTGAAACTCGGGGAATATTTCAACCTTTTTTTCTGCGGAAATTGTTACAGCCACGCATGAGTGGGTCTGCTAGTATGAAATGAAAGCTTGAATTAATGAAGCAATTTTATTCAAGTTACAGATTGAAGAAAGTAAATACCAAGACCCCATTTAATAAGTATATATCTTGTTACTTGAACATAATATATGATATCAAAAATATAAATATAATATTTATTCCAAAGCGATTATACGAACCAGATTACCGTAAAATGATGTAGATAACTATTTTTAATAATACCCTATTTGAGCCATCATTATTTTCTTATAAAGAGGACTGGACTGCTTATTATCATGTTTTCATAAAAAATATGTTACAAGAAGCAAAAATACTTACATAATAATTCTAACAAGGTTTATTTCCTAGAACTATACTTATCACAAATATGAAGGCACATGACAATGCAAGGATGTAAACATTTTAGGAAGAATCAGTTAACAGCATCATGTTACTGAATTATATGCATCTAAAAACATAAAATTTTGATTATGATGCCAAAGTTCATTTGGAGGTTCACTTTGTGAGAAATATTTGATATAATTGAAATAAAAAGCAACACCTTGGGAGGATGTAAATTATTTTTTTATTTTACTTATTTTTCCATTAAATGTTTAAGTTTATTAAACCATCTTCTGGGAGCTAGTTTAATGGAATTTAAAAAAAAAAAAGTGATTATTGGTAAATTATACGAGTATAATCCATAATAGAATTTATTGAATCATATCCAATAGACAAATCAAAACTTAGTATCCACATGATTAAGAATAGGCTACAATTATAAAATTGATTTGCAAGATCATAGTATTATTATCAAAATGGCATTTGTAAAAATTAACTAAAATTTATTTAAATTTTTTTAATTAAAAAAAAAAAAACATAAAAATTATCAAATTACAGAAACAGTTAATACTCTCCGGGATATCACAATTCCTTAATTCAAATTTAATTAAAAGGTATCTCAATTTTCTAGTTAGCCTATTAGACAACGTATGGCAGAATGTCTTTAGAAAATCCACGAGTTGAAATTCGTAGAATAGCAAATGGTCTTCTATTACCCGATTTCGGTAAATCTAAGAGAAAGTATTCAAATTTGCATTTAAATATGTTTAAAATTAGATAATTTTTAGGTGCTACAAAATTCAAGTAGGTGCTCAAATTTTTAATTCGAAAAATTGAGTCATTAAGATGCACTAAAATCATTTATTAAATATTTGATTACGTGTTGAAGCTAAATCCATATGATAACATTAAACATTATAACGCTGCATTGAATCGACCGACATAATTCTGAAACAAAATAGTTTCTTAATCGACAATTTTTATAATTGTCATTATTGGGTAGGTATCTTAGAATCTATAACGTATGTATGTCATTAAATGTTATATTTATAGAAAATATATCTTTTATATCAACGATAAAAAGAAACGATAAAAAATAGAATCATCTCAATTAATGACATTTTATAGAATTGGTATCAACAATATATTTGAAAACATGACAGCAGATTATTTTCATATAAAAACTACCTATTTTACTTTTAGATCCCACACTAAGAATCGGCTTATGACATGCTAGTTTCGGTATTAAAACCACGAATTAGATATTGAAAATGATAGACAATACAAATGTGTTGTGTAATCAGTTTTTTATTTGTCTGTATAAAAATTTACTTTCAGTATGTTTTTAGCCTCAAACTGGAAGAGTACTTATGGCTGTAAAATATTCTATTTATGCACGCATGACATTGTATAAGCTACAACTATTAAGCGGCACTTATTATTAAAAAAAAAGTGATTATTAAACATATCTTGCATTTGACTTTAAATTTAGTGCAGACAAGCAATGCGAGCTTGTCTGCCGGAGGTTTTCAAGGCACCCATTGCCAGAGAACTGAATATTGAATGGCCGCTACAATGGTCTGAAACAACGCAAAACGCCATCTTGCCTTTTCAGCAAAGAGAAAGTCTTAAGGCTTAGATCACATAGACTTTTCGGTTGAAGCTTTGTTTGTGATCAACATAAAGTTAAAGATTTTTAACTATACTACGAGTAATGAGGCCCGAAGATCATTTTTGTTGTACGCACATCTTCTGCTGCAACAACACGCTGGGTACCAGAAATGGTATGATTTATTATAGTCAAGATATTAGCTTAAGCGCTTCCTATGTAAATATTTCCTGGCTTCACGGAGTATCTTAATTAGCCACGGCATTCTTTTAGTATAGTATATATTTCAAACATAAAGACATTATTATTTTATTCAAATTTGACATGAATGAATACATTACATTCGATGCATGTCGATAATGAAAGTCTAACCACTATTGAATTACTCAACTGTCCTGGTTTGTGCGTGAATTGGGTTTATTGTAGAAATACAAATTCATTGAAAAAGTAAAGTATTGGATAAACCGTCGCTTATCCTGAATTTTGATAAAACTAAATTATTATATATTGAATCACATTGCAAATTTGTTCACAAAAAACAAAATTTATGACGAAGTCATTTCCTTTTAAGTGCCGTTAACATATTATATCATATTCAAAAAAAATTTTGCTGAAATAAGCTATTGTATACATATAAAGAAAATTTACTCGAATAATCCTCAAATACGTCCAAGCGTGGCAGTACTCTCAGATGATGTGTTACATCTGACATCCTACTTTGGTAATAAGCAACATAAAAATTAAGTTATTTAAAAATGAATCGGAAATTGAAATAAATTTTCATAGCGAAGAATACACTTTAGTAATAAGCAATATAAAAATTTTGATGTTTTAGTTATCTTAAAATACTGGCGATGGAAATGAAAACTTAAATCTTTTTGTATTAAAATTTGAAATTTCATGATGTAAAAGTTAAAATTATCAACATCAATCTGGTTTTTTCATATATTGACACGCCGAGCTACAATTCATTACGCGCATGATTATCTGGATTTTTATTATTTAAATATATGGAAAATTGTAAATACAATTTAATTTAAAAATAATAAATATACAATCAAACGTCAGTTGTTTAGGTATAGATATACTGCTATAAGTATGTCCATAAGATTTTCTCCTACCAAAAAGTGCACAACGCGGGTTTAGTAGTTTTAACTTCTAAAATTAACCACACCCATCGCGTCAAATACGAAAATAAATTATTTATTGACCTATTTTAAAATATCAAAATAATTACAAAAATATAAATAATGTATACTAACATTAGTTTAAGAACTTAATTATAATGCTCTTTTTACCTTTATCGTGGGTGTTTATCATTCCAACAAGTTTAAATTTCAAAAATTCTCACGCTACTTCATTAGCCAATCGTTGATAAATAGCTTAAAAACTATGCGTGAAAATATTAAATCATTTTCAGAACTTATCTTTTTGATTACAATCATTAAGATTATTGCTTTGAATATATTTGTACTAATTGATCTCTTTTATTCAATACCCCACAAGACACATTTCATGAAAAAAACTTTTTTTAACCTTCACTTTTTTTAAGTGAAAACTTCTATAGTCTGGCGCATGAAAAGATGCCGTGTGCTGTGCTCGTTCGACGCTTATTGGATGGGTAAAATTTTAAGCAGTGTGTTTGTAGCTATATACAGCTGACGTATTGTGCGACATTAGTTGGACACAGTGTCAATGATGTGAAAACTAGATTGACGTCGATAATATTAATTTAATAATAATGTAATTTCAAATTTTAATACTAAATGTCTTAAGTTTTCATTCCTATCGTTAGACCCTTTAACTGCTAATATTTTTTTAAAATTTACTTCCACTAAATTGATTCTTTTATATTATATATAACATACAACCCCTGGACTGTAATAACGAATGGTTACTATATTCATCCAAATCGGTTCCGTAGACTAGCTGCTCTAGTAGTATCCTCCATCTCATCCAATTCGAGTGTTTAATAGCTCAAATGAACGGTTTTGAGTCAATGAGTATTCTTAGACCAAAACGATTTATCAGAACATATATCTAAATTTGAATGGAAAAATCTTATAAATTAGAAATTAAAAAAAAAAAAATTATTGTCGAACTGTTTGTTAATTATATAAAGTGTGCATATCGCATCGTTAAAGTATCACCGGAAATATTTGGGGCTCTGGAGGTACATATACTTTTCATCATGTGTTTGAGTATCCAAAAGACATGTTTTCCGAAATTCTAACCACAAGAGTGTGAAAAACGGGGGTAAATATTGTATGGGACTACTTGATACTTTGTCTAATCTATTTCAAATATGTACAAATAAAATAGCCCAATCTATCTAGTAGTCAACTACACGTAATTTTACCCTTCTCAAGTTCTTATAGATTGTGTGATGTTATGTTGATAAAGTGTGGTGATAGAATTGTATTCAAACATATCCTTCTAATCAATATATCGGGTTTGTTTTCAGAAAACTCGGTGACTCATGATCTATAAGTTGAGCTTTTAAACACTGAATTTGGATGTGTTATAGATTTGGGAGCACAAAACACATTAGTCACCCCTTTGTGTGATGTTAATGATTGATAGTATGAAATATGTTTGGAAAATGCCACAATTGTTTAGAATTTATGATTCTAATTTGAGCTATTAAATTATCCTCAACAATTATTGCTGCGGAGCAGGTCCAGTAGTTAATTTTTATCTTAATTAACTAATTTCTTCTCTACAATATCCAATAAATGTTTAATTTTTATTATTATAAATAATCAGTTAAATAGCGTCAAGCTTTACAATCCACCTTGAAAAGGGAGGCCTTAAACAAAAATTGGACCAAATATTTGTGTGGCTTCTTAATATTTTAAGTATTATGAACTCAATTCCAATGGCAAAATATGATTGAAATAAATGTTTGAAATTTATCATTTAAAAATATAATAAGTAAAACAAATCTAGTGGTGATACATGGAATTATCGTCATTCGGTGTAATGAGGTACATATATATTTATTTATTATACTCTTTTAAAATAAAACTTTATTATAACTATGTTTCAAAACACATACAGGACGCTAGCTCGCACGTTGTGTTATGTCATTAAAATATGATATTTAACATTGCTAATATAGTATATCGATGACGTTATATCGTACTGGCTAGCGTCCCGATAGGTGTTTTGAAATATGGCTGATATGCTGCATGTTTTCAAATGAAAATAGTTTTAAACACAACGTAGAAAAATATAACTCAAATATTAGTTGCATGTATAGGTAGGTAGGTATAGATGATAGATGAAAACAATTTTAAATACAATGAATTAAAAGTCTATGCACCTGTATTATTGTTATTATCATTATTATTAAAATAAACTATGAACGTATCATATCACAGCAACATTTAGACACTATAACTATACCAAACATCTGTGCATTGTTTTTTCATTTTCTATGAATAATTTCTACAGTAAAAGTGTTCTGTTTTGTAATGAAATTTTAAACTTTTCAAAAGCAAAAGGAAATTTATCAATACAGGATCAAGTTCTTAGCAAAATGTTTTAGCCTTTAAAAGAAATGTGAGGAACAGACTAGGTACGGATGGGGAATGTATGGAAAATGATGTAAAATTCATGGATCAATAAAAGAAATCAATACAAACTCATCGATTTGACTCCAGGTTTAAAACCACATTTTATAGCCATTTTGTAGGCAAGCATTAAAAAGGTAGTCGGTCATAGAATGGATAGAATTGGATATAGAATGAACACAGTGACACCCAAACTGAACGTGTGTATAAAATTTCAGCTCAATCAGTTGAAGACATCTGCTTCCAAATTGAGTTGCAAGATTCCACTGTAACAAACATACATTGCAAGTTCAACAAAAGGTTCAAAAAACCCATTTGTTATTCTCATTGTATGAATAACTCTCCAAGGTTGTACTTTTGTAAAACAGCATCTTTTAGTCAATTTAAAAATGTGATTACAAATTTTATGAGCTTATTTCCAAAATTTATTTTAAAACCCGATTTTTTTACTTAATTTGATGAATAGATCGAGATATCGTAGACACCCGATAGGAATTGTATTCCTTTCACAAAAACGAAGCATTTTAAGAAGCATTTTGAGTTCAAAAGCATTTCTTTTTTTCAAATTTATATAAACAATCTCTTTTAATTATTATTCTATTTATATATTTTATAACTTCCCTTTGAGACTTAATATCGAAGTTTTTACGCAATAATCAAAAAAATTAAATATTTTTGTCTTAGATGAAGTGGATAAAATAGAAGACTTTTGAACTATTACTATTTTCGAAAAAAGCTGTTATTAGATATGAGGGATTTACGTTTGAAAAACAATGACGAGGATACCAAAATTCTATATGTAAGAAAAAACTTTGTGATCAAACTACATAAAATATGCGAAGACTTAAATAATGATATTAATTAGAGCTGGAAATCATACTTAAAATTCGCATGTTTTGGTTTTTTCGATTTTAAATTACTATTACCACGATAATAAAGCATTTTACGAAAATATTTCAAGTGTTCAAAAGTTTTTTTTTTTTTTTTTTTTTTGATTGATTTATACAAAACATTTATAAAATCTGTAACTCGTAGTCCATCGAATAAGAAAAGATGGTATCTTAAGGAAAATTGGAATAAAAATTTATCGGGCCACATTCAGACCGTTAATATTTATTCTTTTGTTAAAACAGTTCCATTAACAACAGTGCATTGCTCTATTTTTACTTATAGTACTTCTCTAATACTTTAATAAATATCTTCACTACATAATATAAAACAAAGTCGCTTTCTCTGTCCCTATATGTATGCTTAAATCTTCAAAATTACGCAACGGATTTTGATGCGGCTTTTTTTAATAGATAGAGTGATTGAAGAGGAAGGTTTATATGTATAATAACACCCATTAAATCCGGAAAAAATACTGTTATTTTTGACGTTTCTAATGTGATGTCGTAAATAATTACATTTTTTCCGCTTACATTGCAACCCGTGGGTCAAGGGACCGATATCAAGATCGATATATGTATATATAAATTTCGTGTCAAGGGTTTCGTACTTTTTTCTGACGCGGAGTCAAGGCCGAGAGCCCATGGGTTTCCTACACCAAATACCGGATGCCCCACAATAAATACCGGGTGCTCCAAAATGTCAAAGCAACGCGTGACAGGGTCTGCTAGTAAAAAATATAATAAGGCTGATTTTTTTAACTGGATTTATCTATAAATTTTTTTGTTGCAAATGATAGCAGATATCCAAATAAATAAAAAAGCAACAATATCCCAAGCAAGAGCAATTATTATTAGGCGCTCAGAAATTTATAAAACATAGATAAAGATTATATCCCTTTTGTTACAAAGTAGATATTATATTTATATTAACCAAAAAGCAGGTGACTGAGATGCATCAAAAAATTTTTTTGTTTTCAATTTATAAGTTACTAACTGATCCGGCAGCTCAACTGATTTGCCATATACATTATTTCTAGGAAATATTTAGAAAAAATTTTACAAAATAACCAACACTAAAGTTTGTGGGGATGTTATTATAATTGAAAGAGGAATGAAGCGTTGGAAACAACTAAAGTATACTTTATTTAGGTTAATAAAGTGCCGTTGATTAAAGTAACAAATATACATTAAATTACAGTTCTTGATAGCTATACATCGAAAATACATATTGAGTATATCTTTATCTAATACAAACAAACTGGATGGTTTTCCCACCCTGAAAAATGCTACATATTGTTGTCCCAAATCTAATCTACAGACAACGTTTGACTTTGTGACTTATTGATCGTCATTGTCATTGTCAAACTAATTGGAAATTGAATCCGTTTGAAATCAATTGGCACATCTTTAGGATTCAAACGAATTTTTGGCAGCAATACATTTTCGCCACGGAACTTGCCATTCAAAATGGTTGATTCGATAAAGTTGTTCATTAATTTTTTAATGACTAATCCATTGTGCCATTGCAAAGTCATGGTAGGTTCAAATTACGAACCAAAATAACCGGAGCTTCAACCTTCAATTTTAGGTGATGCGGTAGCATGCCTGACATATCCAATGAATTCAAAAACTCAATTGGATAGTTCACAGCTTCGTTGGCACAGCAAACAGTATCGATACAACTGTCAACTGTCGTATCTTGGAATTTAATCCATTGACGCCTACATTTTATTCTGTCAAAATCGCTCTTTCTGCCAGCAACTCAAGATGTTTGTAATTTGTATGTACATCGTGAAATATGAGGCCGATAAGAGTATTTTGCGAGTTGATGATGTACAGAAATAAAACCAAAAAATCTAAAAAATGGACGAAAGCTGTATATATAGTGAATAGTAAAGGAGGCCATCTACGTTCTTATTCCTATTCCGTAATGTTTGCTGGTTCAAAATTTACAACGGGAGACATCTGAAAGGGATAACTGATCAAGTGTTAATTGATCAGTTATCAACCGGGGTTAAAAATGATTAATTACTAATATCACTATTAAAAAATAGGGGTTGTACTGTATTGGACAGGAAGTGCTATTTAAAAGAAAAAAATTGGCTCACCTTCTTTATTTGGCTGAAATAGTGTGGTTTAGATATTTGAATGGTACGAGAGGGATTAAAGTTTCAGCATAACCACGTAGACTTTATTTTTTTATTTCCTTGTTTTGATGAAATTTTTTTAAATTCGAAGTGTTTGATTTCGAATATTTGTATACAAACATGTAAATACGAATATGTATTTGGTATAATGAATAATTGTTTATTTCAGGAGATATAGTGAGTCACTCGGTAGGAGCATGTTCCTACCATGTCATATTCCTTTTGAATTTAACGCTATTAAAAAAATTTGAGGTCCGTCAAATATTAGTCGACATTTGATCCGATAAGATAATGCTAAAAAATTTATATATGCACACATAATTCAAATATTAATTAAAACAATTTTTTTTACAATACTTAAATAGATAATTATAAAATATAAGATAATAAATAAATACTAATTTCTTTATAGTAATGTAATTGAGATTTCTATAAAATAAATTATGATGAAATTTTATTATTTCCCGAAAACGGGATCTTTAAAATCACTTATTATTGTATTTCAAATTTTTTGTAAACTATGAATATTCAACCCACCATCAAAACATTTATGTGAATTTGTTCTAATACTTAACTGTTAACTTTAATAATAATACAAAAAACACACTTCGGTAATAACCAACATTAAAATTGGATCCTTTAAACATGACTCAGAAATTATTTCAAATGAGAATGCGTAACAAAGAATAATTCTTTTCAATATAAATTGTATTTTATTTTAATTTTTTTTCTGTAATTAATAAATTGTATTTTTGGAACGAAAATCCTATTGAGACAAAAGGGAAGGGTTGTCGGCAAAAAAACGTCTGTAACGCAAATGCGTGGAGTATAATTTTTTTGGTTTTCATATAAAATTTATTTATATAAATTTATAATATACCCTCTCACTATTAGAATTGTGAATTATATAAAGTGAGCTCATCGCATCATTAAAGTATGAGCGGAATCATTTGAGCTTCGAGAGGTCCATATAGTTTTCATCAAGTATCATAGCACAAGCTCAGGTATATGCACATTCTGTGATGAGGAGCGGAGGTTGAAGACCACCCTTGGGGTTCAAAGTACCGGGAAAAAATGCTTACCTCGACTAGAACTGGAAATTATTATACATATGATTTATGAAATTTCGTTTCTATCTGTGTCCCACGACACAGCAAAATTTTTTTTAAATCGTTTATGGTTAAAAATTATGAGCATCTATCATTTATGAGCATCTAACCCTGCTTTCTGTCTAAATGTTTTACTAAAAATATCATATTCATAAAGCTTTTCTCCCGAATGAATTAGTTTATGCCTTAACCCAGATAGTTTAGTTTTAATAAATCATATGTCGAATATCAAAAAAATTACTCTGTTGTTTATTAGCTAGTTTTGTTTATATTTAATGAGCTTTTGCTAAAAATTTTTAACGTATTGAAATTTATTTACGGACACTGTAAATAAATTTGTATATTTGATCTTTTGTATATTTAATCATCTTTATTTTCAAACATGGTTCGTATCTAGATATAATTACATGTCTGCACCTATTTACCCTGTTCTATGTGTTTAAAGTGATTAATTAATATTATTTTTATCATTTGTTTTTTAATTTTCGTTTGAACATAAACAAGTATTTTTTTTTATTATTTGTAATATATGAAAAATCATAATTATATATCGTTGTCATAAACATTTATTATTTGTATGGCAATATAAACAACAATAAAATACTTTGTCGTATGGGATATTGTGAACGTAGGATTTTTTAACATTTTTATCACAAGCATAATTTCAAATGACGAAAATCGCTCCGTGTACGAATATACATTGCTTTTCATAAGTGATGGAATTCACTCACCCTGGTATCGCCGATTAATATCACAGAAATCGCTCTGTGTGCAATATGCCGTTTAGTTAGTTTGGCTCTTTTATTGTAAGAATATTGGATTGTTAATTTTTTTTATTGTTGATAAGTTTCGTGGTTATATTCAGTTACTTTATTAAAAAAAAAAAAAAAAAAAAAATAGGATAAAATAATGCATTTTTTTGAGACTACATGTAACGTGAATTGGTTCGATATCGCGTAATTCAAAAAAAAAATTAACCCCAAAAGAAAGTCATTCAATTTATTGCTTTTAATAATTACTGTGTATCAAATCCATGCATTAATCTAATATGTTATATATTTCCGGCGGTTTTCTTGCTGAGATACTTTGGAAGAATACATGAAAACAAGTAAAAATTAATAAAACAAACAAACGTCTTTATTTAATTTTATTTTTTTATTTTTATATCCTCCTTTCGGCAGGAATCAAATGACTACTCTCTATCAGGAAATCAGACAAAAAATTAAATATTTATAAATTATGATAAATATATTTTATCTACACCTATAACAATCACATGCTGTATCACTGTATAAGCATCTTTATATACAATTTCGGAATAAAAATATAATAATTCATTTTGAACTTAATTTGACAGTTTATAGTGACCGTTTAACAAACTACCCCAGTAAGCCTCGATTAAGTTTTCCGAAATTGAAGGTAAATCAATTTGTTGTTTTTAAAAAGAAAAAATGTTTTATCATCACTGCGAATATCAATTATTTTGTATTGTACTGATAGGAAATTTTTTAATTGAAAATAAAAATTGGCATACCAACTTTATTTGTTCGGAGCGGTTTGGCTTACCTATTCGAATGGAGTGAGAGGGGGTAGAAATTCACCATTACCTTGTAAAAATAATAAAATAATTAATTACAAATTAAAAAAAAAAATTTCATATATTTTTTTTTTAAATTTATGGTGTTATGTGTGAAAGCTATTTAAAATGAGTTTATTCCGTTGAAAAGACATTTTTTATAGAGTTTTCGAAAAGATATCCTGTTAATAAATTTTTCTCAATACTCTGTTTATATAAAAAACAAAATAAAACTTTAAGTAATAGTAATTCCAAACTTTGGAGACTTCCATTTATTATAAAATCTTAATAAAAATCTTTACAAAAATTAATAGTTGTATTAGTTATTAACAAAGAAACATGAAATAAATGCAAAAATTTATTGTTAAAATAAATTATTTTCTTAAAATTTTCCTCACTTTCTCCTTATTGAAAGGTACATAGATAGGAATATGTTTGTTTTAGATCTTTAGTTTCCAATTGTATAAATAATTATTGTTATAAATAAATCCATTGTTGTATTATCAAAAAATATATCTGAATATATAAATTTTGGTTTTTCACTGATTGATAAACATTTAAAGGGATTAAAAAATGAAAATTTGACAATTGTTTGTTTGTTTTTAATTTTTGATTGTTTTTTTTTTTTTATATTAAGCTACATAAAAATAATTTTGAAAAAAAATTTCTACTTCTGTCATTTAACTATAATAACTATTATAAAACACTGTGTATAAAACTGTGTACTCTTCAAAAATGTCAGAAAAAAAATTTCCAAAAATTATTTTTATATAGCTTTAAACAATCAGAAAACGAAATAATTTGAAAATTTAGTTAATAAATTTTGAATTCCTTATATTGGGAATATTTTCTTAATCCTCCGATAATTAGATTACCCAAAAAAAATAATATTTTTTTAAATTTAATTTATTTGTTAATTAATAACTATTAAAATTAAAAAACTTTTGTAAGTTATTAAATTAATAAGATTTTAAATATTTTTTATATTAGAAGGTCTAATTTATAGATTTTTATGTTGATTTTATGTCTACAGAGCATTGAAAATAATTTGACAATAGAAATAATATCATTTTAAAAAATCGATAAATTAATAAATATCATTTGAACAGAACTCATTATTGTTTTATAGGCAACGCACTCCAGGCAAAAAATTTTCGCAATACCCCATTTTCAACGACTGATTTGTATTATTAATTATAGAGCTTAAGTTTCGGGAGTAAAGTCACTTTTTAGAAAACTTTTTTTTTTTTCAAGATATAAGTTAAAATTTTATAGCATATTTTTTTCAAGTTTTTGTAAATAGTAATTGCATTTTTTTTGCAGAAAGAAAAATATCTCTCGAAATTGTATTCCGCGGCGAATGAGCTATCGCCAATAATTTTCTGACTTTTCTAACGATTTTTCGCCGATATTCGAGTTCCAGGCTAGACTTGACTGCCATTTAACATTTCGAAAGTATCGAAAATATTCATACCACAAAAGAACGAAGTGAAAACAATTTAGTGATTTTATATAACCCAAAATTCATATTGTAATATAAAATAATATCAATTATGGTGCATTCATGTTTTATGTATTGTTTGTTCAAATACCGACAAGAAAATGACAAAGATAAAAGATTTCAAATTAAGAGATATTTTAACAGCTATTTACAATAAGCTTAATTATGACATCATGCTACACCTACTAAAGAATAAAGAAAACCTGTGAAAAAAATCAATTCAAAAAATAAACAAATCAAAGATTGTTCTTCATACATTTGTTTCAGTTTGATTTTCAGTTTAATACTTTTAAAAATTACAAAAAAATATTTTATTGTTTAAAATTCTTAAAATAAATATTAAATTTGTAATTAAGTTGTAATTCTAATGAATTCTATCGTCCTAGCTAAATAATTATTTAAGTACCAGGGTTGTGTACATGTAGTGGATTAAATAATAAATTACATCATTATGTAGACAACGTTTGAGCTTTTATTTTGTCTTTGTCAGAATTAAACCGCCATTATTTATTATTTACTTATTTTCGACTTTAGGAATGGTTTAAAATCTTTGTATAGGTAAGATAGGTCAATTAAGTTTAACCGATTCGTGGTGTTTGTCTTTTTTTAAGCCAAAAGATATAGAAAGACAAAAAAGTACAAATTTAAAAAATATTCGGTTCTTAAGTACTGCTGATTAAAGCCTGCGTGACAAATGTCAATTACTAGGGTAAGCTAGTTTTAAAGTATAAATAAAATATTTGCATTGTTTTTTAATGCTTATGTCATGTGCATTTCAGAACCGATTAGTGCCACTCTGCCGGAGTTGAAATTTTCATTATTGAAAATTCTATTTTGAAGCGATGTTGTCATAGGGCATATGGTTTTATGTTCTTTAGAGATAAGAATACAATGTAATTTTAGGTGCAAATTTAATGTAAGATTACTTAAGAAACTTAAATTAAAAAAAAAAAATATGTCAAAATTACATTTGCTATAAATGAGAAATCAATAAAATGATTTATTTAATGATCATCATAAAGGATACTGAAGTTGAAAAAGATGTGCATTTTATATTGTCACTACAAGGTCAAGATAGTATTATTGTAAAGTTAAAATCAAAGTAAAATCCTTCTACTCCGAATTTTCATTTATTTATTGAGCTATTGATTACAACATTTTTCACCTTGATGTAAATATTGAACCATTAAGGTACATGAAATATGATTTGTCCAACAGTTATATCTCATAGTTTTGCAGTATTGTTCAGATCTGCATAAACACTTCGTTTTTACCGTAATGAACATAGGTCTACCACTTTGCTTCCGCCATTTTTTTTTTAATTTGAGGCTTTATTACAACAAAACGATTACATACATTACATTACAAGTTTCAAAGTATTGCCCATCGTTAGCAACAACTTTGGCCCATCTCTCGGGCAGCCAGCGAATCCCGCGGTGAAAAAATTCTTCATCTTTCGATAAGATCCATGAGTCGATCCAATTTTCTCTTGTTCATACGAGCTGAAGTGCTGGTCAGTCAGGTCGTGTGCAATTGAGAAAAATAGGTGAAAATATGACGGAGCAACATCTGGAGGTACGGAGGGTGAGGTAAAGCTTCCCATTTCAACGTTTCGAAATATTTTTTCACCACATTGGCAACGTGAAGTCTAACATTATCATGCTGTAAAATCACTTTATCGTGTCTCTCGTAATGTGGCCGTTTTTGTTTTAAGGCTCGGCTCAGGTGCATCAATTGCATTATATAGCGCTCAACTGTGATGGTTTCAGACGGTTTCAGAAGCTCATAATAAATTACGCCAAGCTGGTCCCACCAAACGCCGCTCACCACTATGACGGTCTTCGACAGTAAAATCACCACTCTTAAAACGTTGGAACCATTCCCGACACGTTCTGTCACTAATAGCCGTTTTACCATAAGTATCTAAGATAATCCGGTGAGCCACTGCCGCAGTTATATCAAAGTAGGGTTATATTTACAAATGTCAAAACAAAGTGTTTGACATCTGTGATTAATATATTTCAACTACTACCGAATACTACCGCCATTTTTTGATAACAGCGGGATCAAAGTGGTAGACCTTAATTTTCTGGTGTAATTGGAGTATTTTGTGGATTGGCATTGGGAAAAATCGTTTGCCAACCGCATGATGTTGGATCTAGACAGTGTTATAAATGACTGTTACAGTAAGCCACAAAATAGTTTGAAAGTGAACTTGCCTTTCATTTTCGACGAAGTCTTTTCTAGTGGGTGGTTATGAAGGAAGGAGGAGTTTGTAGTTGCGCTTGACCCCTCCTGTCTCCAAAGAGAAGTACTAACATGTATCATATTAGTAATGTCTTCAATTCCATGACAAGAAGTTATAAATGTTGTGTATTCCTCTGTTATGCAGCTCACTTCGTGGCTCAATTTTGCCAACTATTTACCAGATCGAAGTCACATGAAACTTTTTTTCAGTGATATTCCATGAGTTGTGTCAATAGACTCACAGCCAGGCAAGGCATGTGTAGCTGGTAATCCGTGAAATCTAAACCATGCAAACTTTATTTTTCATACTGCCCAGTAGCTTCAAATCGATGGAAGTAGTACAACAGTAAAACTAATAGGACAGTGTGGTCGCATATAACATGAATAGTTTCATTTTCCATAGTTTGAGCTATTACCTGCTGAATCATTATAATGTCTGCCACTTCGTTTTCTGTTTTCAAATCAGTTCTCTCAATAAGATTCTTCCCAAGTATTTGAACCGACGTAGTAGCAGAAAGGCTGTATCAGTTGGCAGTTTTTATCATTATTTGACAGCGTTGTAGTCTGTTAGGTACGTAGTGTCGTTTCAGCAAGTATAATTTTTCGTGATGCTTTCTTCCCACGACTCGCTCTTTTACACTCTTAATACTGTAGTCACAGTATTTGTCACAAACTAGGTAGGAATGGCCTTTCTTTTAGTTTGTCTATGTTTTTTATCCAGGAAATTTTTCAGGAAATCACACTTAGACCCTCCTACAGGCAAATGCACAATCCACAGAAAATCGCAACCGCCAATGAATATAAGTGTATGTATTTTACTCCTTCTGGTAGAGACCAGAGTTCATTAATGACGACTTACCAACATTCTTTTTCATGTTTTCATCGTCGTTAAATATAATAAAGATGAAAGTCTTTATTTTAACACATCAGCCATTTTTATATCTTTGTTTCCTTGGAAACTGTGGTTTTTGAATATAAAAAAGAAGCGTCTTCATTACGCTTGGAAATTTACCATGCTCATCCTCATTAATGTTTACAACAGATTATTTAAGACAATATATAGTATTGACTGGTGATTGAGGTCATTTATTGCCCTATATTTAAAATGTTGATGGTTGTGTAAATCATTACCAATGCATGAGTTTATTGAAGTCCATTTTCGCAGCAAATTGTTTTATCAAAATTTCACCTTGTAGAAAACCTACTTCTTCTGAAATACAGCTCTTAGTGGATAGCTTTCACTACAAGCTTTTGCCAGAGATGCTGCAAAATGCTCATATAATTCGTAAGTTTTAATAATCTTGAAATGGCTTATTTCTTCAATGAGTGACTTTTTCTAATGTAGGTTGGATAATTTTTTTAGGACCTTGCAACAATAGGAAGACAAAAGGGTAGGACGATAGATTTGCCTGCCTTTATAGTTTTCTTTCTTATCATAATTGTCAATGATTCCACGAGTTTCAATATGATATCGTCGACTTTCGGTACTTATTAATGTTTATGTGCAATGTTTTCGGAATTAATCAATGTTCAAAATTACATTAAATGACGAAACAAGAAAATCCTTGCCGAAATAATTTTGCAATTTTGCAAAGAAAAGGTCTTCTTGAAAGAGTAATTCCGCCGAAACTCAAATATAAACTACCTAGTTAAACGCTTTTACGTTTTTCAGTAATTACTTACGAGGCTTCAGTAAAAACAATATCATCCTTATTTAAATCATCAGAAAATATTTTATTTTTGGCTGCCTCAATATTATGGTTACTCGCAAATAATTTGTAACATTTCCAGTGGTATTTTGCATCTTCCGCATGTAAATTACTTGGTAGGTCCTAAAATCTATAACTGTTACACTTCAGCCCATTTGTAGTGTCTTTCATCACACACGTCAAAAATTCCTACCTAAACCTCACTCTTTTGATTTCGATTTATGACCTCATCTCCACAGAAACAGCAGTTATTCCTAAAATTGAAATAATCTGATTCTGAGCGTAAAACTCGTTTATTTTGCATTGTAAATTCTTCTTTGGGTAGGTTTTATATGGCTTGATTTATTTGAGTTTATGAGGTGTATGTTGAGATACAAGTCCGGTGTCAGTATAAAACTGTGTTTAGATTAGCGGTAAATTATTGCTCCCATGATTCATAAATGTCATTGTCTCTCAGTTTTCTTGCTGATATTATTGAATCGGTCCTTTTCGTTTTGAAGTTTTGTCAGTATGGCTTGATTTACAGTAATTGAAACAATATTCCTCTTCTTCCTAGCTGGTTATATTTTGAATAAATTAACTCACAACCTGCAACAAAAAAGTTTATTGCAGCCTCATTTTGGTAAGAACTTTTTTCACATTCACAGTAGCTAAACTTGTACTTTTTATCTGCACGCCTTTACTAAAAAGTCTATATTATGATATACCTCAAATTCTTGACGCCATCTTGAATTACTCGAAATAATCAACACTGACAGAGTGGCAATCAATTGGTTCTGAAATATATATAACATTACTTATCAAAAACAGTAAAAAAAATTTTATTCATATCTCTAGACAAGCTTTTCCAGATAGCACCTAGACTTTTAAAATATTAACCTATATACAAGGTAATATTTTATTCGAAAGACCCAAATTTCTCCGTTTCTACTCGTGGTGCGCAAAAACGGTTCAGAGAAAAGTTTTCCAGGAAAAACATTAAATCTATCCATAATTTGTTTTGAACTTGAGATAAAATTTCAAGGTCATTTCAAGGTCAGAGAATTTTTTTAATGGAGAGCCTTGTTTTACTACTTAATCAAACATTTAATGGAACAAGTGTTATCATATGATACATTTTTCAACAAGTCGAAATTTTACAATTCAAATGCAAATTTATTTTTAAAGTTTTCTAAACAATTGGAGGAAATTTTTTTATTTATTTATTTTTTTTTTAATTTTCTTTAAAAAGGAATGGCCTTATGAAATGAGTGGCAAGAAATGCGTGAATTGGATATGTTGATTGTGTTTATATCTACAGTGCAATACACGTCTCGGATTTACACAGGTATAGCTAATTAATCTGAACCAAAAAAATAAATTTAAGTTACATATGGTAAAATAATTATTTTTATAAAATTCTGTGCCCAAAAAAATAGATAACTGCTTTATAACTTTTGTTATATAATACCCAAATTTTGCATTTTTATGAAAGATATTTTCACGTTTTTTCCATTTCTTAAGGGGTTGAATTTTTATTATGGCAGTAACCTTTATAATAAGTCATTTTTGTAATAACAGGATCTTCTGTTCAAAATATCAACCTGAGTCTACTCTTTGAGGCTTGAATTTCTAACAATTATTCGTTTCATTAATGTTTTAAACTGATTTTCTGATCAAAATATCAACTATACTAACTGGGCGGTTTGGACGGCACATAGATGCTATAGCCATCTACTGGTCACTGCAGGTAATCACATTAAACACCCACGATAGCCTTTAATTAAAGCCAGAGGTCAGAGTAAGTACTAAAATTTGTTGGATATATATAAAGTCGACTTATGAGGTTCTATTGGTGTATTCTTTGGTAGTGTATTAGTCGATACATCAAAATGTGAACCTCTCGCTTCATGTCTTTAGTAACGAACTTTCATACATCCCTTCTTATTGCGCACTTACATCATCTTAGACGCCATCATGCAAAATTTTAAGACCAAGAAACACTTTCAACATTGATTTGATATGCCTGTAGGTCAAATATTAATTGTTGAGATAGTATCGCAATTACGATTGCAAACATAAAATAAACTGAGCATTAGTAAGTTTCTTAATTCTTGAACTTTGTAAATTTCTTATTTATTATCTAGCATATCCTTTTTAATCAATAAATAAACTATTTTCGGAAATTAATGTTTAAATTGTTTACACTATGAACTTATAAACGGAGTAAATTATATAATTAAATTTATAATATTAATGAACTGACTATATATATATATATATATATATATATATATATATATATATATATATATATATATATATATATATATATATATATATATATATATATATATATATATATATATATATATATATATATATATATATATATATATATATATATCCCTATTACGTCTCTCTTAATATTTATGATATAGTTTATATTTCTACATTCTTCGCAAATCAATTGAAATACCATACCATAATATTATTCAAATAATTTATAAAGTAAATCATCCATACGATTAAGTAAGTATTGTTTATAATAATGCTTCATTGTGTTATAATTGTTAAGTACAAGTAGCAAAAAAATACTTTATAAAATCGAATTGATTTGTATAAAATGACACAAAATAAAAGTATTATTCATTATATACAAGATAAAAAAGTAACCAAAAATAATAATTTGTGAAAAAGTAATGTGCTTATGTAAAAAATAATTTTAACATAACAAATAGTCTATTTAAATTGAAATATTTCCAAAGTATTAACTAGTTAAATGGTGACATCAGCTTCCAAAAATTTTGATCAGATTATATGTATTAAAAAAATTTCGAAAATCATAATTGGTTTCTCGAAAATACAATATTACGTTTTATAGGTTAAAACATCGTGAGGCAAATTTTCAAATACATATATAATAATTGAAAAGCATACGATAATTTTCAGCAAATTTCATTTCAAATAATTATCATAATAATTTAAAAATTATAAATTGTTTTGTTCAAGCATTTTTCCTATCGTAGTAATTTTCTTAGAGCAAAGGGAATGCCTTGAAAATATATTATATTCCAAACCTTTAAATGGAAAACATATTCATCAAGGAGATTTCGGTAGAGCGAAAAATGCCTAATAACTACAATGTACTTTTGCGTACTGAGTTTCTACGACATCGTTTTTCTTAGAATGAGAGTTAAATCAAACAAAATATTTTTTAAATGGTAATTTACATTTCTGTTGAAATAATTAACCCTCTCATATATAAAAAATTTAACTAAAATATTCGTGGTTTTTTTGAAATCATAATTTCTGATTTTAATTTTAAAGCTAGGAAATACTGTATACAGAATCATAATGTATAATGTATAACAAAATCGATTATAATTTTTATAATAAAATTATTAAACTCTTAAATCAATATTAATTATTTACACAAATCGGCTAGACTCAATTTGTAAATTTTTTTAACATTAATCGTAATAAAAGCATACAGTTATTGAAATTTGAAATGAAGAATCTAAAAACTATTTTATTCCTAAAACCGATCACCAAATGAGCTAAGCTGATAGTTCTTGGATTGTTGCATAATTAATATCTTTAGCCACCGGGTTAATATTTTCGGTTTTATTCAATAACTAGAATGAGTAAAACACGTGCACATGAAAATGAATTCTGTACATTCGGAAATATATATTTGCGTTTCTTTCATTTGAAAATTTCATCGATATTCCATGACTGAAAATTATACCAATTGCAAGACAACAAAAAATTATATTAAAAAAACTGTGTGTTGTATCCCCAAAAAGTACCATTTTGACAGCATACAAAATCAAATCAAATTAATACATTTTTATACTTACTACAAAATGAAATTACCGATTAAGTTTTCTACATATATTACTAATATAAAATTTGATTAAAATTAATAATATTTTTTTAAACAATGACAATAAATAATAATATTATTATCAAAGAAATGCATTAAACAATTTTTAAATCATATTAATGGGTTAAATGGTTGTTAAATAGGATAGGATAATGGTTTTAAACATTCATTTCAATCATTCAGAGTCAAGAGATGGCACAACAAGACACACATGAATAGTTATCACTTTGATTGTCTTTTGTATTCATATTTGATAAATACTTCACAAAATTATAAAATTGTACAATTTTTTCAACATGAAATTCAACTAAAAAATTCATACAATCCGATATACAATTTTTTGTTATAAATGTTATCTTCAAAATTACGAACGTTAAGAATTTGTGGATATTTATTTAATAAATTTCTCGGACATGACGAAATTTAGACATTATTAATTAATATAATAAATCATTACACAAATTCAGTCTAGCCGATTTGTGTAAGGAATTCAACATTATCTATAAATAATCATTGATATATTTGTCAGAAATTAATTGCAATAACAAAAAATAATTGTTATTGACTTTAGTTATGACTATAGAGAGCTGTCATTTTATAACAAAAGTTTTTAACCAAGAACAGTATTAAATATTTTTAACAGCAATAAAATGATTTAAACATCCATATGACATTTTCGAGAAATTTAATAATTGAATATCCTATAATTCTTAACGGTCGTAATTTACAAAATAAAATTTACAACAATTGAATATCGTAATTTCAGTATGACCATAGTAGAAGCCTTTAAAAATGGTAAAAAGTGAAAAAAATTACAATAGGATGAAACCCATTGAAAACGGAGGACAATATAACAAAAATGATAGGAAAAATAATTTACGGGCCGGGAAGAATCTTAGGTCAGGAAGTAGAAAAGGGCGTGTTCTTAAGGTTAAAACAAGGTTTATCTCGATTTCAGGCAAAAAAACAAGTCCTATGGAAAAAAGTTAAACAGAGAAATTGTAGGTAATAAAAAGATCTACTACTTTTGTACATACGCTTTTTTCACCTTACCTCAAAATTTTATCGTTTAAAAATTAGGGTGCATTTTCGATATTTATTCAAAATAAAGTGAAAATTGAATATTTTAAATCAAAAAAATTACAAATAATATATTTGTAAAAGAAAAAGAAAAGTTTTCAAGGAAGTTAAATGGGATGAAAAGCAGAGGTAAAGTTTGTATGGGACAACGGAATTCCTTCGTCCAATCTGCTTCAAATTTTGCATGCAATTGATGTAATATCAATTGTCAACGCAACGTGTGCGGGTATGCTTTAAAATATATATTAATATCATTATTTATTCTAATTTGCCTTACCTTTCAGTATTAAGAAATAGAGGAAAGTTGTTAAGAATATGTTATTATACTCAGAAAATGTTGAAGTTAATTAGAAATATGTGGCAAAACGACGTTTGCCGGGCCAGCTAGTATATATATGTATATATACTCAAAATAATCTATATTATATACCCCCCCCCCCGCCCTGGGGGTAGCGTAATTACTGATCTCAACCGATCAATAATGTTAAGCAACATTGTACACAGTTAGTACTTGGATGGGTGACCGCATAGAATTTCTATATATATAAATATTTTTATAAAATATATTTATTAGCGACAAATTATTATTTTGTTTTTTGAAAAATTACACACCTAAATAATGGTTAAAGGTAATTCTATTATAAACGGATATTGAAATGGAATATATGAAATATTGTTGTGCTTGTAAAATTCCAACGTATTCTAGTTTTTTCTGTAGTCAGCAGTGAAAGGTGGCAGTGATCATTGATGATAGATGATAGATGTCTTCTTGATTGATTCGATCAGGATCCTTTACTTGTATCGCTTGAACTGAGCCTTTCTTTAGTTCTATACATACATAACAAAACAAATATATGAACAGTGCAGTTGGTGAGACAGTACCTCGTGAAACTAAATATCTCTGAATAGACTTCTTATAAATGTGTGTGAAATTTTAACTTCCATTTACCATTTCTATAAACTATGCTAAGCAAAGAAATTCTATAACAATTTATGAACCTTGAAGTTTTTCATAATGTGCACTACGCAGGATGTTGCTTTTTCTGTACGAAGCCTTATACTATATTATTTCTCGAAATTTGTAAGCTTACGTAAGAAGCATTAGCTTATGGATATAGCGAAACTACTTTTTATTTCTTAATTCATTTGTTTTCTTTATTGTGATGTATGTTTATTATGTATTCTTGTTTATTTATTTCTTTGCTTTTATTTTTGTTTATTTGTTAAAAAGTTTTTTTTTCTTTTTAGCATAGAAAATATTTAAAATTGTTTTATATTCATTTCAATGTATATATTTATAATACAACATTATGTATTTTTATTTGGTTTAATACACTATTGTTCGCAAAAGCATAATAGTAATTTTATTTTAAAATATAAATCTGACATGTTTTTAGATAAAATACTGCTATTTCGAAATGCAAAGCATAAGACTAACAAAACACTTCAGTTATTCAATTGTGTGTTTAGCAGCTATAGCAAGTTAAAGCTAGCTCTATATATTATATTAATGCTGTTCTACATGCTTTATAGAAGTGAGTATACAACCTACCTACTACCTATGTTTCAATTTTATTATTATTTAGATTGTAATTATGTTTTGGCATTTATAGAATTCCGTATTCTAATTCAATAACCAATATTATATATTGCAATCAAAATGTTTTGTATAAACATTATTTGTGGATGTTGACAACAATATAAATGCAAAACGAGTGATAATAACAACTTCACTTATAATACAATGTTAATTATTTAAATAACAGGCATATAATTAAGTATCAATGTTTAAACTGTTTTTAATCATTTATAAATACATTAAATGTGCAGTCCATACAGTTATACGAGTTTGTTATAGTAAATCTATATATCATGTCTTTATTAACTGCATTTGAGAAAAACAAGTGCATAAACAACTAACAAAGTTAATTCTTAAGTACCCACCATATGGTTTGATTATTATATTTGCCCTATTTTTAATCATTTATATTCAGGAAAAACTCTAAAAATCTAGTCTAATCAGCTATAAATATACATATAAAAAGTTTTCATATGAACCGATTTTGATCATTCACGAACTTAAATATAGTCTTTATGACATGCTACATCATCAAAACTTTAAGTCGCTCAGATAGACCTACATATGTACGGACATACGGAAATGGACTAATTAAATGTGCTGTGAATATAATTAGCTTAATTGGCTCCTGTAACAGACTTGCAACATCAAATGGAGGAATTCGAATGATCTTACCGCCCTTTCTTAAATTTTGTGTTGAAAAATTAAGTATCTTTTACCAATAATGATTCACTTAAATTAATAACTATATTTTTAATACAATACCACTGTTCAACGCTTGACAATTATTATCGCAAAGTATTATAAACGTAACAATACTTTTTACAGACAGTGTCTTAACGCCTTCCATGGCTTTTGTATACACTGGTCATTGGAAAATATCGTGAAAAACCATTGAACTATTTACTTTTAATCATAATAACTAAAAAATCTTCTTGTTAATCTTACAATTAGTTATATAACAGGTAATAAATAAACGTTTAATTTTAATCAAATTTACTTTTAGGCCTAGGTCGTTTTTAAGCTTTGATACGTAAATAATCAGGTGTTTATTAACACCTAAATCAAAATTTTGTTTGTGTGGTAAATATATTCTAGCGTTACAAACTTTATAATAAAATCAATATACTCTGCCATATGCTATATATGTAGATTATAATAAACAATTTGTACACAAGAGTTTTTGTTATTTATGGTTTAATAATTGGATCATGGTAATAACTGACCCAATGGACCTATTCAGATAATTCATTAAAACTTTAACTCACGTTTAAGATCTTGAACGAGCTATCAAAATTTCAGCTCGGTAAGTTTAGATAAGGGTCGTTATCTAGATAGAGGTAGAACAGAAATGGACAAAGTTTTGTTTCTACATTCAATATTAGTTAGCGTTACAAACTTTAGACTTAATTTAGTATAATCTCATGTATTTTATATATGCTAAGTTTTAAAAAAAATTCACTACGTATAAATATCATAAATCATTCATTCCTTTATTTGTTATTAAAGCATACCTTGGAAAATTTCGATGATGTAAAAAAAAAAAAAAATAACACAAAACTTTTCTTTGAGAAATCGGTGAACAAGTTAGTTGGAAAACGTATTTGTATTAGTCGAAACTACTTGTGATGAGTAAATTTGCAAACAAAATAGGATCATATCTTAGAGCTTATTTTAAGCTATTGGGCAGGATTTTCGAGCAATATTATTACAAATTTTTTATCAGGAAATTATCGGAAAACGTTTATACATTTTTCGAAATTACTTTCGATGAACGAATTTTATAATCAAAATAGGCTCATATTTTACGGCTCATTTAGTAGCGAACAAATATATATTCAAGCAATTTCAAGCTTATCAATTTTTTGAGAAAATTGAGGAAAATCGCCGATAAAATTCAAATTTTATCTTCAACATTTCAATGCGGCGGTTTTTGTTTGCATCGTTACCCAGGAATTTACTTTGTGATACAGTTGGCGTCATTGTTTCGTCGAAAATTATGTCGACTGAAGCAGTTTTTCGTGATCGTCGGGATCGTTCTACATATTTGGTACTACGGGCTGCTATATCTTCTGGATATCCGTCAAATACTATACTGGCATTGGAGGTGTAGTGCGATCGGACGTAAGTTATGTATTTATTGCAAATAGATGAAAACTAGATTTTTCATATTTTTTCGATACCTTAATTGGTGTAAATAGATGGGGCATAAAATATTAGACAATTAAAGATTTGAAATTTGTAGAGGTGAGTTTTATTTATATCATGACTAGCAGACCCGGCCACGCGTTGCTGTGGCTATTATTTTTGTTATATTACATTGTCGTAAACAATTTAAGAGGAACGGTAGTAGAACATCAGTCAAGGGGACCAACATGCTTTTTACATAAATTACCAGTTGTAAAAAAATATGGCAACCTCCATGACAGATTTTCTACTACCGTAACCCCTTAGTAAAATGAACTTATTATCTGGGAACGAATTCGGAAATGTTAATGCTTGTATAAAAATCGACTGGATTTGATACATTTGCGCATGCCCTCTTCAGTGAAAAGGGATAACGGAATTGGAGCAAGTTCGTACTTAAGAAAATTTTCAAGTTCATCTTCAGAATTTTTAACGATGCACATTCTTTGGAAAATTAAGTTTAAAGTAAATATTACACGTTGGCGTGGATGTATAATGGTTTACGGTGCTCGTACGTGGCAGCAGGACCACTTCTCCTTTAAAGGTCGTAATTGTAGCTTATTAATTAAAGCGTTAGTACTTTTAACTTAACACCAGTGTTGCCGATGGCTCAAGTTAAAATTACCCACTCCATAAAGTCCCATTACCCGTTTTTACCCGGCACACTGAAAGGTAGTGTTACCAACTGCTAAAAGCGCGGTAATTTTAAAACTAAATATTAAACTATTGAAGTTTTAGGAAAGAAAAGGTTAAGACAGAAATTGTAGGAAATTTTTTCTACTTTTCCATTTTGTAAAAATATGTTTATGTTCCGGTAATGCGCAAGTTCAAGTTATGAGAGCAAGCGGGAAAATGTGAATTTAAATTATACATACAAAATATTTATTCAACGTTTTAACAAAATGTAATTTTAATAAAAAACCATTACCGGACTTTACCCGTCTGAGTCCAATTGCTTGCTCATTTACCCATTCAACGTCGAATTACCCGAAAAATGGGTAATTACCCGAACATTGGCAATACTGCTTAACACATTTATTGGATACGCAATCAAATCAACTGACTACTTTATACAGTGCCATCTATTCGATACTTACTAAATCAGGGCAACTGACTTGAACTGATTATAACGCTATGTGTTACAATCTTGCCCAACTATGTATCTTTGTTAGATTTAACTACCATCTGTTAAAATATTATCGAACTATATCTGTTTGTCATAAAAAACAATTAATTCGCAATAAATTAAAATTGCAATCTCAAATTAGGAAATAAACTATCCTATCTCCTAAGTTGGAGCATAGCACTCTTTTTAAAATAAAAAACGTTCGAATTGGTTCAGTAGTTTCGGAATCCATCGCGATCAAACAATGTGACATGCAATTTATATATATTAAGAAGATATTTGAAATACAGATCAATAATGATTTAAGCAACCACATGACATTATTTCAGATTTCAAATTATTTTCGAATAATTTTATTATTTAATATTCATTTATTCTTAACGTTCATAATTTTGAAAATAAAATTTTGAATTGAATATCGTAATTTAAAAATTTTTTATTTTAATCTTGGAAAAATTGTAAACATATATAATTTTGTAAAAAGTATATAAAATATTAATAAATTTTCAATTAATTGTTTTGCAATTTAATTTTCAACACATTTCCTATAAACTTCCCATAGATTTTTATTGATTTTTTTGAGAAAAATGCTGGGATAGAGAAAACCATTCACAAAAAATTCAACAGTTTTTAATTTAATTAAATTATTAATTTTATTAAATTAATTTTTAAAATAATAACCTACCTATTTGAAATTTCAATAACTTAAAACAATTCTGTAATAAGCTATACAACTTTTGCACCGATTTCCCATGGAAAACATTGTGATACAAATTGCTCAAAAATATTGGCAAGCAACTTGAAATTGACTCTAAAATACGAGTTTATATTTTAAAATAAAAATATTTAATTTTTTATTTAATGTACTTTGTATACAATACTTATTATTCATAAATTTTATCAGAAAATTGATATGCTGTGAATTGCTTGAAAAGATGATTGTTCACCTCTAAATTTGCTCTAAAATAAGAGCCTATTTTTATTCGAAAATTCGTTTAATAAAAGAAGTTTCAAAAAATTTATGAACGTTTTCCGACCATTTCCCAAGGAAAAATTTGTGAAAATAATTGCTCGAAAATACTGGCCAATAGCTTGACATTGGCTCTAAAATATGAGTATTTTTAAAATTAAAATTTTTGCATTTATGGTATATCCATTATACTCAAATAAGTTTTCTTTAATTTCCAGAGAAATTTACAGACTCCTCGAAAATGCCAATAATCTGCTCGAAATTATATTTTTCAATTGTACATTTTCAATTGAAAAGCATACCTTAATGCAGGTATTTAATTTAGCTTTAAATTTAGTTTAAACGTAACGATTAATTTTTATACTTAATAAGTTTTTTGATTTGTTAAATTATTTATTTTATTTATATTTTTGTAAAAAGTTTTTTAATATTCAAATTTGTTAATTTTTCTTACTCGTTTACACTTGTTAGTTTCAGGGGTATGGAGATATATAAGTAGTTATGAATATTTCCAAAATAACAAGAATATTGATAGAAAATTATCTAAATACAGAGAAAATTGTTTTGGAGGAAAAGTATTTCAAATATTCAATTAAAATATGTATTTAATATTTTGAATCTGTATTTTATATACATATACATTAAATACATTGCCAATAATGGACGCAGAACTTTCCCGTTATGTATAAATATAATTTTATTTAAATAGCCATTACATTCGAAATTGTTTCGTATTTAATTCATATTACAAAGTTTTCTGTTATTTATTACACGCATAACATCAGTACAAATTAAAAGTAATAATTATTATTTTATACGATTTTTAACAATAAAAGATAAAGGTCTTTTGTTCCTTTTCGCCATGATTTTATAATTAACTTTGGATCATCTGAACATAGGCATGAGTTTTGTTATTCCACACAAAATATTCATAATGACCATATCTTATGGTGTTTCCATAGTGGATGATTACAGCAGTAGGTGTGTATTGTTTGCAATTAAGATTGATTTTTAGTTTTAGATATAGAAATAATCCCAAGGGTTATTAATTTTTCTGCATTCAAGTAGCAAGCTATGTTAGGATTTTCTAGACTCCTAAACAACATATCAGATGTAATGATTGATTTGTGTTAACATTTGGCACTGAAAAAAGTTTGGATTTAATTCGGCAATTGCAGCAACCATCGACTTGTGTGCTGAAATTCGTTGATGAGATTTAAGCTGAATGAGATCTTTTCATGTTGTATTTCCCTTCCAATGTAACATCGAAATGAGATATTGTATTAAATGCATCCAAATAAAATGGATTAATGAAATAAACACTAACATCCGAGTGGAAGGTGAACGATACCCTGCCATGGCAGAAATACGTTCGTATTTTTTAACTAAATCTATGTGCTGTTATACTGATTTGCTTACACTGGAAAAATCCTTACAAAGTTTATGAAAATCACTTTGTAAGTTTTCATAGTTTATCCGAACAACTTTTAAATATTATGTGTAAAAGAAAAAAGAAATTAAACGTCAATACTAAAATGACACATAGCTATCTGCCTGGTATGTCTTATAGTTATAAGTTGCAATTTGGATATGAGATGGAAAAAAGTATTTCAATTATATACATTGTTTATTTCTTTTGCATAGAAATATTATTTTTAAGCTTTTTACGGCAAGATCAATTTACAAAAAAATCCTTCTTAATGGATTCTATTTTTTATTTTATTTGTTTTCAATTTTATATTACAAATAGTATCGACGATCTAATAATATGTCTCCAAATTGTGTTTATACTAAAATAAAACCACAACTTTACGCTAAAACATATGAGTTAGAGAATTTAACATTAATCTGAATCGGGAACTATGAACCGACATGACATACATATTACATTAATTTGCTAATATTGCATTCATGTATTTTTTGTATCCATGGTATATTAAATCGGCCAAGTTGTTACAGAGATTGCTATTTAAGTAAGTATATTCGATAATGGGTTTTTTCATATAAATCCCCATTACCTTCCACCAATTCATTCATTTATTATGGAATTTTTGTGAGTAGATGAATGATGTAATTTTACATCAATGATATGATTTTTTTTTAATTTGATTATTCTTGGATACAAGGGGGGAAATCACAAAACAAAATTCTACAATAAAACTTTATGCATGTGGAAGTTAAGTTATAAACAATAACTTAAATTCCACATGTACAAAGTTTTATTGCAGAAATGTTTTGTGATTTTCCCTCTTGTATCCAAGAATAATCAAATGCAACAAAATCATATCATTGATGTAAAATTACATTATCTATCTACTCACAAAAATTCCATAAAAAATGGATAAATTGGTTGATGAAAATGAGGGTTTATATGAAAAAACCCATTATCGAATATACTTACTTAAATAGCAATTCTCTGTAACAATTTGGCCGATTTAATATTATCTAAACAAAAACTTTTTACACTATTTGTATAACATAAAATTCTATGTGTCAGTAAACTGAGTTTATGTTTTACAAGTTTATTCGATAATATCATGAACACAATACTTCTGATATTGTAGATATAACTTCTGATAAGTAATAGTTCTGAAAAACAATGAAATATACGAACGGCATCCAAATCGAACACATGCACATAGGATATATAATTTTAGCCAGCTTCTTAAAAATTTCCTGCTTAATGAGTTTAGCTTAGTTTTTAAAAAGTTGACAGTGGTAAACTTTTGATTTGTGAATTCAAATTTTTGATTATTTTTACGATTCAGGACATCTGGAGTTGAATAATACAGTTTTTAAGTATATTCATATATGTATAGAGTATTTTTTCTTTCAGTTATCTCCAAAAAAATAAACAATCTTGTCGCTAAGCCTTTTTTCATCCATATATGAATATAAAATTGAATCTACGTTTTGAGCTGAATCAAAAACTTAAGATCGGCAATCCACCCGAATTTATTTCAGTTTATGAATTGTGCTGTATTACCTTTTTTTGAAGTGACATTTTTTAAGTATCGCTGTGATTTTAAACTGGGTGAATCGAAAAAGTGGTAGTAAAGAAGACCTTTTAACGTTTGAAAGAATAATATATAAGACATTACACATTGTTTACTACAGAGCCTTAGTGTTCTACGTGTTTTAGTATGTGCGTGGCACTTGCATAAAGGTATCATAACAACGTGGTATATTATACCCGTTAATTGTTTACTAGCTTGTACTGACCGGCTGGCTACCGTAGAAGTACATTAGCATATCACATTTTATAATACCTAGTTTAATTGGTAATTTCGTTTCTTTTAACTCTCACGCAAAATACAAATAGGAGATAACACTTAATGCTATCTCTTGTTGAAGAAGAAAATTATTTTATTCTAAAGCAATGTTTCATTTATTTTTTTATTTTTCTTAAATTGAGCAATTTAATGTCAGGCGTAAACTTTTCGTTGTATTTAAATCTTCTGTGTATCTATTCCTTTTTAAAATTTATTAGGTTTCTATTTACACTGTTTATTGCTGATTGATTTGAGTAATATTAAAAGATATTGCTAAGATTATCCGATAATATTATTCCTAATATTATTCTATTTGCTAATATTATCCGATCGATTTATCAAATAATTATTTTATAATTTAAGTGTTTAATTTAATGAAGTGTTTAATTTTAATAGTATAAAAATATGATTTCAAAAAAATTATAATACCAAATTAGTGTACAATTTTTTAACATTCAAATAAATTTAAATAATAATTAATGTGATTTTATTTCAAAAAATAAATATAAAAATCCACATTTTAAAATGAAATAAAAAATTAAAAATCTAACCTAATCTTAAGCCCATATAATTTATTTTGGATCTAAACCATTATTTTCTTAAATAGTTCAAGAAAAAACAACTTTGAGGTTGTGGGCAATAGTCGCCTTTTTTTTGGTTTTTTTTTATTTTTTATTCGTTTGGCATACTGTTAGTGAGAAGAGATAAATAAATTTTATTTTGAATTTCAAATTTAGATTTTGGTTTCGATTAGAATGATTCTAATTGGATTTGTTACATACTTCGAGTCAAATTTTATAATAAAAAAATATGCAAGTGGTATCGTAAACAGAAGGAAATATTCCCTTGGAATTTTACGCATTGAATCAAATTTGAACTCAGTCCAATATTTGGCGATATTTGATCTGCTGAAATATGAATAGAAGTGTTCATTAAATATTATATTTAATTACGTATTTTACTTAATTAAATATTAATTAGTTACTTAAATTTTTTCATTTTTTGAGATTGGATTGCACTTGGGACATATTCCAGTATATCAGAGAGGATAATAATCTGGATGGATAATATAGCGGGGCAACTTTTACTAAACAGTTTTCTACAACAAAGAGATTTCCAAAAAATTGATAAAACCTTTTACCCTTAACGGTTTAGGTGGGGCTTGCTTATAGGACACAAGCAACAAAACAGGAAATTTAAAAATTATCTGGGAATTTCGAGCAGATTGTATATAATAAGAAAATTTTGAAAATCTTAAATTACCCGACATTACGTGAATGCAACATTACGTTTTTATACGTCAAAATCTTTCGAGCAGGTTAGGGATAAATTTGATCAATGCCGAACATTTTCCCTGGAATACCAAAGAAAACTTTTTTCAATATAATAGGAATACCATAAATGAAAAAAATTTTCGAGGAATTTTCGAGAGACGTTTTTCTTAGGAAATCGTCAGTAAATGTGTATATTTGTTAATGAATTAATTTTGAAATAAATATTGGATCAAATTTTAGAACTAATTTAAAGGTGAACTATCGTATTTTCATTCAAGTCCTAGCTTATCAATTAATTACTTAGAAAATTATGGAAAATCATATGGATGGTATAAAAACTAAATGAAATAAAATGCTGATTTTAAATTATACTCAAATTTACAGCAAATTTCACGCTGATTTTCCGAGCAATTTGTATCACGTTTTCCTGAGTAATCCTCGGGAAACGTAGATGCGTTCTTAAAAACTACTTTTAATGAATTTTAAAACCAAAATAGGCTCATATTTTGAAGCTTATTTAAGGCGATCAATCGTATTTTGAAACAAATCCTAGCTTAATAATTTTCTTCGAAATTCAGTTAAAATCTTTTTTATTTATATTGAAAATACATTAAACCAAAAAATTTTGACTTTATCTGTATTCGAGAAATTTTTATCCCAACACTTTAAAAAAGTTTTTTTCAGGTTATCGTAACAATTTTTTTAAACTCTGATAGAAAATTATTTCATATACATAAAATTCCAAACATTTGAGTAGAAATATTTATATTTGATAAATATTTTACAAAGTTATAAAATTCTACAATTTTTCTTACATTGTTTTAAGTTAAACCATTTTTCAATTAGACAAGGGTCGATAATTTTTGAAACAAAAAAAAAAAATTATAATTTAAATAAAAAATAATTTAAGGATAAATGAAAGGAAAAATAATAAATTTATTTTTCCTGAGATCGAGTAGTGGAAGAGGGTGAGTTTTTAAAAGAAAAACAGCGTTTTTCTCGATTTCCGGCAAAACCACAAGTCATGACACTCCACTAAGAAAAATAGTATAAAATCAAAGTTTTAATAATAAAAAGATCTACATAACCTCAAAATTTATGTGAAAAACTGAAATAAGTTTTTCGTTTTTCCTTAATCCTTTACAAAAAGAAAAACTTTGGAAAACGGTTGACCCTAAAGGCCATCCCTGCAACTTCCCGCTAATTTCATACCTAAGCACTTAAAATTTAACATATTACAATGTTTTTGAGCTAAAAATTTGGTTTTTGAGCTTTGATGTTATAAAAACACTTGTTACCGAATATTTCATTTACGATATCTCTCGAACCAATCAACCGATTTTTACGTTCTTCGGCGATCGACGCTGTTTTTAGAGCTTTAATTATTCTATTTTATCAAAAACGATCCGAAAAGAAATGTCGAAGTTATGTAAAAAAAACACTTTTATATGAAATTTTTCGTTTACGATATTTCTCGAACGAGTTGATCGATTTGAAACGCCACTGTTTGGTTCAAATCGGTCAAGCCGTTTAAAAGTTATAAGCGGGTCACATACTGGCATACATACACACACACACACACATACACACAGGCAGGGTGACACCTTCACAGAAACCGTCAAAATAGTTTTCTCGTACCTAAAACCGTCGATATCTGAAAACTCGATAAACCCGGGGTAGAATTTCAGAAAATCTTTTCTTATGGGATGCCCGGTATTTGATGTGTAACCCACTATTTGGTATGGGATACCCGTGACACGAAGTATTTATATATACACTCGTGTTTGATGTGGCAACCCGGTACCTTGTGCACCCACAATTCGTGTATATTGTGCTGTGGTTCTCATATACTTGATGAAAAATAGTAAAAGGAAGTCCAGAACCACTAATATAGAAAAGAAGAGATTAATAAATTATATTTTGATTAGCTGACCCGGTCATAATATATAACATTGTTTTGTTATATAAATTATTAAACATCAATATCTCCTAAATATAATAACATATTCTCAGCAGTCTATAACTAAATAATGAATCTGCGGCAAATCAGAATAAATTATGATATATATTCATTTATATTTTGAAGCATACCTACACGGTTTACAAGTTACTGTGTTATTTTTCACATTTTAATAAATGATATTATATCGTTTACATGCGGACGCAATTCTACCCTTAGCTGAATAATTTCAAATCCTTTCTTATCGGATTCCCGGTATTTAGTGTGCACCCGGTATTTCCCTGGTATTTGCTGGGGTACACTCGCGACCGCGTTCACCCGATAATTTTTGCTGTGGTACACATACACTTGATGAAAGGTATATGGACGTCCTGACCCAAGAATGATTCCGGTAATATTTAAACAATGCGACAGTCACACTTTATATAGTTGACAGTTCGTCATACTGGTAGTGAGAAGATATAAAAAAGTTTTATTTTGAATTTCAAAATTAGATTTTGGTTTCTATGGAAATGTTGATTTGTAACATGTGAGAAAAAAAAAGACAAAATATGTTTTAAAGCTAGGAACATTTGTATTCGAAAATTAAATTGTCGTTTATAGTATTTTCCTTTACTTATGATTTATGTTTTCTATCACCGTTTGAACCTTCCCTGAACTTTCACGAATATTTCAAGACCAAAATTAACCAAATCGGTCCAGCCATTCTCGAGTTTTAGCGAGACTTACGAACAACAATTGATTTTTATATATATAGATAGAAATTCTATGCGGTCACCCATCCAAGTACTAACTGTGAATATTGTTGCTTAACATTATTGATCGGTTGAGATCAGTAATTACCTTACCCCCAGGGAGAGTTATTTAATTTAGATTATTTTGAGTATATTATATGAAATGGATTTATTATTTAAATATTAAATAAATATATATACATATATATATATATATATATATATATATATATATATATATATATATATATATATATATATATATATATATATATATATAAAATAATTAAAATGAATATGAAATTCAAATTTTTAAGTTTCAAAGAATAGAGATGGATATATATTAAATTCTGCATTTTTGTATTTAGGTTTTCTATTATTTGTGGTTTATTTACGCTTACATACCAATATTATAATTTCAAAACCGCATTCAATTAATATGAAATTAATGTGGAATTTTAAAGCATTCATATTAAGTAAGCAACGATTAAAGCATTCATATTAAGAATAAAACGTGATTTTTTACCATTTATTTAAAATTTTATTTATATTTTAAATAAATACGTTAACGTATTTATTATTGTAAATTATTAACGTTACGTTATTTGTTATATAGTTTTACTAAGTTTTGCATAAAATATAATAATACAGATGATAACATTTTTATGTTTTTGACGTACAGCTTTGGATTACTTAACATGAGAGAATAAAAATATATAGTTTAGTACAGAACAAATAACTTTTTTGACAAGATAGCATGCGATTGCGGCTTTCCAATGAACGTAACTTTGTCCAATTTTGTAGGAGAATCTTTTCTTGTTTCTTATTCTTTTATTTAAAATATTTTGGTATTAAGTAAAAAACAATCACGTGTGTCTTACATAAATTGCAATTGATTGCTTAAAGTATTTTATTTTTATAGCAGTGTTATGTAAGATGTTTGTTTAGTTGTAAATTAGTAAATAAGAATTAATAAATAATTATAAATTATTTTGGGATAAATAAAAATTAAATTAAATAAAACTCAAATAGATGCCATAGGATTCGAACCGATATTAATTGATACTTATATAAAGTGGTGTCGTAACAGTGCCGTTTGTTCAATGGTTTCTATCGCACGTCAAAATATACTAAACTTCCATAAAAAGTTTTATATAAAAAAATTTACGACCCCCACTTTTTTAAATATTAATCGCCTAAATTTTGTCCTATATCACTCGAATTTTAAGAACGAATACACATTTACAATAGATACATAGACTAAAAAAATTATAATCCTATTTGGTTTCGACATAGTTAAAATAGTTATTTCAAAGCGATTAGTGCTTCAAATGAGAAATAATGATTTTATATTATAACTCGAATCACATTTTAAGCGCGAATACTATTATTTGAATCTCTTTATACCTCTTCCATTAGTGGTTAATGTACCAACAAGTTTTAATTTCAAAATTTATAACTCTGATTATCTCATTTGCTGCAATTTAACAAATTGCTAGGAAGAACAAATTTGCATACACTCATTTTTATAAGTTATATTTTAGACTAAAATCTTTTTGAGTTTAGTAAATCCCATTAATGATTATGTTTATAAAATGGAATACTTTTATTTAATACTCAATAAGACGGGATTTTAAAGATTATTTTTAACCTCCATTTTTTTTGTTATTGCTTCCACCATATTGATTTGATTTCTGTACCCTATATCATCCGGACTGTACCCGGACGAATCGATAAATACCCCATTAATCAAAATTGGTTTAGTAATTTAGCTGCTATGAAGGAACATACGTGCATACACATATATAGACTGCTAAAATTGTAATACATACTTTTGACTTAACATCTTTAAAGAGGGGGGAGGAGGTTATTTCCTTAAAAAATGATGAATCCCATGTCTTAAGCTCTATAAATAATGATAAAAACAGGGTTGTGCAATAAAAATAAGTTATTATTTCCAATCGCTATTATCAACATGATACTCATGATTTTATTTTTGATATTCACAATCGACACAGCCATTATCAAAATATGGTGTAAAAATGTTTAACTGTGGTCTGGGAACTATAAGTTGTGTTCCGTACTGAATGTAATTTTTTTAATTTGATATAACTTTTTAATTATAACGGAAAAAATATCAATAAAAATTGATTTGTTTTAAAAATGAAACATGATCTTTCCAATTTTCACAAAAAAAAATTCAGTTACTGGTATTTTTCGTGGAATCCGACAAGAATTGAAAGTTAGATACCCGTTTTGATGGCTTTAACAATCAGAAAATTAAATAAACAGTTTATATAATCATTTTAGTTTTGTCAAAATGTTATCACAAAGTTAGTTAAACAACACATGGATGTAATACATACAGTACTACTTCAAAATTCACCATATTAGATATTATTTTTTACTATTTTAAATTTATTCATATGTACACATTTTTAGTATTTTCTAGCGATATAGTTTTAAATGTTTGATAAATTTGTCACAAAGTTGTCATTGCTTTCTTTAGTTAATATTGACGTGAGTATTGTCTGAACCAGTAGAATAAAACCACAAAACATATTGAAAGTTTTACACCTCTCAGTAATAGTTAGAATATATATTTTATTATAACTGACTAGTTGACAAGAAATGACTGAACAAAATTGACATCTGATGTATCCGAAAATCTTTCTAAATATTTATTGATATAAAATATAAGTTATTTTAAGAAATAATTCTCTTTTCAAATATATATTTTTGAATGTTTCACTTACTGCATAAATATTTAAGAATCAATAAATTTTATAAATTTTTTGACAATTATTATTTTACGTCTGTTTTGTGGTACAAACTTTTGATAAATGTGCAAAACAATATTCATAGTTCAAAATATTTTTAATATTTTTTTTTTGTGAAATCATTTTTAGTCACATTAGACATTTATTGAGATTGGAAAAAACCATTGAACAGGCAACACTGTTACGATAACACTTAATATAAATGTAGTGTTTATATATTTACTTGTTGTAGAATCTTGTTTTTTATATGTTGTATATTTTTATTTAATTTAAGGAAGTACGAGCGCCAGGCGGTGTGGGGATAGGTATCGACTCTAGCGCGGTAAGGGGAACGCAGTAACCATATGATTTTTTTCAATACATAGATATACATTTAACATTGGCTAGTGGCGGCATTTATTTTTCTTTTAATTAATACACTTTAATTAGTCGGGCAAGTGTAAATGTTTTTGAATTAAATATATCACTAATATATTTACTTTCATCCATAAGTTTTTTAAAAATATTCACCGACAGTTTTACGAGAAAAATACAGAAATGTATCAATATTTGAAGGTTACTCCATAAGACCAATGTTAAATTGCTCAACTTAAAAGTTAATTATTTATTTAAATGATCGGGCAATCTCCTTCAAATTTTTGGAATTTGGTTAGACATATTTAAACATTGTATTAAAAAAAAAAAATCAAGCCTTTTATCAAAAGTTGCCTTGGTGCTCGTACTTCCTTAAATGGAATATTTTAATATTATTTTATTATACTAAATTATTTGTTCATATGCCACGTGGTTTTACATGCACTGTTCGTACATGCCGTGTTCGTGCAAGTGCTATGTTGGATGAATGGCTACGTATGCACGACTGAAGAACCTGTTTAGTTGCTGAACATGAAAATATGGATTCGTTTGTCTTGCACGAAGTTTATCGATGTGTCGACGAACTGGTCAACCAATGACATCACGTTTTAGAGTCGACGCTTTGGATGGTGGTGCCGTTTGGCCTTATATTTTTGACTTATCTTGATTATAAGAGCACGTTGGCACTTCATATATATATATATATATATATATATATATATATATATATATATATATATATATATATATATATATATATAACAGATTATAAGATTATATTTTATCAACCTAGGAATACAAGATCTTAATTTTGTATAAAATGGCTTTCTCACGAAAACAAGTTTAACCTAAAGTATTATAGAGTTGCAAAAACTCCAATATTAAGGTTTCTGATTCTCTTTATTTTACCGATGTCAGATTTCGCATACAAGTATTAAGTAATGATATAATTATCTCATAATTTCCATATTCGTTGCTTTTACTTTATAATTTTATTGATAAAATCCTTTATCATTTGGGCTTGCGACGAGTCACCAAACTGCGCATAGCGTACTTCTGTAGCAAAGTTTAACCTTTTTCGTATCCATAATCTTTATATTATGAGTATTCTCAATAGTCTATGAAGTCTACAATAAATGATTTTAATTCATATTCGGCCATTATAGATAGCGTGTTCATATTTGTATTGTTTAACACCTGTCATCGTAACTGATGTTTAAAATACTCAAGGACAGATGGAACGTTTTCGATCTACAAGCTGTGATGTCATAGATTATTTCGTTTTACGAAACGCACCAATTTAGTAGAGCCATTAGCTCGCTTAATCAATTTAGATATTGTAGTTGGAATTTTCTCGGACAATTGAAAATTGCTGTATAAAGTCCTATTGCTAAGAAAAATATAAAATGAAGATGTGCTCAGTATCGTCTGACTTCATATGCTTTCATTCGCATAAGAATTCTGAAATATTTGGAATAAATGACGATAATGAGTGATTGCCAACATGGCTTTTGTAAAGGTAAATCAACATAGATTACATTCCTTCATTCACTCAATTGCGGCATTAATTGATAAAGGTAATGTATATATGTAGTTGTGCTGCTTTTTTCAATGCAGACAAAGAGTTCAACATAATTTCATATGATATTTTACAATATAAATTGGAAAATATGGATATAAGGAGTCTGGCTCTAAAATAGCTTAAAAGCTATCTAAGGGAACGATAGCACTATCTTTCAATTGCAGATGCAAGTAAAATGCTAAATTTCCTCAGGAATACAAGGTTCTATTTTTATTTCTATATCTACCCAATCTTTTTCATATTGTATATAAATTATTTTGCCAAAATCAGCCAAGTCAAGAATTGTTTTACGTATGCGGATGATACTAGTTTTGTGTTGTCTGCAGAACATTCAGCTCAAATATTACTCAAACTTGGCAATATTTTGTCATTATTGGGTGAAAGCAGTCTAAAATTAAACAATAGAAAAACAAAAATCAAGTAATTAAGTTAAAAAATATTTTTTGAAATTCAAATTTTTATAGTTTTAAGAGGTAACAGAGCTTATTAGACAATAGCTTATTAAAAACAAGTGTATGTCCTGAATTTTTAATATCAAATTAGGAAGAAAAGTTTTAAACTGTTACCATATTATTTTTTTATTAAATTATGTCATAATATTATATTGTCATCCGATTAACTTATGTAGGTATTTCAAATTTCAGCTCAATCGGCCAACGAGAAGTGGATCTAATTTTACTTGCAATATTTGAGATTTATTTACTCCGATTTCAAAAACTCTTTTTGCCGCCGTTTTGAAATTTTCTGAGCATTTTTCGATTCGTGTCCATCGCCAATCGATCTATCGATCTATCAGTCTGTACTTAACTAATATTTAAAAATGTTTGGTAAACAATGCTGGAACTGTTAGGGATAATCCCATTTAAGAATAATATCATCTATCTTTTCCCATTCCGGGCATATAGCGTTCAAAACTCAATTTCTTTTTTTTAAATGCTGATATCTTATGAATCATTTGTCCCATTTCGATGAATTTTTACATGCGCATGTGCGATATAGATTGGCATTAGTAGTGTAAATGGTGTCACAATAGATTATTTATTCAACCTCATTAATATAGAATATCGCAACGACTAAACAGATAAAACATAAAATCATTATACTGAAATAGATAATTAAGTAATACAAATGTGTAAAATGTATTTCTCTAGATCATATTCAAATTTCAAATCAATTGGTCTTGCCGTTACCGTTGCATAGTTAATATTTTAATAGCTTAGAAATGAAGGTTAAGTAATTACAATAAAAATATTTTTTAATTATTATTATCTACTACAAAATCTTATTCTTATCTACTGACTGTTATTCTTAAAGAAGTAACATACTTAATTTCATTTAACACATAGGCATAGTCATGTTCCGAGGATAGTCGTGGTCGTATCAATATATTTTAATCTATTACGATTCATTACAATAATAGCAATGACCTTAGTACGAATACGGGGCTACCCTATGAACATGAGTAGGTCCATGTAGGTCCATGTGTATACGTTGTATACTTATTAGATGATAAACAATAAATAGTTTTTGAAGTGAAAACTTCTTCAGTCGCGTTGGCTACATTTTGTAAGAGGAGATATTATGGGCTCATTTTGAACATACTTATGGCTAGCGCATGCACAGCTTCCGTGTTCTGTGTGGGTTAGATGCTTGTTGAAGAGTTAAATCATGAATAAAAAAATATTAATATATAAATAAAAATAAATGCATTGTCTAAAGAATAGAAATTAAATAACTATTAATTTTCTCTTTAAGTGGATATAAATAAAAAAAATGACCTACGATTAATTACCTAAAAGATACAATTTATCAATTAAACTAATGAATTTAAAGATTACAGGGCCTAGGTTTTTTAGTCACTATATAATAATAAACGAACGTTTTGAAATTTTATTAACGATAATTAATAAAAATTGATTCAAGAATTAAAGTTAAATAACTATAAATTTAATCTAAAATTAATAAATTTTTAAACGAAACAATAACTTGCACAACAATAATATTTTGCATAAAAAATTTAATTCATGAATTTATGAATGGATTGATTTAAATGAATTAAGAATTTTATCCTAAACGAAGTTATAAACGAAATCTAATCCTATTATAATTTGCCAAAAAAAAAATATGATTACTCAAATTGAACGAATAGGTAAATTTAAATATTACACACCCTAACTATTTATTAACATAAAACAAATTAACAAGTAATATAAATCTACTCTATTCATTCATACTATAAAAGTGAATTCCTACTATGAAAACAGTTTGATCCGTTATCCTTCTTAGGAAAATCAGGATTCGAGAAGTTTTGTGTTCCTGAGACCCGGTTTTAATCTCACTCGAAGAATGTTACCAATCCTATAAACATCGTTTCCATTGAAACCAAGATCAATAAATTTGTATTTTTTTTTTTAATTTTTGGCTTTAGCTACTTTCAGCTATAAAGCCATTACCAAAGGGGATTATTATTTTTTTTTATACAACGACAGTACTGCTGGTGGTCACCCATCCAAATACAGATTGTGACTGCTGTTGCTTAACTTCATTGATTGGTCTATGCATGTCATTACGTTACGTCAGTCCGGGGTCTAAATTTGTATTTGACAGAATTTCAATAAAATTAAAATTTCAATTTTAATAAATAATAGTTTAAAAAAAAAAAAAATATGCTTTTATAGAAAATTTAACTAAAAAATGAAAATTAAATAGTTTTAAAAAACTAAAAAAAAAAACGCTTTTATAGAAAATCCCAATAAAAAATATTAAATAAATCTTAATAAATTTGAATTAAAAATAGTGTAAGAAAAAATGATTTTAAAACTATTATGTCATACATAAACGAAGTAGATTCGGTTTTTTTTGAAGCATAAATTCACTTTTTATGAGTTACTAGCTGCGCCCAGCGGTTTCACCCGCGTAAATCTACATCCCGGGGGAATATCGGTTTAAAAGTAGGTATGTGTTGAGAGATATATTGCCTCTAGCTGGAAATATGTATATCTATAGCCGTTATTAAGCACACCAATGTTTATTACGATTTCACATTCACATTTAAATATAATATTTTATTAGGATTGATTTGGTGGTAATACAAAAGTTATAGATAGCTATTGCAATAAACTCCTATAAACTATATTAAACGATTTTTTTCGTTCAGCATAAGCGTGCAGATTTTGTGCTTTAGAAATCTGTGAGCAAGCCACGTAGAGCTGGCTACCTTTAAGATTTGACCCTATGATTTGTCATTAGAAAAGTTAGTAGTCATAGAAAATGCAACTTTCAATTGAAACTGCAGGCATCTAAAATTAAATGGTAAATTATTGGGTAATATTGGGATGCGTGATATAAGAACATTGTCTCCCTTGGCTTCTCCAGTTAAGATTGTGGCCTTCAATATGCCTTCCTAGTAATTCTTAATATTTTTTCTAATAACGATAAATATTATTATTCCAAACTTGAAAAAAAAAAAGATAACAACCTAAGGAATGAAAATAAAAATTAATACCTACTAACGGCAAATATTATATTCACAAATTTGAAAAAAAAAAAAGAAATACAACCTTACCAAAATAAAAATCAGTACAAAAGGTAACGAAATATTATTTTTTCAAATTAAAAAATTTAAATACGGCTTAAGTAACAAAAATAAGAAACAGTAACTATTAACGACAAATATTACTTTTACAAGTTAAATTTAATAAAAATAAAAATACATACGACATAAGTAATGAAAATAAGAAAAAATAACTACCTATTAACGACAAATATTATTTTTACAAATTAAATACATTATATATGTGTAACATCAACGATATTTGTGGCGCACGCCAAAACATGTCACCAATTGTTAAATTTTTTCCTACTTACTTAACACTTATCGTTATATTTTGGACAATTTACACAATATCTTTATAAATTATAGCCTATGTGTTATTCTGATGTATAAGCTAAATTATTGTAAAGTTTCATTAAAATCCATTCAGTAGTTTTTGCGTGAAAGAGGAACAAACATCCACACATCCACACTCACAAACATTAGGCTTTATAATATTAATAGGATAAATATTGTTGGTACGATTCACTTTTCCTTTCATCACACACTACAAGAACATATTTCGTAACGATTATTTTACTATAACGTACTTCAGGTAAGGATTGATTATATTTCTTGTTTAAAATTCACTTTCTCGTTATACACATAGGCAGATCATAGCTCTTGTTACAGCCTATTAAATCGTGCAGTTTTATATATATATCACGTATGTAGTATTATGGAATTATTAATTCTTCAATCAACTACTTGATGGTAGTACGTGCTTCAAAAAAGTCAAGGAATGCCATTGAGTTGGAATATTCAGGTGTTTTTATCATATCAAACTCATAGCTTGTATTCGGAATAGAGTGCTAAACGATGTTCCAATGAAGAAATCGACCTTGTTACTGTTTCTGGTATATTTTCAGAATGAATAAAGTATAAATGAATGTTTTTGATGCTGCAGTAACCTGGTGCCAGACTTAAGATAAATATTACTGAATTTCATATTTTCTAAAACACAATTACCTTGCTAGCTTACTGGCCAAAACAATTCGAATGAAATCTACCATATATAAATCAAATGCAATATTTAAGTAACATACATTGACCGTTCACTTATGTTAGGACATTTTGTATTAATTTTAGTATTTTGGTAACTTTATTGTGAAAAATTTTCGGAATTACTAACAACATCATAAAACCTACTTACCAGTCTAAAAAAATCAAACAAAAAGACTATTTAAAACTTAATTAAAATTACTTTAAATTACCTCAAAAGACTCACGGGAGACGTGTGCCAAAATACACAGTTTTATGTATTTTTATTTTACGCAAGCCTAAGACTCTTAATGAATATTAAATATTCATCCAAAATGAATTCAAAACGATTACAATAAATTATAATTAATAAAAGATATAAAAAACACAACAAATGTTTTGTGGACACCGATGTCCCATTTACGTCGTTGGGTAAATGTTTATGCAATCCGCGTAGTTAAAAAAATTTATTATTTAATTGTGCATGTATTTTTACTAATTGAATTTGATCTGACACTTGGCAATATTAAATCATTATTAAACAAATACTGTTTGTTTCTATAAAACATTAATCTCTGTAGTTGGTTTTATCAATCTCTCATAAATTAGAAGACAACCTATGGATTGAAAGATATGGATCAGCTCACTTTCTCCTTTAAATTAAGAGTCATATTCATAACTGGTAGATAGACTGACACATATACGAAAATGAAATTGATAAGTCGTTCTAAGAGCACATAGATTAATATTTTGCTAAGGACTTCAATAATTTATCGTGTTAAAAACTAACACTAAATTTAATATACCGTCATATATTTCACATTATGTTGGATATAAAAATGGAAAATATACATATTATTATGTATCAATAATTTTATGTATGCACATATACCGATACATAAATTTTCGAAGTGAGTGTAGATAAAAACCATAAATTTCTATATAAAGTGAATAGAAAGTTTATCTCATGTTAACAACAATACGAAGAAAGGAACAAACTAAATAAGATTGTGGTTATAGTCATTTTCAGCTGGGTTCTATATAATACAGAATGTTTGTAAATATGTTCGAAAGACTAAATATTAAAATAGTTTCGAGATCTGTTTCTTAGAATAAGTTATTATGAACAAAATTAAATAATATAATACAAAGTTGAAATTTTTTAACTGTATTTTTAACCGGCATCCTAAAATGTAGGTAATCAATTTGGCACATGTTTTTAAGAATATTGAAGTGAAAATTTTTTTAGCCACGTTGGGCAGTTTATGAAATGGGAAAATACCATTGAATTGGCGACAATGTCACGAAACAAAATTGCAGATTATTTCTTACCATTTATTACTTTTAAATGAATCAATCATCTAACATAAAAATGAAATATTTTAACCAATAGATAAAGTAATTTTTGTAAAACACACGTGATTGTTTAAGTTTTAACTTTTTCTGTCCGCACTCCAGGAGGGCTACTGCTTTTTGTATATGTAAGTAAGTCTGAACATTTGTAAATGGCCTTCTAATTCATGTGCCGAATGTATACATGTATGTACGCATGTGCAATTAAGGCCATGTGCTTCTATTTGATATGGCGTTAATTTTAGTACTTTTAACCTATTTTTATTTTTCAAATTTTTAACCTATTTTTTTTAAGTGTGTTTTTATTTATCTCAAAAAAAATTTTTATAAAGAATTTTAAGTGAGCTTAAAGCAAAAGAACTTACAACAGAATTAGCAAAGGTTTAACATATTTTTAATAGCACTTTGTTTATAAGTTTTTTAATTATTCATATTATTATTTTATTTTATTTTTTTGGTAAATTTACGTGATTGATACAAATTAATTTAGAATAGAATACTACGAATTTTATTTAGAATTCTTCATTTACTATAATTCTTTTTCCAAATTAGGTTAAATTTGAAGTTAAATAAAACAAATGATTATAAATTTTGAATGAATAAGAAAAAAAAACATGATCCGGTTTCCCAGTGATACCTTGATTAAAAATTTAATTAACGGTTAAATAAATAAATATTGTCCAAATTTACTATTTAGTATCATTAATAATATATCATTCTCGGTTTGTTTTTTAAAATAAAGTTATGGAAGAAATGCTCGTTTTTTCTGAAAAAATAGAGTTGAACAGAAAAATAGAAATCTGAGTTCAGTAGTCAAATAAAAAACTTAATTTTAAACAATTAGCAATAAATAAATAAAATAAGCCAAGAAAATGAGTAATTGAAAGAACACGTTACTGTCCAGGAACACACAATCAGAAGCTACGAAAATAGCGCAAGAGATATCATTGAGAATGAGCTCCGAATCAACATCTCAAATTCTGATAATTGAATTTTATAATTCGTTTAGGAGAGAGAAGTCAAACTGCAAGACCGATTTTAATCGGTGTCTATAACAGTTAATTATAACAAAGAAATGGATGTTGAAAAAATAAAATATTGTAATTAAAGAAGATCTATCGAAATAAAATTAAATTCTCAGTATTTGAGATGTTGATTCGAAGCTCAGTCTCAATGATATGTCTTGCGTTATTTTCAAGTTCAGTCCTCCATGTCTAACACTACTACATTATTTTTACGATGTTGGATTTTAATTTTCTGATTGTCTGTTGCAGGACATCGGGCTCTGTCAAGTCATCTATTTCTTGCCTTATTTTATTTATTTCTTGCTGGTTGTTTAAAACTCAATTTTTATTTTATTACTCAACTTTATCTCATATTTACATTTTGGAGTATAACTCTATTATTTGAGATTTTGCATTTCTTCGATAACTTGATTTTAAAAAAAAAAGCCGAGACTGATATAATTTAAAACTATGTAACACTAATTATATCAAGGAGATATTATTTCTATATTATTAATGTTATATGTATATATAAGCATAAACAATATTTCGGTTACATTTTGTGTATACATCAAGATGTATTGGTTTTTAGCATTCCAAATAAATAGCAAATAAATTGGTCCTCACATATTTACTATTCCATTTGATGCATCTGTAATTTTCGTTGAAGATTTATTTGTTATTATTGTTGTGATATGGACAGTAGCATGTTGATCTCTGAAATAGGAAATGCTAACTTAAAAATTTTCATGTTTACACAAAATGTAACAAAATAATTTTTTATGCAGAATAAATACATTAAAGAATTTTTTTAAGATTGATGTAAAAAAAACATCACACATATCGAAGCGAAGACGACTCACTTGTTTCCTATAAAAAATTTATCGTGCATTCTTTAAATCACCTCTTTCAAAAAGAAAAAATTTTGAATAGAAGGAAGCTATTATGTACCCAAGAAACAGCCGCTAACAATGAGTAATACAATATATCACCGATCCATAATATCTTAAGAAGAAAAAAGTGAAAATGGCAAAAGACAAAAATATTTTTTGTTTTTCATTTCAATAGGGATATTTTTCACCGAGAAACAACATTTCAAAAATTACTCAAAAAATATTTAATGTTATTAAATAAATTCTTTTAATAATTTTCTCTCTTTCAATCTTTTCAAAAGTTTTAGTGGAGCGCCGTAAGGTTTATACCTCGGAATCCAGGGCCAGTAAATAAATCTTTTTATAAACTATGGCAATGTGTTTTTAATAGCATATAGAAAAATGTTAAAAAAAATATTTTGTCCGATCTTAATTTTTTAATAATTATTATAAATAATTATTATTTTTTTGGAGTTTTCCTTAAGTTATATTAGTGTAAAATTAGATTTTAAAAAGAAGAACTATTACAAACTTCATGTTGGGTCTCAAGGGACTGCAGGTATAACGATGAAGGGTGGGGAGGGGAATAGAGGGGGCAACAGCAGCTGTTGGGTGTTGTTAACGCGGGCCCTAGCAGAATAGTACACGTGACAACTTACTAGGCTTCATATGTAGTTGTTGTTTGCTTCGAAAAAAAAAAAAAGAAAATAATTAAAAAATAAATATATTATTGTGGAGTGAGTGTGATAAAAGTTAATTACTGTTACTATAAATGGATAAAAGGTGTTATTTTTTCAAAAGATATAATAGAAGGTATAGAGGAATTTTGTAATATATCTTTTAAAAAAAGTTATCAACACGCTGATTCAACCGATGCACGAATCAAAAGGGACGACATTGACGTGAAAAAATTGGAAGAATATTTTATTCAACATCCTCCATTCCCTGATGTTGGTGTCATTATGTCTATTGCAACTGGAATAACTGGGCAAGAAAACGTGAATTGCTACGCAGCTTTTGAGCAAGGTCTAAAAATAATGAAGAAAATTAATGGAATAAATTTCAAAGAAGTTAAGTTATCAAGAAAAGACAAGATCATTCCTTTGTTGGCATCCACTAGCAAAATCAAAGTGAATGATGATATTATTCCAATTGATCCGCTATTATTATTTCAGCGTATATGCGTATTAAAAAAATCTGATGAAGAACTAAAAAACTACTTGACTTATGAATTAGCTCCTTATCCTCTTGCTCTCTTTGAAGATGGTGAAATACGAAAAACAACAAAATCTACATTTTATGACATATTCCCAGAAGTGTCAGTGGATGTGAACGATGTACGAAAATTTTCCTACGTCATTGATGGAGGGATGTTATTACATCGTTGCAAGTGGCAATTAGATGAAAATTTCGGTACAATTTGTCAACATTATGTCAGATATCTACATAATAATTATGGACACAACATTTATGTCGTATTTGATGGTTACAAGAAGAGCTGCACAAAATCAATGGAACGAACGCGTCGCTGTAAAAAAAACGCATGTAATGACATAATATTTGATAAAACCATGCCACTAAAAGTAGCGCAGGAAAAATTTTTATCGAATGCCAAAAATAAGAGTAGGCTTATAGATATGCTACGAGAAACACTCACAGAAAATAAAATATTTTCTTGCCAAGCAGAAGCTGATGCCGACAGACTAATAATTGAAACTGCTGTTAATCTGCAATCTGAAAACATTGCTGTAGTGTCCGAGGATGTAGATGTTTTAGTTTTATTGACTGCGCTCTCACCACCAGACCGAGAAATTTATTTTAGAAAACCATCCAAAGGCAAAATACTGCAAAGAGCGTACTCTTCTAAGAGTTTAGAAAAAATATTACCAAAGTGTAAAGAGCATATTCTGTTCTTACATGCATTCACTGGATGTGACACGACGTCAGCTTTTTTTAAACGTGGCAAAAACGTGTTTGCAAAAAATTTCGAAAAACGAACGGACTTGCAAAATGCTGCGACAGTTTTTAAAAATGAATGCAAAGACATCAATGAAATTTTTAAAGCTGGTGTTACATGCACTCTTGCTTTATATAATGCCCCCCAAAAAATAAAAGATCTTAATGCATTGAGATATAACTCTTTTTTGAAAGCAACTGCCAAAAATACCTGCGTTAAACTGCCGTCTTTACCACCTACTGCAGATGCCGCTTTTGAACACTTCAAAAGAGTATATTTACAAGTTCAAACATGGTTCGGAAAAGAAATATCACCAGAAGAATGGGGTTGGAAAGATGAACGCGGAATATTGATACCGCTAACAATGACGCAGCGACCAGCTCCAGAATCTTTACTAAAAATTATTTTTTGCGCATGCAAAACAGGATGTGGAGCATCTTGTGGGTGCAGGAAAAGTGGATTAAACTGCACTGCAGCTTGCTCAGAATGCAATGGTGATAGCTGTACTAATCCTTTACCTACAATCTACATCAACGAAATCGACGACGACGACGACAATAATGAACAATAATGTATATAGTTAAGGTTAAATTTTCTTTTGTAAATAATTTTTTTACGAAAATCTAATAAATTAACATTGAATTTACTCTGCAAACATAATTTATTACATATAAAATTAATATCTTTACTGTAAACATTTTTTCCCCCTTGCGCCTTTCATTTTTCAGTAAATTGTTTATAAAAATTGTTGTAATCGAGATCGGCCAATTTTTTTTTTTTTAACTTTTTTATTTGCGGTTTTAATAATGCAGTCAAACACTTGTTATACAGATTCATTGACTGGCCCTGGGTTCCGAGATTTTACCATTTTTATGTCTTACGGCGCTCCACTATTTGTTCATATGAAAGATAAAAACAGTTTGATGGATTCATTTGAAACCTTTGATATTAATAGGCTAATTATGAGTATATTTTGCAGTTAAAAATAGGTCAACGTTAGTAATTGTTTTCATGGCGAATAAGGGCGTTAATGTTCTTAAAAACTTAAAAATGTCTTTCATAATATTTTTGAAACCTAAGGTAAGCCTGAAAAATTTTTTATCTTCGAAAACTTATCACATATTACCATAACACCTATAATTTATCAAAAAATGTGACTTGTTGATTGTTTTTCTTTATGCGTCAATAAATGCCATACTTTTCATATTCTTATGGTTTTTTTCAAGTGAGATACAGCCGTTTATAAATTTGAATTCTTCCTTTAAATTTTTCTAGAAATCAGTACTAAGATGCACCTACCCTTGTTTGCATTTTAACCACTGCCATACAGTTCCTGCGATTATGATAAAGTATTGTAAACTTATTACGCGCAAATTTTAAGATGTAAAACTTATCATATAAGCATTCATGACTAAGTGGCCGGCACTTTGCTGGGTCTGCAATACTCAATGTTGCAGATTTATATACACTTGTTAATAAATATCATAAATCAGCAATTCAGCTGAATTGGAATGGGTACATGCCTTTTTTATGAGACGCTTTCCTTCAATTTCTGTACGGAAAAATAAAGACGTGAGCATAAATAGAATTTCTGATTTTCGCAAAGAAGAAATAATACATTTCTATATTAAATTTGACGACTTAATGGTAAATCTTATGAATATTCCCAACAAACATTAACAATGCTGACGAAACTGGCATCACAACGGTGACAGACCCAGGAAAAGTGCTTGCCAAAAAATTACTAAGAAGTGTCAGATTTGTAACAAAAGGAGAACAAGGAAGCGATAAAACAGTTATGTATGCGATACCTTGCTCCGAAAACTTCATACCACCCTAGTTTATTTTTTCCAGGCAGAAAAAGACACTTTTATTAGAAAAATATGTCATTTTCAGCACCAACTCGTAAAATGGCTGAATGCAGTAGGCACATAAAGAAACACTTAATGCCTTATATAAATCCATACGATGTTGCAGATGTTTTGAATAAAGAATACGTACAAGTTGTGAATACGAGGAAAGCAGAATCTGGATTTTCATTTATCAAGATTTTTCGCCAACGTCGCTGATGGTACAATAATCAGAACAAATCGGTGAAAACCAAGACTCAAATAATAAGAATATTGAAGAAGCGCAGTACGATGGTATAGCCATAATTTCAGGACATCTCTTTTAGCAGGTATATCAAATAAGGATGAATAGGCTTATTCAGTTTTTGCAGTTGCATGAAAACAAGAACTTGTAGATGTGCAAGGAACTCCGTTATATATTGTTGGAATTCTAATGAAAATTATTTGATAGGATGAAGAAAAACAATAAGACTGGAAAAGATGAATAATTAAAACAAAAAAAATTATCAAAACAAAATAAGTTATCAAAAAAAAAAGAAGAAGAAGGACAAAATACTTAAAAGAGAAATACATTATTTGCGAAGAATTTTAAAAAAATATTAAGTTATGGTGTCGCTTTACCACTGTTGTGGACTGTAGGTTCATGTTATAAGCGCAGGATGAGTTTCGCCAGTTGAATACATCTGCGATTTATGTGCCTAAAAATAAAATATGTTTATTTCTAATTTGTTTTATCTCAAGTAATAATAATTATTTTATATTATATTATAATAACTGTAGTTGATTTGACGCTGGAAACTATATTTGTTAAATTGAATAGGGCTAGTCTTACGTAAAAATGGGGATAATTGATACTAATTTGTGATTGTAGACTTTACTTTTGTTGTATAAAGTTGATCTCATAAATCTATCTTGAAATTAAATGTATCTTACTGGTTATATTCCAAAAAAAAAAAAAACATTTTCCTACTACTAGTACGGTAAAGATATATGCTCTTGTTCTTGTTTAATTGTTCATTTCTCTATAGTTAAAGACTTTTTTATTTTTCTTAATTTTGATTTATAATAAATAATTTTAAAAATACACCATGTTTTTCTTAAGTGTATGTCATTTCTACTTCCTATCCTAATAATCCTAATAAACATAAATACTAAATTTATGAAGTAATTGCCCTGGCCGTGCTGATTCTTAACTGATCGGTTTGGAAAAAAACAACTAAGAAATTAGAGTATTGAAATTCTTAATAAGTACATTTAATCGTAGAATTGAGACTGAGGACAGATTTAAGTTTGATTCTTATATTAGTTGGAGAAAAAATATATAGAAAGAATAACAACGTTTAATAACTTGTGTTTACACTTAACATCGTTTCCACGTTCACATCTCTTGACCCTGGTCTCGCAGACAGAAACAGCCAAGGAATGAGTTACTATCACATGATGCACCCAAATGTAAATAATTTAATTCATTCTCCTCTTTATCAGCTCAAGTACAGACTCGCTCAACATGCTCGCTGGGGTACACCCCCCTTCAAACCGAGAGTAGCCACGTGAAATTATTAAACATACAATTGTTTACATTTGTGTACAAACAACATCATAAGTTAAATGCCGATATCCTGTTTAATCGATTTTGATGAATTTGCATGTATACCTGCGCGTTACGAATTAACATTAGTAGTTTTAATTGTTTTAAAATCGAACATAGCATTAAAATTAAAAACGATTAATAAAATTAAAAACTGTGGTCACGAGTACGGAAGATGCACTGGTTGGTCTCATTTTAGATACATCTAACGTCTTAATTAGCGTTCCAGAGATACAGCGCTCGAAATTTTATATGAACATGCATAGAAAACATAATAAGATTATTATCACAGAAAATGTGCTTAAATGTGGAAAATGTATTTTTTTACCTCATATACGAATTTAATTTCAATCGGTCGAAACGTTCTGGAAATATTGCTTTTCAATTTAACACGACAATTTTTCATTTAAATGGTGATATGACGAGAACCATTCATCCGACTGTTCTGAAATTTTGTATTTACACGCATGCTTAATATTCGATTGTCCTGCTTCTGAAATTATATAATAAAATAATGATTCAAAGCTTAGTTACTATAATGCTGCAGAAAATTTGTGACTTAAATGTAAAATACTTCATATAAAAATAGTTGCAACCCACTCGGTGAACCCGTTTCGGGCATACAGCTATTTTTGTAAGCACATTCATATTTCATGAAGATGTTCTATTTTTATTGGTGTTGAGTTTTGTTTTTGCAATATTATGATTTCAGACTAACCAAAGATGAAGTAACTGTCGAAATTATCGTTTTTAAATTATTTTGGTTAAGAAAAAAATAAAAAGTTGTACTTAAATAAGTTCTACTTTCATTAGTGGCATTTACCGTTCCGTGCATTGTCTCTCTCATAATATCCTACTATTGTATTCCACGGGCTAATTTTAGTGAATTAATTATATAATATGCGTTTATAAAATGAACCAGAGATAATTATAAAAATGTCGTACTCGTTCGTACATTTTATAATAATCAATAATAATTATGTTGCTTGAATATGGTTCATTTGAATTTTATGTACATAACGAATGAAAGATGATATTAAGTTCGTAATACATTTATAATGTTAAAATATGATACCACTTTCATTTTATTTTCAGTTTACTCCTTACATTTTGTCTGTTGCGTCATTTATTGTAATAGATACATATCTAATTACCTCATCGTACTCAGATAGCTATTATCTACCTTATAATAGAAGCTGGCTGACATCCATCGAATGATTTGAACTAGAAATGGATAAAATATGATTTTATTATCAGTATCGTAGGAAACCTTAATAATCTTAGATCCCTTCGCTCTGCAAGTCTATTTATTTATCGTTAAATACTTTATTCTCTTGTAAGCCTCTATATAGATTAAAAAGATGCAACCATTAACTAATTTAGAATTTCGTCGGATCATACAAAAAGTCTAAATGCCTTGAGTTTCGAATGTGCGATTAAATGTTATCCATTCATAAAGGTTTTTGAAGACTCGTAATTTGTGTTAAGTTATTCCTCTTTCTAAAGAGAGGCAAAGAGCTCCTTACAATTGTTCAAATTGGAGTAAAGAAATCTTATTAATATAAAAAAAAAAACAAGCTATACACAATTAACGATTCCCATTTATTTCATCAAATTCAAAAGTTTTTATGTATCTCTCCAATATGCAGGTAATATCACAGATCAAATTGAAAGCTGTTTTCGAAAACATAATGAACAACCGGCTTTCAATAATAATGGTAAATTAGGTAATTCAACTTTTAATGTTAAAGAAAAAAACCCCTTCCTTAATAAAAGTAGTTTTATTGATGATGTTCGCAATGTTATTCAGGTAGGTCAATTTTAACCTGGTATTAGGAACATGTAATAGTTCTTCTTACCTTTTCATCTATCTTACTGATACATGTTATATAATTGATACTAGGTGGAAATCAGTGGTGCTACATATTTATACAATTTCAAATAAACAGATAAATGAAAATAAATCCTACTTATTAACATATTTTTAATAATTCGTTTCCTTGATGTCTGATCGTGATGCTTTTTGTAAGTGGTTTTACAATAACTTCCGATGAGCTAGCTAGATTCGTGAAGCTTGGCCCATACCTCAGAAGTAGATGACAATGCATTTAAATATGAAATAAAAAGAAGAAAAACAAAGAGTAGAGAAATATGAAGAAAACGAAAAGGACGAAAAACCAAGAGAACAAAACAACAGAATTTTAAAAAAATGTATCAACATTAGTGAAAACTTGAACAACCACGTATGTTTTACAATTGAAATCTACTATTGAAAATTTTTACTTGTATTACATTAGTATATTATTAAAAATTAGTAAATGATAAGAAATAATCTACAATTGTTATTAAAATTCTACAATTATTATCCAAAAATTATTGGATAGATATAAAAAAAAAATACTATAATTCCAATGAATGTATTGCGATGCTAACCGTCGTCCGTTGAATTCTAAGGTAACAATGCCGGTAATATTGAAGATTCTCTCCTTAAAATAGTTATAGTATCATATGTACATACTTATATAAAGTGGTGTCATAGCAATAAACCAGCTCATAGGTTCTTTCCGAATGGTTATTTCTGAAAAATGACCAACGTGGTTTCAGTTAAATTATATATATATATATATATATATATATATATATATATATATATATATATATATATATATATATATATATATATATATATATATATATATATATATATATTTATATATATATATATTTATATATATATAATAAAAAAGAATTACGTTCATTGTATGAAAAATTAAATTCACTTCCTAAATAATAATCCTAAAATAATAATCATATAAATTAAAAATATGTATACAACAAGCATCTATTTAAATGCGATTAAGGGAAAAAAATTAATATTTTCATTAAAATAGTCTTACTATTAATTAAAATCATTCATAACACAATTTGTATGACATAAAAGCCTGCCGCGAGATTTAAGTACTAATATAATAATGTCATAAACGATGTGTTGAATTTCGACAATTAAAACATCGTTATAATCGTCTTAAAAACTCAATTGTCCGAAGATAATGTTTGAAAATAAGAAACAAACTAGTTGGTTTCTGATCCGAAATAGTATCACGTTAATAAAATAAATTAACTAGATGTATCGTGTATCAAAATAAAGGAAATTAAAAGATTACAAGCATATATTTTTTTAATAATAAAAAAGACGTGCCACTTAAAAAGAAATATTTTTTGAAATCGGTAGACTGCTAATCAACTAATCTAATCTTGAAAATTTTTTTAATGTGTGATATGTTACCGATAAAGTAGAGACTACATTTTACCCCGATTATTTCCTTTTTTTTTGTTGCAAAATTTACGACTTTAAAAAGAACCAATTTAATAGTATTCAAGTATTTGTGTCGTATTAAGGCACATCGCACATGAGGTGATTTAGGTGAAATCGGCGAAATCGCCGATATCAGCGATATCACAGCATTTTAGTCGCACACGGAGCAACAGAAGTTGCTCCGACTTTGTAACGTTTTTTGAAGAAGGGGTAATACATAGTTTGTTTACTAATAACAAAATATGTATATACAGTGTCTTAAAGGATGAAATACATCAAGTAATAAATAATATATATTATAATAGATTATACTTTAAGCCATTTGAAATTCGCATTTCGTCTTACAAATCTTATATATATATATATATATATATATATATATATATATATAAGGTTAAGTCAGAGTATATTAGTATTTACCCAGTTCAGTCTCCCGTTCGTCATGAAGATAACTCAAAAACGACAAGAGACAGCTAGTTGAACTTTTGGTGTCATATTATGGATCTTAAGAGTGACTCTTAGTTCGTAAATTGGCAAAATCGGTATAATGGGCTAATTAGATCTTTGATCCAACTTAACCATAAAAAAAGATACTAAACAAACACAAAAAACTTGTATGAACATTTTTCGTATATAATAAGAATCTGTTAATTAGCTTAAACTGTGGCGAATATAAACATTCCGAAAAATGTTCATACATTTTTTTTTTTTTTTTTAATCAAACAATTACCGTTTTGAATCTTATTTAATGGTTAAGTTGGGTTATGGATCTAATTATCCCATTATACCGATTTTGCTCATTTACGAATTTAGACACACTTTTAAGATTCAGAATATGACACCAAAAGTTCAACTACCTGTCTCTTGTCGTTTTTCAGTTTTCTTGATGACGAACGGGAGACTGAGATGGGTTAATACTAATATACTATGACTAAACCATATATATATATATATATATATATATATATATATATATATATATATATATATATATATATATATATATGTATATATATATATATATATATATATTTATAACTGTATAGATATTATAGTGTTTTATGAATGCTAATGATTAAAGTAGTTCAAACATTGATGCTAAATCTTATATCGAATATCTAAAAAATTAACTCTGTTATTAGTTACCTTAACTTGTTTTATTTGTTTAATGTGATTAGAATAGATACAGATTATAGCCACTGTACAATTACTATATTTCTACAGTTCATTTTGTAAACATAAAATAATAATAATATCAGTATTTAATAGTATAAGATGTATTGGCTTAATTTTATAAAATAAGTCTAAAGTTCATTTCTGTTTATTTACCCTGTCATTGAAATGAATGAAATTAATATTGACGCTTGAAAAGTGTTATACGAAAATAAGTTTATAAACTCTTGCAGAACGTCATTACTGCCATAATGAAGAAATGTTGTATCTAATGCAACGTTCCTACAACAATTAGGAGAAGTATACCTAGAGAAAGAGGTTTTTCCCTTTTTGCTATCCACAAATAATAAATATGTCTAGAAATTTTTTAGGTTGAGCATTTAACTCAGTAATACTATAGGTGAAAGCTCTTATGTATTTGACAACGTTGCTTACGAATGTAAAATTACATACGATTGTTGTCGCATCATGATGGAATTCTTACGATTTCAGTATTTGATTATGCATATCTTACACAGTGCGATTTCGTACATGTAATTTTCTTATGGAAAGTAATCTCTATCCGTATACGACACAACAGTTGCAACAATACCATATATGTGATAAAAGTATAGCATGTATTCAACGATATAAATATTGCAGGATATTATAAGCATTTACTTAATACTCGCTACTCTTCGTTCCTTTTCTTTAATGCATATGTATGTATTTAAAAAAATTTATCATCTGCTTTATAAGATGCACCTATTAAGCCTGTTCTATATGGTTTATCTAACCTTTTTTTTTTGTATATAAACAAGCATTGACAAGTTTTTATTTTTAAATATTAAAAAAAACATTATTTAATTCTCTATCTTTGTCATAAACATTGATTTATATGACTGTATAAACAAGAATAAAAAAAAGTTGCCCATATGATTTTAAGAACGAAGGATTTTAACAACAATTTTTTTATCAGATGTATGATTTAAAATCACGAAAATCACGTCGTGTGCGACTATACATTGGTTTCCATAAGCAAATCATATGTATGATATCGCCGATTTCACGCAAATCGCGTCGTGTGCGATGTGCCTAACTGTACATATTGATTTGTTTGATTGCTTTAAAAGATTTTCTGCTTTATACATATATTTTTTAGAAACTGTGTATATGTTGGTTTCTTAAATATTTTCAACTTATTGTTCTATTATGGTATTATAAGACCATATTATTATTAGTATTACGAGATTAATTAGTGGTTTCTTAAATATTTTTCCTTTTAGCTGACTATCAAGAAAGGTAGTGTTTTTCGCGCATATTTGTAACTTTCTTTATTGCCTTGTATTATCAAAGTGACTGAATTATTAACAGCTGTAAGAAGCACATTTGTATACATACTATCTTTCAAGTTTTCACTAGAAAACGGAGGATTTGAAAAATTCTAAAATTAAAATAATTTTTGATTTTACTTATTTTTCGAGAAAAACAATATGGCGCATACCAATTTTCATAACATTTGAATAATCATTTTTTGAATTATTTGTGCGTGAATATTGTAACATATTACAAAAAAGAGTGTGCTTCTAATAACTTTTGATAAACCCCATTATGGTGTCATTATATTCATCTTAAAATCCTATGTGTATTTTATACGAATGTACTTTGTTCATAAGAGTATGTCAGGACATTAGAAAAGTCTAAATAATAAATAAATTTTTATAAAATAAATATTTTAAAAATAAAAAAAGGGACTTTAAAAGAAAATATTTTAAAGTAATGAACTAAAACGGCCGAAATTAGATTGACAATAGGAAACATAATATAAAAAAAAATATAATGAATGTAAAGTTTAGTAGCAAGGGAAAAAGAATTAATAGATTATGTCTGCAGCAAAAGTTAATGATTGTATTTAACTTAGGCTTTCAGTGCCGAAACAATTAAATGACAAATAACAAGTCTTTATTAGGGTCAAATTGCAATAAAATAAATAAATATTCATAATAAGGTATAAAAAGATAAAAAAAATATATACATTACTAATTCACAAAAAGTATTTAATAAATAATTACATAGAAAAATAGAATAATTAAATAAAGAATATAATCGAGAATTTGAAATACTATGGAAGAAATAAGAATAAAAGTATAAATGAAAATTTCCAAATTTAATATGGTATAAATTTCAAAATATAAAGAAATTTTCACAAATTTAATGGAATGTAAATTATATAATAGTCCCTAGACCATTGATAGGACATAGACTTCCCCCAAAGTGTCACAAACCTTTCTGCCTAAAGAGTGACGAGTCCACGGATTTCCATAATTTTTTAATAACTATCACGCCACTTCGTTTTTTGTCTGCCAACTCTGTTTTTTATGCAGAGGTACCCACACTGTGCTTATTTTGGTCCATCAGTTTTGGCTTGTTCGATATACGTGCCCATTCCATTTGCATTTAAGCTTTTGGGCGACGTACAACTATAATTCTCTGTCTAATATTTTCGTTTCTTAGTCTGTCACTCCTTTTTTTTCTTATTTGTTTATAATTCTTACTTTACTTTGTTTATAATAAATTTCAATTTTGTTTCGGTCGTTTAATTTCGCTTTTAAAATTTCTATTTTCCAGTCGGTTTTTTGATTTTTTAAAATTATTAATTTTATATCATTTATTTGTTAATCTACAAAAGACAATATTTTGACAAACTTTTATATCGTATAAATTGTGTAATGAAGTTATAAGTTTTATTTATTTTTTAATAATCTTATTAATTCGCTCTAATATTACAATTTATAATTAAATATTTATTATTTATATTACACTCATAAATAAAAAAAAATAAATAAATAAATATAAAAAAGAAAAGTAGGAAATATAAATTAGAAAAAGACCCACTTATTACTATTTTGGTCACAATTAAAAGAAGAAAAAATGAAAAGTATTGTCATATACTTAAAATAGCAGAATGGTCGCACAGTGAAACTCCTACGGCTTCAGTGTTAAACCAGCGGTGTAGATATGAAAAAGGAGAACTAAAAGGCATCAAACCAGGTATCCACTCTCAGAGAGAGTGATTTGGACATTTTTTAAAACCGTATGAAAGGTTATCGAGGGTAAAACATTTTTAACGAACTCTGCGTGAGTAGGAATATATATAGGAATGACAAGAAGTTGGTTATTTGGATCTGTATTAGGTTTAAGGATTTGAATAATCATCGCCTATCTTCATTCCTCCGAAACCAATGAGCTAGCAAATTGGTATAACATCAGCAAAAAATTGCTTTGGCATTGTTTTGAAGATTTTTTATCATGCTGTACAAAATATTGCCTGGGCCGGGTGATGAATGATCCAGAACAAACAACTCTCTCTAATTCAAGAGTTCCAAACAGACAGTTAAATCAATCATTATTATAGATTGGTGGAGCTTCAACTCGGATAGGTCAATAGTCAGTAGTTAATTTTTGAAGAAATTGTTCGGTTCTATTTTGATTTCCAGGGACGTTTTCATACATTCGTATCTAGTGGAAATATATATATATATATATATATATATATATATATATATATATATATATATATATATATATATATATATATATATATACATATATATATATATATATATAAAACTCGGAAGTAATCCAATATTCGCATTACTAAATCTTTAATTAACATTAATACAAAAATTGGCAGGCTAAGAAACAATGAAATTGTCACGTTGAAATTGTCAGATTAATTACATAAAGTGTGATCTATAGACACATATTTTAAATGAGCTCAATCACTGTTAAGGATGTTTCAATATTTTCGAAGCATTCGTAAGAATAAACACCCATTTGACATAATTATTTTTAAATTACTTTTTAAATCCTTGAAAACAATCATATTCCATTCCTGTTAACATTCAGTTTCTTTACATAATTATCAATTTCAAAAAAATACAAGTAATTTAGTGGGAAAGTTTAGCAGGATAAATATTCAGTAACATCCGCAGAAAGAAAACATAAATGCAAATTTAAGGCATCTTCACAATTGCTAGTATTTAACGATAATTTTACTTTTTGACTTTCTTAATTCTTTACGTATACAGTTTTTTTTTTATTTCGAATCAGTGTTATTTTACAAAATTTCATAATTTTTTTTCAATAATATAATAAATTATAATAAAAAGATTGGCAAGAGTTGATTTTAAAGTATATTATCTATCAAATTTTCATTGCTCTTATAAGCCTCACTAACAGTATTGATTTCGTGTAATCTTTTAATTTTAAGCGAAATCACGATCTCACGATCATTCACATTGAAATGTGATTGAAACATTCTGAGATAATGGATATTAAAATATATAATATATATAGAAAATTTATATTGCTTATTATTGTTTTTAAGTTGAAAGTTTAATGTTCTATACTACTTCCGAGTTATATTTACCAATATCGGAAGTATAGTATACGATTTTGTAAATTTTGTCATTCGATTTTTGAAAATTGTTGTACCTAACCATATATTTATGTTTTGCTTTCGTTTCGCGTCTAGATTACTGGCGGTATTTTAAAATCATTCATAAGAACGCCCAAACTCCTAAGCTAATGGACGAATATTAAGAAAGTCGATACCTGGAAAAAGCAAAATTCGAAACTCAATATAATGTTTTTAAATGTTCTGTAGTTGAAATGTAAGAAATGAATTTTTCTATTAATAGCTGAAAGTCAAATTTCAACTCAACTGATAAGGCCGTTCTGGAGAGATAGCTGTGAAAGTGTGGGGAAATAGCTGTGTTAACAAATTAAAATATAATAACTTATATTTTCAGATAAACACAGATTTTTTGTGAATCGATCTTCTGATGAACGACTTGGACAAAATTTGCGTGTACTTCAGCTCTATAGTTATACATTAGTAATTTAAATTATGTTTAATTCAATTGTTGTGGAATATCTATAATTAGATTATAAGTATAAAACCTAAAAAAATAAAAACCAAGTGAGCTCATTGTCACAAAAAATACTTTTTCCATTATAGGAAATTTATTTTTTCAGGCCATTAATTATTAATTGTTATCAACCTCCATTAGTTATAGTTTCATTTTCGAAAATGCAACTCATAGTCGTTTGTATTTTATTATATACTTGCAGAGCCGGTCACACGTTGCTATGCAGTTAAACAGAAAAAAAAAACCTTGAAAAAACAATTTCCCCATTTTATCAAACGAAATTACATCAAATGCAAGCAAAATTTAAAGTAGGATGGAACAAGGAATCTCGTTGTCTCATATACACTTTGCCCCCGATTCTTACTTCCTTACGGGTAAAATTTTGGAAAATATTACATATTATCGGTTGTCCGATGTAGTGCGAAATTAGTCTAAAAATTTTTCATTTTCTTCATATTGCTTTTCAATTTTTTACTTTTCTTTAAACATTCAATGCCGTTTCAATTATCCTTAGCAATAGGTGTTCTGCCATGATATTTTCTCACCTTCAAATCTTTACTAACATAAGTTATCCAGTATTGTAATATCATTGCAGTGTAGAAGATTCTACTAACTAGCCTACATTTATGTCTTTTTGACAGTTCGAATTCCATAAATCATTCGTCACACTAACATACTCACTCACTACATCTATTACACCTATCATTCACTGCTCTTCAATTAAAAATGACTTAATCTTCTTGTTTAACGACACTCTCTTCTTGTTTAACGATGAATTTTTAAACGTTCGCATTTACGCACTCACCTATACTATACCCTGGTATCATCCCAGCATTTTCAATTACAAGATAATCCACTTCCATCCCGATTTTTGCATTGATGTTGCCACGCAATATTATTGAAGCAGTTGGATACTTTTGTATTAAATCGGATTTTTCATACTTTAATATTTCAAAAAATGGTAATTAGATTCATTCTATCTCTTAGTCTGCAAATAAACCACTCTCAACAATATTTTTATAACTTCCATTCTACCTTTATTTCGTTTTTAACCGCACTTAGCCCTATAACTCCAAAAATATTCATGTATTCAATAATATTTCTTCAGCAGTTACTCGTTTACCTCTTCAACATTTCCTAATATCCTTCTAAGGTTTTTCTTTCGTTGTTGGAATCAGTTTTATTTTTTAAGGAGTTTCTACGCTTCATATCCTGCTTACTTATATGTGTCCCCAAATTTAACTGAAGGATTGAGCGATCGGTTTCTGTGCACGCCTAGTGTAATAGTCTTTTCGTTGTTTCACTTCTTCAGCCTCTCTGAACTCTTTACCAGCGCATAAATTTTAAGCTACTGCGTGGAACAAAATAGGCAAAACCAAATAAAAGCTGACTAAAAACTATGAAATAACTCCAAATTAGGGCTGCATTTCGGTGGCTTTCATTAAGTAAACTTTTATAAAAGCTATCCCATTTCTAGCTGGCTCTTGGTCCAATATGATGCTCAACATAAAATTATTTATGAAAGCTCGAATACGTCTTATAAGCGCAAGCACGGGTGGCTAGAGAAGGTGATAATTATGTTAAAATAATAAAAAGAAATTATGAAATAATAATATTTCCTACCTTTTTTTGTCCTACTATATTTTAAATTGTAGCGCTAAGATACTAATTGTGAATTTGTGTCAATATTAATTATCCCTGTGAACAAGTTCAATACTTTATAGGCATAAATAGTTGAATTTAAACCACATGCAATATTAAAAGTTGTCAAAATAAAAAGAAAGTTAAAATATGAGTAGTACTTGGTAAATTGTAAATTTTTTTTATAGATATTAAAAAATATTAAATCTAATATTGAATATCTGACTACAGTCTATATGTTCTTCATATACATACAATATAAATTTAATTCGACAAAGCCTCGTTCGTATATACTCTATGTTTGGATGGATAAATATTTATCTTTTAAATAAATCAGATTAAAATTTATATAAACCGTAAAAAGGTTAACTGTTACAACGAAATTCTTAAATGATCGTAAAAAAATATATTTTTAAATATATATACATAGTTTATTATTTATTTACTACAAGATAATTTTATCAAGCTATACAACAGAGAGCAATAGAACAATATTTAAATAACTTTATATAGAAAAATTTATGATGAATAATCTTGCTGCACGGTAGTGCGTGAGACCAAGTTACGGCCAACTGCAAACAGTGTGTATTTTACACAAAGTATTTTGAGCTGTTTTTACCCACTTCATAATTCGGTTTAAGTTTTTGACATAAAATTTGAAATATATACTACCCTAGAATTTACAGCTACGCTTTCCCAAGTGGCTAAAACAATAAACGGGAAAGGGTAAAATAAAATGTCCTTCCGTACAGGTAGAGTATTTAAATATGGAAGGCATAAAGGCCACAATTTTTCGCTAAGTAGGTATCGAAGAACAATGGAAAGTTTATTGATACCTACACCTCCAAGGGATCTTATAAAAGAGGGTGTAATAAAATAAAAGTTGCAAATTTATTTTACAAATTATAATCATCATTTTCTTATATTTATAATTATAATCACCTTAAATAATCGCCTTAGTAATGTGATTTTTTATTAAATATTATTTATATGGCAGTCTGTGCTGAAAATGTATAGAAGAAAAGAAAATCATTGTATATAAACAACTTCAATAATAGAAGAAAAATAAAATAGTTTATACAAATGTGCAAAAATAATTGAAGATTCGTTATTTTAAGGTATTAACAATTTAAATACATGTACCGATGGTTATTTTTTTTTAAAGAAGATATAAATGGTGACATTCACTTTGGGCAACCCCGAAATGGGCTACGCCGGAGAAGAACAGAAATTAAGCTACAACCAATAATTAACTGATTTCTGTTAACAAGTATATGGTGATGATATTGTGAATTTAAAATTAAGATAGTTGATTGAGTACTTCCATAAACAAAAGATTTGTAATGACTACTATTCAATTTTTTGAGTATAAATACTGAAAACTATTCAGCTCTTACATTATAAGGGTTTATAATATTTAAATTTATATTTTTAATTTAATAATGTACACAAATGAGGGTGTTGAGTACTACCATAGATAAAAGATTTTTAATCACTAATATTAAATTATTATATTTTAGTTTTACTACAGACGAATTATTACCGGAAAAATTCGTCATTGTAAATACAAAAACTAAACATTAATTTATAAATATAATCATTCTTCTAACCAATATCCTAATTGCAAACATATTAAATAGTGGAATTAGGTTCTCATTGTGGCCATATACCATATAACACCAAATATTTTTTACGATACTCAAAGTCGAATATCTTCCTTAATTGTTCGATAACCTTTGCTGAACTTATATCAGAATCAGAATCTATATGACTTCAGAATTTCTATATTTCAAATTTATAACTATATCAAACAACTACAATGTTCACTTACCTCCTTAGATCTGAAGTGATTTTTAAAAACTCTTTAACATATGTAAACAACATGTTAAATTCGTTTTCTAGAAGTTTTAATAAATTTTAATTTTAGTATTTTTTATTTTTTAATCATTTTTAATTTAATTTTCAAGTTTTGTTATGTAGTTTAACATTTTGATGTGAAATGTAGGAAATTCAGTATGAGTCAATGAAAATTGATTATGATTATTAGATTATGAAAACTTATGAGAAACAAATTGTTTCAAATATCACATTACACTAATTTATGGATAGCTCATTTTAATTTATTATTATATTATTTTATTTAATCGTTATAATTAATTATTACAAATTATTGATTATAATTTAATTATTAATATTTTATTATACTCAACACAATACACGTGATTATTTAGAGAACAATTGATTGACTATATATCACTCATCTTAGCTAACATATGCGCATGTCCAAAACCAAACTGACTCACATAGCATAATCAAACCAAACCAAACTAGGGTTTTGTCAAAACAATTGTTCATTAAGCGTAAAATTTATCTAATTAATTGATTAATTGAGAAGTAAAAATAATATACTTAATTTTCACAAATGAAAAAACTTATATATATATATATATATATATATATCAGTTTACACAAGATTTTTTGATCCGAATGAAATTTTGTAATTGAAACATGTGTATGCATGTATGTATGCATGTATGTATGCATGTATGGGTGTCTAGATGTGCATATACTTCCATCTTCGATTTCACGAAAACATTTTCACTTCAAAACATTTATTTAACATAAAATAAGCAATTCAATTTTTCAAATAATGCGCGTTATTTTGTCGTTATATTCGCAATAATTATAAATTCACTCTCATATATGTATTCTTATAGAAATATATTATATATATTCTTGTTTAATATTATAAACATGTCAAATTATATATGTATGTAACCAGTAATTTCGATTTTGTTCACAGTGCATAAAAAGAGCTTCTTATCTTTATACTAGTAGTCTTGATCACGCACTGCTGAAACAATTTTCACAGAAAAATGTTAAAAAATTTTTATTTTTATTTTATTAAAGGATATTATATCGATTGCTTTCAAAATTTGAAGAAGATTGGATCAAATAATCATGTCCAAAACAATCAAGTCATCCGTTGTTCACCTTATACCGGGTCGAATTTCGGAAAATCAGTTTTTATCGGATGTTCTTACCGGTTTTTAGTGTTGGCTACTTGGAATTTTGCTCGGGCCCGGTATTTGATCTGGACCACTCGGTATCTCGTACTGTGGTATTCCTATACTCAGTGAAAAGTATATGACCTCCAGAATGATGACACGGCCATACTTGAACCATGCGATATGCTCACTTTATGTAGTTGACAGTTCGACATACTGCTGGTGAGATGAGAAAAATAAATTTTATTTGGAATTTCAAATTTTGATTTTGATTTCCGTGGACATGATCATAATAACAAACATATTATTATGTTTTTTTATTCTACTGGTTGGAAATTCGTGTCCTTTTGTGCGTATGCATGACATATATAGATGACACTGTAATGTGCATAATTGTATAAATTATAGAACACAAAGCGAGCAGATTTGTATGACGTGTATAAAAGCAGTATAAATTTCATTTTTTCATCTCAAGAAAACAAAAGCAAATATAGCTGTCTTTGAATCCAACGTACCTCAGTTTGAATCATGATTGTTTATGTTTGCACTTCAGTCGGCTCTCCTAGAGTTCTACTGTTTTTATTTTTATTTTTATTTTTATTTTTTTTTTTTTTTTGTTTAGATCATATCAAAATTGAGACTAATTCGGTGAAAACGTTTAGGACCTGTGGCTATTTTAGTATACATTAATGCATCACGCATAATGCACTTAATTCTGTGTCCGTTATTGGTAGTATATTCTTTGTTTTTGTGTAAAAATACAAATATCTTTTTGAGTGTTCTGAAACATCTTTATAATTTGCATATTCTTAAAAGGTATTTCATATAGTAATTTATTAGTGCATCAATATTTAAAAAAATGTAAACCATAAAGTGTCAATTTCATCATGTGTGAAAAAAAAATTGAACTGTCTTTAAAAATAAATAACTAAAAAGCAAAAAATTATTTTTTCTTTTTAGTTCATTTTTATGAAGTCGGTTCGTGTTTTTTCCATTTAATTTTTCAATTATTTTTTTTAAGTGTTATATAACAAAATCGGTTCATAAACGACGTTATCCGTGAACACGCATAAAAAAATTTGTTTTTGCCCATTCTCTTTCCATAGACACATGCGATCCTTGTTTTCTTATCAAGGTATCACAATTGACATATCTCCCTTCTAACAAAAAAAAGAATCTTCAAAATCGGTTCATAAACGACGCATTTATTCGTGAATACACCTAAAAAACAACAAACATACAAAAAATATATATGCTGTCGATTTGAGAAACCTGTCATTTAAGGGTCGGTTAAAAATTAGAAATATAATTTTTGATATGATACTAACGCAGCTGTTTCCAAAATGTTTGTCGAATCTATAATTTGTTTTACAACCTATATGAAATTGGTTATTGATGTCACTACAAATATAGTTGTTTTAACATACTCTTAGGACACAATTTAGTGTAACAAATAAATTTCACATAATATAGGAACATAGACTCAATGTAGGATATTTATCATAAACATTATCATGGATTTGTTAAAATAAACAAAATGTTCGTTCTTTTACGTATAAACAGTTTAGACATTCTCTAATCGGTGTGAATTATGTTGAGCAGTTTCCCAAAAATTTAATAAGACATATTCAACTCTAGCAATAAACACATTTTTTGTTAATCGATAATAATGATAATGGTCATATCGTTTGTCAAGAGAATATTGCTAATAGTCACAGCTAATAGCTTTCCGAATATTACTGAAAATTTCCGAAATTTTTTTATGTTACTAGCCGACCCGACAGTCGTTGTACTATGAATATTGAAATAAAAAATAAATTCAACTGAAAATAAAAAAATTTTATATTGTATTATTCTTTATAATCATTTATATCAAAACTTACCAAAACTCCACATGCAATTAAACGTTTAATATTAAACATGATTTCTCTGAACTGACCGTGATAAACAAACGCGTCTCAAATTAGGTATAAACTTAAATGAATTTTAAATTAAACAAAAATTAAAAATTGTTTAATCTATTTATATCATATATATTTTTATTATATTTCATATTATCATTTCTTAATAATTTTTGTTGTTGTTTCGTTTTTATAGAAAATTTTTCACCAAATATTAATTATTATCACCAAATTTCACCAAATATTAAATCTATAGGCGAGGGTAAACTTGATTGTTTTGCGTGGCGATATAGGCCGTGGCGACGCATCTCTATGCTATATGATGGAATATTTGTACTATACGTAGTCGTAGATAATGCGCAAGCGACTGTACGCAATTTGTCTTGCCACACTGATCTCGCATACCTATAGTATATATAGTGTTATTTACTACGTTACACATGTTAGGGTAACCTACAAAATTATTTCAATGTTTCACATCTGCAAGGTGTCCCAATTCATTCACAATTTTTTCTTTGTAATTTACAGAATAATCGATTTCAATAAAAACTTTCATAAAATAGTTTTGAAATTGGAATGAGCGTGCGTCTGAATGAGTTTAATAGACTGGCATACCAGCAGATTATTATCCTGATAGTCCAACAAACAGACAAACATGAAATGAAAGTTGCTCAGGGAGCAACTTTCCAAAGCATTGAAATATATAAAAAAAAATTTTAATAAAAAAAAAATATTCTGTTTATACAAACAGCAACATAATTTAATGGTAGGGAGCTTTAATTTGTGGTATTCCATAGTATTAATTATATTAGGTGGATAAATAAATTTACATCCGAAACATGTCGCGTAAATTATAATAAAATAAAGTGGTTAAGCAAAATATAAACAAAAATGGAAGTGTGTAAATTTATTTATCCACCTAATACTATCAGCAACATAATTCTTGCAAGGTCAATGAATATAACTCGGACATTATATGTCATCACTATCCTTAAACCGTTTTTTTAAATAATCTCACTCATTGGTGTAGTCACAACAGAGTTGTTTCTTCTTTTTTTGTTGATAGTATTTTTAAATATGTTTGTTGTTAAAAATTTGCGATGAATGATGATAATGTGAATTGTTTGTTTTGGATTTATTCCGTATGTTTGCTATCCATCTAGCTGGTTAGCTGTTTGTAATAGATGTTTGTGTATGTTTGTTTCGTTTTGTTATATTGGTTGGTTGGCTGAACCTAAATATGGTAGGTGTGAGAAGTTCACAGGCTGTTACATTTATGATCTGTTTCACACCTGAGTAATGGATGTAAATCATAATATTGAACAAACGCTCAAATACGTACTGCGTATTATTATTATTATTATTATTATTATTATATTCATTTAGTACGTTGTTGTATTTATAGTTGTTCGGTGTATGTTGTTATTTGCATGAATAATAATGTAAAATGAATAGGATTATTTAAATAACCCAACACCGAAATTACACCAAACATTCCATTGTCCAATGAATAAAGTAACCATCAAACGCATTATACAAAATATTATTCGGCTATACTATTAGCATAGGTATTAAGCAAATAAAATTGCAGACTAACAAGGGCCCCATTTTTTTCGTTATATAAACATCATACATTAAAAATTAGTTCCTTATTAGTCTTAATTTTTATTTTTTGCTGTTTTGTTTTCGTTCTTCATCTGTCTCTATTTCGTTTTTCTTCATTTTTCTCTTTTTTGTACATTGTTATCCATTTCTGAACTATGTTCCCTATTTTAAGTATCTAGTTCATATGAAAGGCAGTTTAAAATCAATTACATAATTCCACCTGGACAGTCATACAAGAAAGCAGGTTAATAAAAACATGTTACAGAATAAGCAGTTTATATAGTATCGAAATGGGAATTATTACATAATACATAGTGCTATGTCGTGAAATGCAATATTCAAAATTAACCTTGGTTGTGGGTTCAGTTTCTGTCATATAAACCGGTTCTTATTTAAAACTATAAGGAATAAATTAAAAGTATAGCATTTATTTAAATGCACCTTAAAAGAAAAAATAAACTTTTACTTTAAAACTTTAACAATCAAATTATAAGGCTATTAGACAATTTATATGATATAAAAGCTTGTCGCTAAATTTACTTGTATAAGTCGTTTTATAGCTAATATGAAAGATATTGAGTCAGTGAATGTTCTGAGACGAAAACGAGCAGAAACAAACGGCCAATAAAAAATGCATATTACATATTCATCTAAAGAGACTCAGTTACTCAATACCTATCATTTGAGTTATAAAAGACTCAAATTGGAATAGTTGAAGATTGTTGAGAGAACAACACATACTCATCGTAATTTGTATGATTTAAATGTTTAATAGTATCAGATAATTTAAGATTTCAATTTTGGCTATTAAATTATTATGAACAAGTGAACCTTTATTATTTGTTGATAACAATTTAATTTCTGACATTTGAATCTTACATTCTAAACAACTTTGACATTTTCTAAACAGATCTGATACTATTAATTAATAAAATTACACAAAAAGATGATCTCAACAATCTCCAACTCGTCCAATTTGTTCTAAGGGTAAACAATATAATATGCTTTTATTTTAGGGCGTTTCTTTCCATGTGTTGATAGTTTTGTAAGCAAATATGCCCAGTACAAAGAAGATGGAGCGTTCGTTTTAGTCTAAAAAAACTCACTTGATCAAGACCTTTCATTTTAGACTTTCAAAATGATTGAAATTCAGGAGATCAAGGTACAGACATTTAACTTGACATTAAGTCAGATATCTCCTATTCTAATGAATATAGAAAATTTTGGTATAAAAACACTTACCAACTCATAATCCTTCACTCAAACACTCAAATTGGACGAGACGGAGGAGACCAAGGCGCGGAAATTAAACAACTCTTACTATACGGACATCCCAAAAATTGTTTATGAATCTGATCCATAGTACTTTTATATGACCAGTCCTACGTTCAACTCCTACCAGTCTTATTGCTAGAGAAATCGGATAGGATGTCATCGTAAACCAGATGATAATTTATAAGCAAAATTTAACATGATATGTTTTGTACAAAAAGTAGTTATCTGTGTATGCATGCATCCTTCTCATCATACGTGGATACTCATTTATATGGAAATTAATTTGATATGCGTTGCGTCTGTTTATAATATGTTGTTATATAATGAACGCTTTTCTGTTGTTCTTTTTTTTTTTTTAATTGATGCTGCAAAATAGTTGCAGCAATATTTGCATGTACTGGAATAGGAGGGGTATTGTTATGGTATACAGCATGCACTAAAACTAAATGACCAAATTCTAGAAGCTACTTCTACAATGCAAATACAATTTAAAAATTTCATTTAGAATTTTCTTTTAAACTCCAGTTCACTTAGGCCAAATTCAAATATTTTTTTACCAAATGATTTTCTAATTCTTTTTGAGTGTAGCTATGACAAATTTAATAATATTGAAAAAAGGTATAAAATTCCAACTTAAAACGATGGTAGTCTTCAACTTTTATTTTTTATTTGTCATTCATTCTTTGGAGGTGTAGATTGAGTTTGTGCCATCAAAGAAACCAATTTGAAATTATTAATTTTGATAAAGTTGTGGGACTAGAGGGTTTGTAGAAAGTAGTAGTTGAGTAGTTAGAAATAGTTGAGTGAAATAAAAATATTCATATACTTTCACTCATCCATGAACAACGAAGGATTAATAAATGATAATGTTTCAAGTAAGGTATTTTTCTGGACATGTTTTCCATGAAATGGGATAGCTTTGTAAATGGGGAATATTATTGAAAAATTTTCACAGGATGTTTCTGGGAAAGAAATTGATAAAGTCTAACATATCGACGTTGGAAATAAAAGTTACGATTGACGGCACTATTACGATATAACTTTTAAATAGTATGTACAAATAATACATATTATATATTTATAACGCCTTATATCAAGCATGAGTTGCGTTTGAATTACACAAACCTCGATTCAAACCCTACAACATCTATTTGGATTTTATGTTATTTTTCTTTATACATATCCAAAAATTATCTACAATTTCAAGAGTTTTGAAGTGAAATTTTTTTTTTTGGCACGTTGAGCATTTTATGAGATGGGAAAAACTATTTAACTGGCGAAACCATGGCACAAGTTTCTGTAAGTATCTATGGGTATTACATACTAAATATATGTATAGATATGTAGGAGCAACTCTCCTATGAGTTGAGTAGGATAGTTTCCTTGTTATTCAACGGGCCTTGGTTCAAATTCTATTTCACTCATGTAAATTTTATTTATTTATTTTCTATAATTATCTAAACATTATTTACAATAGGGGATTATTTCTTCTCATTTACTTATTTTCAATGATACAAACATCTAACATATCAATGTTATAAAAATGAAAAATTTTAAGCAATAGATTGCAATTTTTGTAAAATACACGTGCTTGTTCAAATTTGTACTTCTGTTCGCACTGTGGAAGTGTTTTTGTTTTTTGATAGTTGTAGGACATTGAATTACCTTTTCAATGGGCTTATTAAATTTTTTTATAGCTCTTACCAAACGGCTGGTGCCTTAAATACAAGAAATACGATAAATTCCAAAGAGATTTTTCTAAAACTATAGACTTTTTGAAAAATTACTGTATCATATTACTTCCGAATTATATGTAGACATTGGAAGTAGTTTGTGATTTAAAAACAAAGCAAAGTTTGCTCCGATTTCAAAAAATTTTTTAATGCCGACATTTTGAAACTTTCTGAGCATTTTTGGTTTCGTGTCTGTCGGTCTGTCGGTATGTCAATCAGTGACACTCATTAACATGAACGGGCGTAGCTCCAAAATAACTTGGCCGTCAATCCAATTTTGATTAAATTGTATATGTCAATGTATGATTTAGGTAAATATATTTGTCAATGAGTATTTTCATATAAATGCCGATATAAAATTAACGATTCATCCCCTTTTGATGACATCTTGTGTGTAGATGCATAATCTAATGTAATAATTTGAATTTTATTGGAATTGATTATTCTAGATAAGGGGGAATCCGAAACCAATTCCAAATGAATACAAAAATTTATATGTATGTAATTCAATTTATTGTTACCATGGATACAAAAATACATAATGCAACATTAATATACTAATAAATGTAATATGCATGTTTTATTTCATACCAACAGACCCAGTCACGCGTTGTTGTGACAATTTGGAGCACCCGGTATTTGTTTTAGGACATCCGGTATTTTTGCGAGTCACCCGGTATTTCATGTTGGATACCCATGATATTAAATTTTTTTATTTAAACCCGGTATTTGGTATGGGCCACCTGGTACCCCCGTACCAGCCTTCGGCCTTGGCTCCGGGTCAGAAAAAAGAACAAAACCCTTGACACGAAATTTTTATATATACACCCGTTATTTGATAAGGGATATCTGATATTTGTTGTGAGGACACCTGGTATCTCGGCCCTTTAACCCACGGGGCGGCCTTCAGCCCTGGCTCCGCATAATAGAAATTTTGTGGTGGATGACGGTTATTTTTCTAATCATACATAAGTCAATTACACATTCTGGTAAAAGTATTTTTTTAGGATTTTCTCGGCCATTATTCGAATTTTTCTCGCCGTAAAAACCATCCTAGGACTTCAACGAACATTTAAAAAAAAGAATTGGCCAAATTGTTCCGGCGTGTATTTGGTATGGGCACCCGTACCCCTGTGCCAGTCTTCGGCCTTGGCTCCGCGTCAGAAAAAGAACGAAACCCTTGACACGAAATTTTTATATATACACCCGGTAATAATAAGGGCCACCCGGTATCAGGTGTAGTACACCTGGTATCTCGACCCCTTGACCAAGAGGCGGCCTTCGGCATTTGCTCCGCATCATAGAAATTTTCTAGCAGATGACGGTTATTTTTCTGATCATACATAGATCTAATAAACATTCTGGTAGAAGTGTTGTTTTTGGGTTTTTCCAGCAATTATTCGAATTAATCTCGCCGTAAGAACCATTCTTGGAATTCAACGAATACTTAAAAAAACATAATTGGCCAAATTGGTCAAGGGGTTGTTAATTTATGCGCTTACCAACACATTTTGCGATTCAGTTTTTTATAATAGATTATACATAGTAGATCCTGATTAAAATTTTGTTTAAAATCAGTATTTAATATGTTTCTAAAATATGAATCCATTAAGAAAGATTTTTTGAAAATGAACATTTCAAGTCGGAAAAAACATAAACATTTCTTACTTTTGGGTTGAGTGATGGTCCAATTTTACAAATATCTTACCATTATTTTATTACAGAAAACTTTGTATCTTGAATTAAATTTCAAACCATTCCGAATGTAAAACTATTTAAATAAAAATATATTCATATACATGAGGAAGTTCTGTGTCCATTATTGACTATTTATTTTTTATTTTTGTTGCAATATAAAAACAGCTCTTGTAGTTTAATCAACTTTGTTTTATGACATCCTGTAAACCAATATTTTGTTTAAATAAAGTTAATTCAACATTAAAAATTGCTAATTTTTATAAATTCAAATGTAAAAAAATTGAAAAATATCCATACAATTTGCGAACCAATTATCTGAAAATGTAGTTTTACAAAAATATTTAGTTTGAAATGTGTCATAAATCTCACATTTTAATTGTAAGCTAAAATGTCTAATAGTAATTTTTAGGTGTATTAATTATGTTTAATAAAAATAATATAAAATTTAGTGCAAGAAGTGTGTATAAAGAGTCATAAATTAATATCTAGTACTACATCTAAAGATGCATAAATGTTGACCCAAATTGTTAAAATAAATCTATAAATGAAATATTTTGATATTTTTATACAAAATTGAATATATTAGTTATTTTAATTAAACTTTTTCATCTTTATCCTACAGGATATAGTCAAATATTGTCTGTATTGAAAATACAGCTACTTGACAGCATGAATTTGGATATGAGGCGAAAAATAATGTCAAATAACTAATGAGAGAAACGATATATCTCATAAAATTTTCTGTACATTTAAGATGATATGTTTCACTGTAACAGTAAACTAACTTTATTTTTCATTTAGATTTTTATTTTTTAAAATAAGATGAATGGTTCACGAATACATGGTTATCGGTATGTAAGTTAAAAAATGGGTCAGTCAAAATATCTGTAAAATAAAACTTTTTAACAGGATAATCAAACCGCCAAAAATCTTTACGTTTCGAGGTCAATATAAATCTAATCCAACGATTTTAGACAGATGTTTGACTGCATGTCCGTATGTATGTTTCTACGAAAATTTTTTGTCTCGATTATCTCTAGACCAAATAATGATATTGACGGAATTACTTTGATTTGATACGTAATTAATACAAAACTTAACTAAATTATTTTTGAGAAAAAACATTTCAGCTGATTTTTTGTTTGTTTTGAGGATACAAAAACTTATAAAAATGACCATTCTAAGCCCATATCCATATAAAGAAAAATTTTATAAACTCTTCCTTGAAGTTTGCAACATATCCAGTTATTATACATAAAGCCAAGTTACTAATTAAATGAACAATCACAGATTATAATATTTTTGGTTTCATTATCTATGTGAACAAAAAGAATGGATTGAATGTATTTGTACATATTTTCTACATATAACTGAATAGTTGATATATGATAGAGTCTGCTCCATTTATAAGCTTGAAATTTTACACCCTCATGTAAAATTTATAAAGTTAGTTTGCACTAAAGTAGTCTTGGAAATTCGTGTACAAAAAGGGAGGTAATGTGGCTCAAATTTATATATATAGTGGGAAGGGAGATTTCAAATTTTTTTAATTTCGGCAAGATACAGTCAAAACTGCTAGATGAGAATGATTGAAATTTTGAACAGAGTATCTTCTAGGAACGTAGATGAGGCCTATGAAATGACTTTTCTTAAAATCATCGAATGGGTGCAGATGAAGTTCAAATTTTATAATTTTTTGTGTCAAAGTAAAGTCCAAAGAACTCGGAAATTTGATATTTTCAACATATGATGAAATTATAATGTAACTGAAAACAGTTATTTTTAAATTCATCAGTTACAGTTTTTTTAAATTCATCCTCCAAAGTTAACCATCTAGTTCAAGTATTTGTTTATCGATCAGGGTACAGCATAAACTGCAAACTAACCCAAGTTTAATCCAGACTTCCATAAAAGAAGGAAAAACCATTTAAGGTTTGTTATATTCATTTTATTTATTTTTTTAGATGGGTAATCTTAAGAACTACTCTGAATTGATTCTTAAAAGCATACTTTTTCACTTTAAAATATTAATATTAAGTCGGGAAAACAGTACCTAAACTTTTTACCGGCGTAACGCTGCCTGAACACTTTGAAATACGTAAAAAAATTATTTAATTTAGTTATAAAAGAAAGTTTGCGACTAGATATACGTGTCCTGGGTATGTTTTAGTATTCATAAAGATCAGATCTCAATAAATCCTTAAAAATTCGTTTTCATATACTTTGCTACTTATTTAAGTATAATAAATTATTCTATATATAATCAAACTAAATAATTTTTTCATCTATAACTTGTATGACTAATTAGTAATATTAACCAAATTTTATTTTTTAAGTCTCCTCATTGGGAAATTCGTTATGTGGATATTGCGAGTTATACCTAGACCACTTGTTTTCAGTTTTTAATTAACCTTAATAACTAAGATTTTAATCTATAGTAAGTATACCTTAGTCATTGTGAGTCAGCTGCCGCACATCAGTCGTTACTAATTGCATGTTTGACGCCGACACAAAATTACATTGTAATTAAGGTTCAATAAAAAGTTTATTATTTTTTGCTCTTCAGTTTTTTTCGGGAGTTTGATTTTTTTGTTAAACAGTTTCTATTTTGTGATTTTTGTGGCTATAATCTACTTATTACTAGATACATATTTAATTCTTGTTTAACAAAACTCAGCTTTAAAAACTGTACGTCAACAATAAGTCGTATTTTCGCACCCCTTAATTGAATTTTTTTGCCGAAATTATTATGCTACCAACTTCAAAGTGTACAATATACAATAAAATTATCAAAATGGGGCTACTCTAGAAAAAGTACTATACGTTATACATTAAAATCATATTCATAGTCAAATAATCAATATGATAATATTCAAACTGGTTCATCTTTTTCGACCATTTCGGGGCAAATCAGATGGTATAACTGGATTTTTAAGATTCTATTTACTTTTCCAAAATTCAAATAGAATTTGTTTATCTCCTGTCAATGTAAGACTGTGGAACTGTTAAATATATAAAAAGTCAAATCGCGTCATTCATCTTAGTTCCTATTCCAGAACACCACAGGTTTTTTGGTTATTTATTTTGTTTACATATAAATGTTTGAAAAAAATAAAATAAAATAATTACATCAAAACAAGTTAAATAACATAAGCAAGTATTGGTAATTTTGCAATTTTATTCCTTTTAGTATTCCTACCATTCAAATAGCTGGGTTTCAACAAGGCAGAAGTTGTTTGTACAAAATTTTTTACTGAATACTTGAAAAACTATTCATACTCGCCTAAAGGATAATTATGGGTATGTGGTTTTGATCGATTTAAAAAAATGTTTGACTGCTTAAACTACGAGCTATTTGGTCTAAATACATCCACATAATTGGAATTTATAGAAAATGCATTCGTTTTACAATAAATGTACAATACAGATCAACTCAAATTGAAAATAAATCATTATGTATCTAACCCGATTATAGTTATTTCGGTTATACTAAAAGAAAAAACAATATCTCCACCATTATTCTTTTTATTCTATCTTTTTATATTCGACATGGATAACTGATTCCGAGGCGCAGGTTTCAATGGCATTAATATTAATCAAAACTCAGACGCTCTTTCTTTCTGTTATGTGGATGATATTATTCTATTTGGATACTCCCCTCGTGATATTCAGATTCGCTATCTAAATGCATACTCGTTAGTAATTAAACTTACAGTAAACACAGCTTAAACTAAAGTCATAATATTTCGAAACTCGTCAAAGTGTAATCAAATGCGTTTTTAAATACGGAGATGATCCAATTTAGGTGTGCCAACAATACACACATCTAGGAGTGTATCTCTTCCTTCTTTAAATTTCTTCTGGGCACTAAACATGCAAATTAAAAACTTATGCTGCAAATGGATGCGTTAAAAGAATCCTTTCTGCAACAAAATCCGACTCATGACCTTCTAAAATGAAGTTATTTAATCGTATAATAAATGAAATCACGTATGCTTCCGAAGTTTGGTCCTTCAATTATCTCGATGTGCTGGAAATTTTGCTGTTAAACTGTATAAAATCATATTATGCTTGCCAACGGATACACCTAATTTCATGGTTCGTGTGGAATCAAACAGACACATTTTATATGTACAAGATTTTAAAAGATTATACTGGTTGCACTTGACTATCCAGAACACATTAAAACTCAGTTATTTGCAACTGCAAAATAAGTGGTAACTGGTGATCACAATTGCAAACACTTCTGCATTGTTCTGACTACCTGGATCTTTGGAATCATCAATCTATCAACACTACGAGAAGATCAATGAATACTATATTAGAATGCTAGTGGGATCAATTTTTATTCCAATTTTAGTTAAGATCCCCTTATCTCCTTTAAGATTTAGAGATTTAATGATTGTTCTATATAAATTGGACAAAAAGAAAAAGTATAGAATTGACGGACTTTTTTCGAAAAATGCCAAACATGCCGATTTTAAGCATGATTTACTCGGTTTTTTTGAAAGTTGTAGTGATTTATATTTTCATTTAAAATAATATGTATCGCAAAAGTTTTTTATCCTCATGTAAAGTTGGTTTCTTGTTTATTATTTTTAAGACTTAAATTACGTATAGCACGAAAACGAGATATTATCGTAAACTTCGATATTTACCCTGAAAGCGAAGATGCTTCTAAAATTCGAATAATCGAAGAAGATATGCATATTAAAAGAAAAAACACTTTTGAACTCATCTTAATTTTTGTGATATATCACCAAACAACTAATATTCTTTGAAGGAGATAAAACTTATTTAGTAAAACATAATACATAACGAATGTAATAAAGGTCTTATTGGGTGTATCATGACACCTCTCTTTTTTACAAACAGGAACACTGTACTTCTGATATCAATAGCAGTGGTGGATTTATACTAGAGGCAGTCGGGGCTAGTGCCCAGGGCGGCAAATTTTCTAGGGCGGAAAAATTTGGAAAGTGAGAAAAAATTTTCTATACAATATATAATTAACTAATTCTTTTAAATAAACATTTTATCTTTCAAGAAATATAATTCAAGTATTATGTATCACATTAAAATTTTGTATATTATAATATAGGAAATTGAAGTAAAAACTATTCAAATAATTTAATTTAATTTATTTCCATAAAGGTTTGAAAAAATTAAAGTTGATATTTTTATTTTCTGGAATTGATAAATTTATGTAGTTTTTTTGAAGAATTAAAAATATTTTCAAATTATGTATGTCTTTTTGATAACAGAAACTTTTATTGATTAATGAATTTTTCTAAAATTGGAGAATTATCCAATAAAACTAATTAATTTTAATTAAAAAGAACAATTTTATATTTTTGAATCAAATCAACTGTCGGCTACACATGCTGCCACCTACAGTCAGTATAAAAATGTAAATAGGTTTCTGCAATATAGTTTCTATTATATTTGATGTTCAGATTAATCTAACCTGCAAAGACTTTCAATTTTATTGAGTATAAATCTGAAATTAATTTTTGAATATGGCTGATGGACGCAAAAAATTAAGTGGATATGAGTACCGAAAACACGCTTTGAACAAAAGTAAAAAGGAGCAAGAGGCTGCTGGGATCTGAATTGCGTAAAAGATGTACAGCATATGAAAAGATTCTAGAAAAATTCTCGGTTATCATTGAATTTGGTGATTTAGATAATAGGGAAATTCGTAAACGAGCTAAACGTTTAACAGAAATATATTGTTAGGATCTTGAGTCCTCACTAGAAGACGAATTTGTGCACTTCCATGCTCATTGAACCGAAAAAAAGATGGAAAAAATTAACCTTCTGATCTTCTGAAACTTCTGCATTCAAACGACCTTTACACTGAGTTTCCAAACGTAGAAATCGCTTATCGAATATTTATAACTTTAGCCGTAACAAACTGTAGCGTAGAACAATCTTTTTCTTGTTTAAAACGAGTTAGAAATTACTAACGTTCTACAATGGGTGCAAATAGACTCAATAGCTTAGCTATTCTATGCATAGAATCAGATGTGCTTCAACGTTTAGATTGTGAAGATTTAATCGACCAGTTTGCAATTCAAAAAGTTAGGCGAGTTTGTCTGTGAAAAAAATTATGCAATACTAATATAAGTCGTTCTTATTGCAAAACTTATAATTCTAAGAAAAATATAAATATTTTTTTATATTACTATATAGTATTTAATAAATAATATATAATATATGAGTAAATAAAGAATAAATATAAATAAAACATAATGTATAATAAATGCTATATAATACATTATAAATTTCCTGCAATCAATTAGTTATTCTAATTCTTAAAAAATAAGATATCAAAACTATTAAAATAAAATTTAAGTCACAGGGCGGCACAAATTTAAATCTAGCCCTGATGAATAGATACTTTGGACGCAAAAAAATTTAAAATGTGTTCTAGGTTATATGTGCTTTTTGTTATTATAATTATATACTTCGATTATGTAGTGGCCATTATCAATATAAATTTATAATAACTATGACTCAATGATGACATTTCTATCGGATTTAAAAGGAATCTACAAGCATGGTAATTTTTTAAAAAGAAGAAGCTGTTAACAGAGTTTGGTATGATGGTCTCATCCACAAGATTTCCAAATTTACTAACTGCCTATTTACTAAACTACATCCTAAAATTCCTAATTGCATATTTATTCAATCGTCAATCTATACATATATCTATATATCTACCATAGTACTGTCGTGCCCGATTGTTGGCCACCAAAGCGGATGACCGATGGTAATACCAAAAATCGTCCATCCAGAATTAGAATTCACGCCAGGAATCTGATGCCAGTATTTTAAATGTGGAAACATACAGTTATTCGACCAGATTTAAAAGCAATAAGCTTTATAAAAATTTATATATTTAAATATTTAATGTGAAATTAATAAAATCAAATATAAATAAAAACAAGTGAAAATAGCAACTAACAGAGTTAAGTGTTTACATACTCAACATATAAATTGAATTTCATTGTTTGGAATATTGTTAATTACCATTCATAAAATACTTTAAATATCCAGTCTTTTTAGTAAGTATATATTTATTTTATATATGTATAATAGACTAGTGTCGATAATTTTTGAAACCAAAAAAAAATTACAGTAGAATGAAACCCATTAGTAAAGGAGGGGAATATGATAAAAATGAGAGGAAAAATAAATACGGTCGAACCGAGTTCGGGAAGTGGGAGAGGGTTAAAAATGGTTTCTCTTGATTTCCGGCAGAACTACAAGTCCTATGAAAAAAAGTAAACAGCAAAGTTGTAGGTAATAAAAACATCTACAACTTTTATATTTTCAATTTTTTCACATTACCTCAAAATTTAGGTGAAAAATTCAATTAACCAAGTTTTTAGTTTTTTATTTTTATCTTTTTCAAAAAAAATTTTTTTTCTACGAAATTTGGTGAAAATTTACCTTATTATGTCCCAAATACACTGTAATTTATTTGATTTAAAATATTTATTTTTTTGCCCTATTTTAACTTAATATCAAAAAAGCACCCTAATTTTCAATCGAAAATTCTTGCGTCAAAATATCAGCTTTTTCTAAAAAGTCTAGGGGCGTTTTTTTCGTTGAAATGTCTACTTTCTGATGGTGTAAGCATTACAATAGTAAATGTTCTCAGAAAATGTAAAAAATTGAAAAAAACTTAAATTCGAAAATTGTTTTTTACTCATTATGTACAATTTTGAGCTAATTATTAAAATTTACACTTTAATTACTCAAAAAACGTAAGATTCCATGTTACATTAATAAACGAAAAAATTGCAAATTGAAATATACTACTATAATTAACAAAAAAATAAGTTAATAAAGTTAATATTTAATAAGACATCTACAATATTTTGAAAAAGTTGTAGAATCTCCTTTCAATAATATTTGTAGATGCCTATTATTGCTGTTTTAAGATAATTTATGTCAATGCGGATCATAATACATGCACGATTGATGGCAAGAATACTTTCCATTCAATGGGTGGAATAATGGTTATTACACCGGCGTCAAGTGTTATTTCAAAGAAAATCATCTCTAGATTAAAACAGATTCAATTTACTGAAGAGATAGGCGAAATTGGATTTGAAACGTTTTTAAAACAAAAGTTCCGATGGGTTGAAAACAGTTTAGATAGAAGATATTTTAGATGTTACAGACAACTATGAAATTTCTTCGGCAGATTTTGCATGGTCTTATTCAAAATTTGCAAACAACAAATCGGATGGTTGGAATGGGTTCATGGAAAAGGTACACACTAATTTGACTTACCTTAAACATACCTTATGTTCCAAATACACTGTAATTTATTTGATTTAAAATATTTATCCTCAATCCAAGTAAGATTCGTCATGGATGGTAGTGGAATTAAGGAGGCTTTTTGTGAAATATATGCTGAAAATTTGTCCGACAAAGCTCTCTCCGGGCACGCATATGCACGAGCTATCCGAAGACATTTTCTAGTACAGCCCGTCTTGTTTGAATTAATTTTTTCATCGATGGAGTTGTCGCATACAGAAAAAGGCTAATGGATACATTTTTGCTGCATTTTGAAGACAATTTGCATCACGAAGATTTTAAGATCATAAAAGAAAAATTTATTGAGCATCTAAAATTAGTACAAAAAAGGTCCTACCGCAAAACCTTAGATGCAGTACTGGCAAATGATCTTATTGGGTAACCATTTCTTACGGGCTGAACGTGCAGGTAATTGGGAATTACATTTAAAATGCGTGGAAATAATGCTTCCCTATTTTCATGCAATTTTTTTATACGCAAAAACTGTTTTTTTCAATTTTTTACATTTTCTGAGAACATTTACTATTATAATGTTTACACCATCAGAAAGTAGAGATTTCAACGAACAAAAAGCTCCCATACTTTTTGAAAAAAGTTGATATTTTGATGCGAGAATTTTCGATTGAAAATTAGGGTGCTTTTTTGATATTAAGTTAAATAAGGCAAAAAAATAAATATTTTAAATCAAATAAATTACAGTGTATTTGGGACATAATAAGGTAAGTTTTTACCAAATTTCATAGAAAAATATTTTTTTTTTCAAAAAGATAAAAATAAAAAACCAAAAACTTGGTTAATATTCTTTAGCGTTACAAACTTTATACTAAAATTATTATACTCAGTTATATGTATTTATCTAAATTTAATTTGGAATCAATGAACTTATTATAACATTTTTCCGAATAATGAAATATTCAAATTAATTATTTGGGTACGTCAAGTCGTCCTTTGTGAGTTCCTAAATGGTGTGCAATAATGGATATTTGGGCGTTTTCTTCTATGGAAAATGAATACTCTGGATTCTTCAGAATTCTTGTAAATGGACCGTGTGTTTAATATCGTCATGCGAACTGTGAGTAAACAATTTTTTGCAGGTTATTGTACAATTTCCTCTTGTTTTAGGTAGTCAACAAAATAGTAAAGATAAATATCGACATTTGTAAAAACCCATAAAATACAAATGAGACTGACATAATTCTCACAGCGAGTTTAATTGTGAACCAATTTGAACTTGAAATAAATTAATAGGGTTTGTAAGTGGTAAAAATTATTTGTTAGCTGCTCCAGATTTGAATAATGAAATTGAAGAAGTTTAATATTTTTAATTTGATTCGATTTATTTCTACATTCCCGACAATTATTTAATTTAAGATCTGGGATGAATGTGATTTGAATCGAATGTTACTTTAATAATTGATGGCTTTAGTTCCACATTATTGCTGAATCCATAACAACTCTTGCTCATAGTGATTTCTTGTTTTATTTCAAATTGGTTTATTGACTAAAATTAATTTTTATACTAATCAGAGTTGAGATGAACTATTGATTAGAATGTAGTTGTTGCTATATTTTGTGCGAAGTGTAGTATTTCATTACTCCATATTATTTGTAAAGAGTTGTAATGTCGAAAAGCTTTGATGCACAGCCTGAATGACTTTCATTACAGCGTGTCTCTTCTTTGCATGTATATTTATATTCAAAGTACTCCTTGAATAAATTTAGGGTTGTTTCCAAAATTTGCTTTTGTCTATTTTTGCTTGTAATAAGGAACGGTTTTTTTTATCTGAATAGTTTGATAAAGGTTTCGCATTTGGGTAGTGAATAAATTTGAAATAATATTCTACATGTGTTTTACCTATTTTTATTTTGATATGAAATGTTGCATAAGCATTGATTTGACTGAATTTCAATATATATTATTGTAAATACGTGTAGAATATACGTTTTTGTTAATTTTCGATCTATAATTTTTTTTTTATTAGGTGAAGGATAATTATCTTTTACTTTACTTTCGCTAAAATTATGGTAGACAATTGGAAGGTAAGTAGATCAAAATATAGACTGATTTTTTATCATTTTTATCAAGTCTGTGTCGTCAACACATTTTAAACTATTTCCTACACTATCAGTTAGTTTTTCTTTATCACCTGAAATTACTTCCAGATTACTATAATTGGTTAAACAGTTTTAATTTTGTCTACGTTAACAGTATTTGCCTCATTCAAAGATTTTGTATTTTTGACATTAATCATAAAGTCCAGGGTAGATAAATTTTGAAAGGAAAAAACATTATAGTAGAATGAAACCCATTGAAAACGCAAGTTAATATGATAAAAATGAAAGAAAAAATAAATAATGGGCGATCTGAGTTCAGGAAGTAGGAGAGGGTGAGTGTTTTAAGAGTAAAATTCGGTTTATTTGAATTTCCGGCAAAACTACATGTCCTATGGAAAAAACTTAAATTACAGACGAAGACGGTGATGCTCTTGAAGATTGCGAAGATCCACTAGAAGCGGAAAGGTTTATCGAATCTAACGATGAAGAAATACTATCAAAGGGACAAAAAATAATGGATGAGTGAGGACAATTCAAGCTAAGGTATTTATAAACAACAAGATTGATGTATTCAATGAAGTATCTAAATTCAATGATACGATTGAAATGTATACTTGTAGTTTTGCCGGAAATTCAGATAAACCGAATTTTACGCTTAAATACTCAATCCCTGCTAATTCCCGAACTCAGATCGCCGGTAATTTATTTTTCCTTTCATTTTTATCATATTATCTTGTGTTTCCAATGGGTTTCATTCTACTATAATTCTTTTTAAGGATTATAACCTGGTCTTATATTTGTTTAATGACAGTTTTTTTAAAAATATATATAGTATTATTTTCTAAACTGTTTTTAAAATTGATTTTTTTCTGCATTTGTTTCTGCCTGATAATGATTTTGTAAATCTAACCCCAAAATTCCGCCCGTAATGAGATTGATACTATTATCAGTTATTTGGAAAACGTATGGAAAATAAAATTTATCTCGATGTAAATGTATATTTTATTTTGTATATTGAATTTTCTATTCCTGATAGAGGTAATTTTTTTGCACTGTTGATTTACAAATTTTTAATTTGTAACCGTGACACTATCACCTGTATCAATTAGAAATGAACAATTTTCATTACCCAGTTAAAAAATAACTTTGCTAGTTTAGCGTAAGAATTGGAAAGTTGCATTATTCTGTCAGTTGTTGTTGAGCCATAGTATTTTGTGCTTGATCTATCTCTGAGGCTCCCATAGTCGATGATTTCTGAGAGGAACTTCTGAATTTTGAATTTAAGACTTACTTATTTATCGCTTATCAGATATTTTTTTTTGACACCCTCTTCTATTACATGACCTTTTAATTTATAAAAAACGCATATCTAAGAATCTTGAGAATGCGTTAAGGATTGTGCTGAATTTGCAGTATTATTTTTTAATCGTATTTTTAAGATACTTAATTGCGTTAATCGATTTTCATATTGTTGGGCAATTGGAAAAATTTCGTCTGCTGAATTGAATTCCCTACTCTTTAGATGAATCGAAATTTGATAGTTTAAATTAATTATCAATAAACTTGCAGAATTTTATTCGATGTAATTTTTTATTACGTTGTAAATATTGGAATCCTTGTAATGAGAAAATTTAAGTTGTTCATTAATAGCTCAACTAATGCTGTTGCATGCGCTACATGTTTTTCGCTTGAAATTACTGAAATTATTTTATAAATTTTATTTCGTTATAAAAACATGGTTCATTAAAAACTATTATTTTTTTATTATTTTATGCTTTTTATGGTTGTATGAATGGTTCGTATTTTTTTAACTTGTCTTTTAGTTTAAAGTCTTTTTGAACTAAATAAATGCGGTATATTTTTTAATGTACCAAATGAGCAATTTCATCTAATCCCCAGTACGATGCATTCGAAAGAAAAAATTATTTGAATCTTCAACTTTTTTTGTTCTTCGTTCCATCATATTGATTTTATTAATATTATATAAAGTCTACAATATTGATTATAGCCGAACTGTAATAACAAATCGATTAACACCTCACTTATCAAAATCGGTTTGGTAATTTATCTGCTATGGCGGAAAATTTATTGGTAATTTATTTAAAATTTCATTTAAAATTATGGGTTAATAAATTTGTTGTCTAAAAATTTACCAAAATATGGTCACTTGATAATAGAAATTTTTGTGTGACTTTTTTCGAACTTTATTCGTTTATTGAAGGAAAACCAAGCATTTTCTGACAACAGCAGTCATATTTTTATAATAACTTAAGCAAAAAGTTTTTTGGTCCATTTATTTAATGAAAATTTTATATAGTCATGTTTCTATGGAGCAAATCTTGTATATAACTCTCACTAAAGAAAATTTTTAAACAGAATTGTCCAAAAAGAAAAACAAATACGAAATTTTTATTATTGCTTTTTGTTTTAACAGTTTTGGCATATGTGAAATATTTTAAAACAATACAATGCGCCTTTTTAAAGGGCGATTGAATTCTTTACAAAAAAAGATTGTCGAAATTTGGCTTCCTTTATGATGTAGAATGAAAAAACTGAAAAGGGTTCGTTTTAACATTTCTCTCCCATTTACAACATCTTATTTAATTATACAACAGATTTTTTATTAATAAATAACTCATTGAACGGTTCCTGCTATAAAAACCGTTGGTCTTAGTTCTCTATTGCCCTTGTTTTTTAGAATACAATCAATAACCTATCAGAATATTGACATAAAATTTTTATTTTAAAATTCATATACAGCAGTAATAACTGTTCACACAGTTTGTTTGTGTGATTTAAATAAAATAAATAAATAAACTGTTTATTCTTTTAAAAATATATTTACTTTGCATGTATAAAAATACGCTATAAGATGTGTATCAATAAGCTTCAATTACCATTCCTCCTAAAACACAAACCAATAATACCTATATTGTATATGCATGCACTAAATGAACCAAGATACAGATTTCGTCGCCTGAAAACAATAAAATACTAATAACTTTGTCTCCTTTTGCAATGAACTAATTGATAGCAGACGATATACTCAAAGTATGTGTATACCGGCTGCCTAACAAATATGAGTACCATCACGAATTCAATTAGATTATAATCCTGAATATATTTATTAAAATAAATTGTAGAAATACATATCTAAGCAGGTTCTAACTACAGCTATTTATAATTTTTGTGTATTTAAATAATGAGTTAGTATTTATAATATTAACTAGTTTTATAGCTTACTGGTCCACGAATTATTTGAGGTCTTCATTTAATCGGGTCAATGGATCATGGACAATGTACTATAACGAACATGAATATCTCACAGAAGCTTCACCTTATTTGGTTGTAATTTTGCTCGTAGACGATTTATTACCTAGATTAGGAAAATGGATAGATTTAATCACAGAATAATGTTCTATAAGAGAGATATATATGCTAATTTTCTGGCGGACACTTTGAGTTCACATTTAACCTAACAACTACTTTTCGGGTAGAAAAATTATGTGCGTAATTTCATTAAAATCAAATATCTTCCAAGCAAAAGCTTTCACATTCATAATATTAAATAGGAATTGAATATATGAAGTTTTTTTTTAAATTGTATCCCTAAAACCTCTACTTATAATTCTGTATAGTTAGGTGAAATACGTATCTAAATCGAATGAACCATTTTGGCTTGATGTGCAGGTAGGCGGACACCTATTTGATTTTCAAATAATTTTGAAAAATCTTTAAAATGCCTATCACGCGTTAATAAATTTCGATTAATCAATGGTTCAAATTCCTCATTTTCAAAATATTAAAAGTAAATCACTTACTGAATGCAGTGAGAGAGAGTCATTCAGTTAATATTTTAAATAAATTTATGTATTTTATATTAACTTATGGTAGGGGAGCCTATACACGGGAATTTTTGGACTCAATTAGATTATGATATGCGAGAATTTACCCTACCTTACCCGTCATAAGTACCATCACAAAAGCTTTACTTTCTATACGGGGCCCGCGCGTATGGGGTAGTCAATCAGAATAGTAAAAAAAGATAGTTGGATCAAATCGAGCGCGTCACATTAAGATAAGCTAGATTTGTAACGTGCTGAAAAGTGCACATTTAATTAATCTGGCGATTTGAGCTTGGCTTAAAAGAATGGGAGGACTACAAACTTGCAGAAAAGAAACGCCGCCTTTATCACGTGCAAATCTCCAGATTAGTAAAATATACTGTTTTCGGCAAGAAACCAATCTTAATCTGAGGTGCTGGTTTAATTCAACTATCGATTTTTTTTCCGATCAACTATTCCATACATGCGACACTATATAGAGAGCTACGAAGTGGGGGGGGAGTAGGTGTACTCCACAAGAGTTAATGTATCTAATAATGCATAAAAATAATCATACCATATTTGTTGTAAGTAATGCCTTAAGGTTTAAATTTGATAATCACTATTTTTCCAACAAAAGTGACCGTGAACGATATACTCAACACAGGTCTGATATTTGACCTCCAGTCACATTTTTAGCGGTACACATTTCGAAGAGGACTTTTAAGATTTAGTTTAGAACCACAAAAGGAAGGTCCAAGCAAAATCCAATTTTTTTCTAATTTTTAAGTTAGTTTGGTTTTTTTTTTTTTTTAATTAATTTCTTTAAAAAAATGGTAAATCTTAAATAAGTGAGTTAAAACAAAATAATACCAATAAATAAATATATATTTATTACCTTTACTTAATGTATTTATTTTTATTGATTCATTGTCACTTATTCCATCCATGCTAAAAGATTCGGTATAGCTCTACCTCCTATTGAGTACCCCCAATGACGAAGGTAAAGTAAAAAGATAATAGATACAGGTTGTGTGGATGTTCGCACCTTATATTTACCACATATATTTAATAAACATTGATTTTTACACATTTAAAATTATTCACACTGTTTGTTCACGAATGGAATTGACAAGACGAAAACATTTAATCATTGATTTTATAGTCCACCTTACTTTTCAATATATGATTCTTTCTTTAAGAAAAAAGTAGTAAGTTTTCTAAAATTGAATAGCCACAAAATTTTCTTTGTCAAAATATAGAAGTAGACAACCAGATACACTTAACAACAAATAAATACTATGCTATTAATAGACACAAAACTAGATCTAAATGTATGAATAGGATTACTTAAGTACCTAAATATTAGGAACGGATTCTCAGATTGAATAACATTCGATATAAGATTAAAAATGATAATAGGTACATTTATTACATTACAAACGTAAAACATTTCGCAATTTTCTTTTTTTTTTTAGGTTTCCGATTAAAATTTTCCGTATCGGTATACGGTATACTTAAAAAAATTAGAAAAAAAGAGTATCGGTATACTTTAAAAAATGAATGGCTATTGAAAAATTTTATCATATATGTTCCCATTAAATTTTTTTTTAAGCTATTGCATAGCTTCTATCGCGGGCCTTGAGCGCGGGGACCGAATCCAGAAATTCCGTAACGAAAAAACCTGATATGTTACAAATCATCATTTCCATAGAAACCAAAATCTAATTTTGAAATTCAAAATAAAACTTCTTTATCTATTCAAAATAAAACTTATCTCTTCTCACTAGCAGTATGACGAACTGTCAACTATATAAAGTGTGCATATCGCATTGTTCAAGTATTACCGGAATCATTGCATAGCTATCATTGCAGAAATTCCGTAACGAAAAAACCTCACGCTCCCCACTCCGACGGGCAAGGAGGTGTGGCTTGACGAATCGAGACAAGCTGCTCCGAAATCGGACGAATACATAAGCAGCTGTTTATGAGAAAGTATATAGGTGTATTAGGTGTAAGAAAAAGCAATACTGCATGAATAAAATATATAAATAAATAAATAAATTATAATTGCATAAGTTGATACAAAATGCTATGCAATAGCTTTACCGCGGCAGTCCCCGAGTGCCACACGTCCTTTTTTTTAATAGACGCACAATAAAATAAATTACAATTCACGAGATATAGTAATAATATTAAAATACCGATTTGAGAATAAGTTTAATTCAAATTATATATAAATGGAACGGCTTGATCGATATTTTTACTTGACATACAGGATATTATGTCGTAGTATATTAAAGGTTTGTAACGCCAGAAAATATTAACTGCACAAACAAAATTTCGATATGGGTGTTCACCGTCACCAAGATAACTCAATAACAAAGAGATAGCGAGATGAAATTTTGGTGACGTACTTAAGACACAAAAAATTAAAATCATGTTCGTGAATGAGTAAAATTTAGCAATTGGATTTAATGGATCTATGACGATACTCGCAAATACTCGAAATATGCAGACCATATAGTTATAAACACATAACAATAATAACACATTTAAGCTAAATTTGTGTTAAAATTGTGACAATTTTCAGTAGTTTACGAGAGAATGTTTAAAACAGAAATTGCTTGTTTTGAAAAAACAAACATTTTTTATCTTTGTACTTTTCTTCTATCTTTAAGATTTAAAAATTTGAATCATGGAACTTTTGAATTGCATAAAAAAGAAATATTATGAATAAATAATATATAATTTATTTTATTAATAGCAATTGCAGCTTAATTTTAATTGGCAATTAGCAATGTAATAAATTGATATAAATAATTCATTTAAAATGATAAGAAACAAACAGATATGTGTGTAAATCGGCAGCGGGATCTCAGGCTAATATAAATACTTTTGACTAGTGTACTTCTGGTTTTGGTAATCTAAGGCTAATGATTTATAAAAGACATAGGTTAGTAGTACTAAACGCAGATGCTTAGATCCAACACAGTTCGACAGAAATTTTAAAAATATATATTACTTTCTTAAATAATTTAATAACAAAAAGAATCACTGTGTGATAAAATTATAAAATCAATAAAAAAAAATTATGTTATGGATTCAACCTATCGAATCTTACATGTTTTGTCATTTAGGCTATTACCCAAAAATTAAAATATTTCTTTTAAGATTATCACCGTAGCTATTGGAAGGAAATTAAAAAAGGGAAAGTGAAGGACGAGGATACCCTAATATTTTACAAATTCGCTATTAGAGGTTGTTAAAATTAACAATGCAAATTAATCTCGTTTTAATACACTTCAATGGCGCAGCAACGTAATATTGATTAATTTTGCAAAGCTACAAATCCATCGAAAACAACTTTTTCTACAAAAACTTTGCCAGAACAAGATTTGGAAAATGCACCGTTTTCTTGGATTATTCAAATAAACGAAGAATGCCCGTTTGGCCTGAATATTAACAAAAAACAGCCTTTTTTATTTTTGTGTTTCACGTGATATGAATAACGAATCCTTACAGCCATTTTTTTAATCAGGTCGTTTACTTTATTCAATATTTACTTTAAAGTAGAAATGATTTCTAATTCAAGTGGAAGAAATCTTCTATTATTAGTTCCTCTTTTGTTTACATAAAATATGGATTTTTGAGATTATTTTCTTTATAATCTCCAGGTTAAAAAGAAAATTTTTTGTCATTGACTAATTTAAATACGAGTTATTTAATCGAGAAACATGATATTTCATCATAAAATGTGATTCTAAACAATCTGTGAAAATCTCAGTGATCTATCACACATTTTTATGTCTGATGAACTGTCTTAAATTTTGTATATTTATCTGAAGCCACTGGTAACATCTGATAATCCCATTGATAATATGTAACTATCATTTGGAGAGCCTGTGTTGCCCTACAACGACATCTCAAGTCGAGAGAAGGAATAGAACACACAAACAGATAAAAATTACAAAAACTATTGTTTTTGTATCCTTATCATGTATATGGCACATAACAACTGTTTTTCTCTCAGAAAAATATTTCATTTACAGATTTTTTCGTCTTAACTACTTAATATATTATGTATGGATTAAATAAACTGTTATATTCACTAATTGATATAACAAAACATTTCTTATACATCATTTTTTTAAGTCCGTATATAATCTTTTGATATATAATAATAATAAACTTTAGTATATTGATTGTAAATAACTAAATAATTGGATTCCTTATAATCTTTTAAGCCACACTAACAACCATATTTATACCATAGTTCTTACAGTAATTAATGAACATTTTTCTTCACAAATAATTATTTTCTTCTTTTTAACGAAACATTTAGTGTAATACAAAACAGTTTTTTATTTTTAACGGACGAAATCACAAGGTTCTAAATTCAACCCGTAGATTTTATTTTATAAATGTACGACCACGCATAACATTTTACAGAGTATTCTGTTTTGAATAAATCTTTTCTTATTGGATAGGGTGTACCTCGAAGTTGGTTCTATATAGATTTGGAAACAAATCACTACACTAAGGGTGGGAAAACAAGTGTTTATAAAGTTTTATTTAACTTGTAATCTATGTAATTTGTTCGGGTGGAATCTTGCAACTCAATTTAAAACAGATATTTTTAACCGATTAAGCTGGAATTTTGTATGCATGTTCAGGTTGAATGGTAATGCTTGGTTAAACTGTGTTACTTCATTCTAAAGCAGACATTGGCAAACCCAATATGGCAGACTAGTTATTTTTAATGCATTCATACAATATAAGTATCAAATTATATCGCTTTCTAAGTAAAACTCGAAAAATAAAGTAACTATACTCTAAATCCAATATTGCGGACTTCAGAGAAAAATTTTGAGAATTTTCAATTGAAAATTGAATCTCAATTTTCAAGCAGATATCTTCAGCTACAACTTAATGAAAAGCTGTATAACATGCATTTGTGATTTTTTAGTCCAGTAGTAAGTAAAAAATCAAACCTCAATTAAAAGTAAAAAACCATTTTGAAACAATCGTGGTCTTAAAACAAAGAATATACTTAGATATACTTCATTTAAGAACTTAGTTATTTAGGTTTAACAAAAAAAATTTTTTATTTTTTGTTTTTAAGTTTCTTCGCCGGTTTAATTTTTTTAATAAAAAATTTTTTTATTAATGAAAATATTGTTTATATTAAATAGACCTTTTCCATGTTTACTAAAGGTTAATAACACAATACTTATTTTTAGTCTTTTAATTTTTATTTGAGTAACGATCATAATATATGGCTGCAATTTTTTTTAGCAATGAATAATCGTACCTTGCACGTTTTCATTCATACGAAGGTTTGAGTTTTGAATCGGATCATAAGGTTAAGGGGTATAAAAAGGAGTAGTAAATATAAATTCTATAACATAAAATTTTGTGTGGATAAGGACATTCTTTGGATAATATTAAAATTAACAGAGCCTGAACGTCTAGAAGTTTTTACACACCCTACACTTATTTTATATGAATTTACATGTATATAAAATGTATTTGAAATGCATATACATATCTATGTGTAAAAACTTTTAACTGTTCTGTCTCTGTTATTTCTAACATTCACCAAAAAAGACAAACCACCTTATTTATACGAAATTTTATGCTTTACAATTTTTATTTGAAAGTATTTTCCCTACTCTTGCCTTTTTGACCCAGCTCATTTCTAACGCCCTGTTACAATTGTGTAAAAGCTTAAGAAGTGTATATCTGATTCTTGCTAGAACGTGGTTTCTAAATTTCCCATACGACATCACGTAAAAAAACTCCGTCATACAGAACCACCGTTATTCAAATTTCCCTGAAGCTCTGAGTCTAATTACATTATTATTATTCACTTTATAAACTTCAGCGTACATAAATAGTTTATTTGGTCATTCGAAGATATTATCTTATCTAAAAAATTAACTTTGTTGAGCTTGATAAAATAAAATATACGGGCGATTATGAACACAAAAATTACTCTTTACTTTAAAAACTCAGGTTTTTCAATTCGACAGTGTATATATGTTTTATAAGTGTTCGTAATGTAAGTTCGCGGATAACTTCGTCGTATATGAAACGAATTTGATGATTTTCTGGTTTAAAGAGAGATATCCCATGTATGGTACCATGAAAAGGAAACGAGGATATGTCCTTAAAGATGTCCAAAAGCAGAGATAAGAGGGAAAAAATTTTAGTTATTGAATTTCATCCAAAAACGAATCGCTTTCAAAAAAATTTACCAAAAAGTACAAAATAATTTTAAACTAAAAACTTGTAAACTAATTTCCTTGTCACCAAATACCTTTCTCATTCGATACCAAAATTATTTTTAACTTTTTATTGAATTTTTTTTAATGAAATTTAATCACTAAAAATTGTTTTTGTGCCTTCTCTCTCAGATCCTAGTTTCTTTTGGCGGTTCTTTGAAAAATTTAAACAACTAATAACTACTTTTTGATCAAAGTAACTTGATTTTACTAATATCGGTGACAAATGCCGTAACTTTTATGTATGTGCGCCTGTTGAATATCTTGAGCCTACAAATGGAATAAAATCAAGGTATATTTTTTTGTATTTGAACAGATTTATATAAAGTAAGCATCAGTTTTTTATTCTTATCCAAGAGTTTCTCCATAAAAATAACAAAATTTCATGGTTTTTTCAATTATTATTTCTTTAATGTTTAAGCTTTATACTTGAATTTAAAATTATCGTGCAGAGAATTTGAAGTGATGAACATCATAAATAAAACTGCTTTGAAATTCTAATTTTTAAACTATAAAATTGAGATAACAGAATTATTTGCATTAAAGCACCTTTAGCTTTCAAGCTTATGAACTCAACGACAATTCTTTTAAAATATTTTTTTCCAGGTATTCTGTTTGCTTTTTTTTTTTTGTTATTTGACGTTAACTGCCAGTATTTCCATTTTGATTAAACTAAAAGTCTATTTAAACGAGTTGTAATTTGATGAATGTAGCATTTATAAAAGAAATATATAAGACATAATCTTTACTATTTTTTATACAAACTTCATTTTTTTACTGACATTTCTTTTGATAAAATAGCAAATTTTAAAAAATTCAAAGAAAAAAGAAATTCAACAAAAAAAAAATTTTGAATCCATTCACTATAACTGGATTCAGTCATTTTGTACTTATATTGATTATCAGCATTCGAATATTAAATTTCGATTTTTGACCCAATTTCCTAGATGAAAAATATTTTGTATCTTATAAATATATATTTGGGCAAAAATTGGGGCAAAAAATCGAAATACATTCGAAAAATAGAGTTCTCTTTAATAATACTCAAATTCTACTATTACTTCAATTGATACGTTATTGTTATTAATTAGGCATTATAAGTGCCAAATGACGAAATCTAATAATAGTGAGGATTTGAATGAGTTTTGAATTTCTTATGTCATTTTCTAAATTTTCAATGCTCTCAATTGAAAATTGCAGCCGTTTTGACCAACCATGAAACAGAAAGCAAATAGCCACTGAATTGATAAAAAAAACTAATTTGATGCAAAAATAAAAAAAACTAATTATATGCAAAAATTTCCTACTATTTTTATTTTTTCGAAAAGATTCGAATACCATTTTAGTAAGTCATGATGAAAAATGTCAATTTAACATTAAAAAACACATTCTTTTAATTTTCCTAGAATAGCTCGTAAAAATTTTATTTTATCAAAAAATATATCAATAAAATATAAAGCTTAAAAAAATTATAAAAAAAAGACTTTTTATTTATATAATATGCAAAATTTACCAAATTATGATCAGTTAAAAGTGCCATTTAGCTTAAGAACTGTGACCTAAGTGAAATACGTATTCAATGTGTGTTGTCGTTGAAATTGTTACCTCGAAAGTTAGAGGAGTCTCAATAAAAATAATCTCTTGTACATAATTTTACGTATATTCAGACAATTTTAACTAAATGGCAAAAATAGATGATAGCAAAGTTAAATTTGTTTGAAGTATTCAGTTTATAAAAAACAAAAAATAATTTTTCCATTTCCTGAAAATAGTTATTTATATCCAGAATAAGTTAATACTGAATAAGATATGTAAAAACTATTCGCGCAACATACACTACTACTTCATACTATAAAAAAAAGATATTTATTTTATATATATATATATATATATATATATATATATATATATATATATATATATATAAATAAATATATATATATATATATATATATATATATTTATTTATTTATTTATTTGCTCGTTTGTTTATTTATTTAATAGAAGGTACCGATGATAGTGAATCAACTGACAACTATTTATCAGGAAATCAGAAAAAATAATATCAATTTATGAATAAATTATGAATAATATTGTCTGTATTACTCACTGTATGAGCATTTACCTGGAATGGGTGACTCCGAGTCTCGTATACTAAAATATCGAAAAATTATTTATTTAATTTGCCGAGAGTATAAGTAACTCATTTGATTGTTTTTAAAAAGCAAAAATGTTTTATCATTACTGCGAATCTTATTAAATTGTATTCTGAAATTTTGTAATTTATAGGAATGAAATTAGTTTACATACTTTATTTGTCCGAGATGATCTGACCTTTTTATTCTACTGGTGAAAGAGGACGAGGAATTTCACCGTTAATTTGTAAAGATTATTTTCTTAATTTAATTTTAATTGTATTGAAGTATTTCTCAAAATTATCTCGACAAGCATGTCTAAAAACCGCCGGAAATATCTAATATATTAGTTTTATTACATTGGTGTGATTCACAGTAATTTTTAAAAGCTGTAAATGGAATGGTTTTATTTTGAGGTACGACAATGGTGATGTAGACTTAAGATTCTTAATTAATTCAATTGAAATATATTACCTTTACTTCACGAATATGCATTTGAAGGTATCTTTAAAAATCTTAAAAAATAAGCGAGATAAGGAATTACAAAATTTCTAATGATACAAAAAATGCAATATCAACTGCCCAATTAAATTAGTAAAACTATAGATACCGAATTCGAATTTTTATGTAACTACAAAACTTAATACATAAAAAAAATTAACATTTTTTTGAAAACAAGCTATAATATATGTTCTAAAATTTTAATAAAAACGCCTTTTAAAAACATAAAAATAATAACTTCATTTTAAAATAATTTAATTTATTGTTGTTTTTGTACTTGTAATATTGAATATAAATAAACAAGAACAAGCAAGCAAGCAAGAGTAGCAAAAATTATAAAATTTTTATTTATTCGGCACTCAGAATTTATTTATACATATTCAAAAATTATATCCCACCTGAAACAAACTAAGTAGTATATCCCCGACTATAAATTTAGCTAGACATGCCAATGAATTAGATCGGGACGAACTTGGCTTTCCTAACTACGGCAAGCCTAACTTGTACCTTATTTGCTTTGTGGTAGGCAAAACGAACATTGTAGTCAGGTAATATTGTGGAATTGCCAAAGTTCGGCATATCATGGAATGACAAACTAATGTGAAACTTTGCTAACCTAAGATTCACCGAATTTTCAAAGTCGGATTTATTTAGACAAACCTGTGGCGATGCCAATGTTTGGTATATCATAGTATACCAAGCTGGGTAAAACTTTGGTAATCTAAGATTCGCCCAGTTTGAATTTACAAGGTCGGGCTTATTTAGGCGAACCTTCGGTAATGCCTGAGTTCGGCATATCACAGAATGCAAAGCTGGGTAAAACTTTGGTAACCTAAGATTTACCAAAGTTTAAATTTCCAAGGTGTAGCGAAATTTAAAAAAAAATAATTAATTAATAATAGATGTGAATATATTACTAGATATGGATATGTAAATAAATATAAAAGAATGTATAAAAATGTAAAGAGAGATGAATTAAAGAAATTAATGAACGATGTAGAAAAAATGAATAATAAAACGATGTAGAAATGTAATAATATAATAATTTAATAATATAGAAAGATAAATGCGATAATGGCGCTTGCGTGCTTAGGTGTTATGTTAGATCCAAACCAACGGTTATATAACACGTTGACCCCCAGTTAGCTTCGCCGTATCACTATCTTCTTACCAAGAAGACCCAGCTGTTCTATTGAAAACCCATTTTTTAAAGGGTAAAAGGCTACATTTAAGATTGAAATAAAAAATAACACCGATCAACTTATAACCAATTTTAATCCAACAAAAATCTGTACACAATTAAATAACAAACGAAAGTAATAACAAGAACGGTAAAGAGATCAAGATCGCCTTTACATTAAATGAATTTGGAATATAATAAATAAAAAACATAAACAATTTATCTAACAACACTATGTACACAATTAAATAACAATGAATGTAACTATCTTAACAAAAAAAAAAAAAAAAACACGTGGTCCTTTTTTAACCAACACGTGGTATACACGAATAGATTAGAAATTTGCGGTAAATAAGTTATTTAAAGAATAAAGGTCATAACCTTTAAACGTACTAGAAATATAAAAAAATTAATTAAAGAAGAAACATAATGATTTGGCTTCAACCTACATACCTATGTTCTTCCATCACAAAAAAATATTAATAAACATAGTTACAATTAGCATGTTACGTTCAAACAAATGCGACTGGATACGATGTAGTACCTTGATTAAAAGGTTTCAAGTAGTGAGAACGTTCACTGAACCTTGGTTGTGACCACTCGGACAGATGTGTAGACAAGAGCCGTTGTTACTGCTTAGACAGATTAGAAGACAAGAGCAGTTGTTACCACTTAGACAGATCAGAAGACAAGAGAGCCTTTTATTTTATATCTCAACGAAGTAAGTAATATATTATTTTAAAATGAAATGCGCACGCACATCTCTACTGAATAATAAAAAAATACATCAGTGTCGCAATAATTTGAACAGTGTCGCAGCGAATTGGTATGTAGCGACTTTTTGCAATGAAATTATATTTGATTAATATTTTAAATTGTGTAATGATAAAAATCGCTACAAAGGCCAGGCATATTTAGGAGAACCTGAGGTAATGTCTAAGTTCGGAATATCATAGAATTCCAAGCTGGGTGAAACTTTGGAAATCTAAGATTCACCGAAGTTTGAATTTCCCAGATCGAATTTTCTCAGATGAACATGTGAAAATACCTAAGGTCGACATATCATAAAATGCCAAGCTGATATGAAACTTTGGTAACCGAAGCTTTCCCGAAGTTCAGTCATACCGATGTTGAGCTTAATCAGGGTCATACGTAGTGCCTTATTGCGGTACATCAGTGAAACATTTTACTTACTAACTGTGGGGTGATTTAAGGTTGGCTAAAGATCCATTTTGTTTCAAGTTTTTTTTCTCACAAATAAAGTTCTTTGTTAATTCTTATCTTAACTGTTGTGGTACATACGGTGATACCATCAGACTATAATTAATAAACAGATATTGTTATAAGTAGTGATTATGTGTTTTGATTGACAAATTCATATTGAATTAATTATTTTTTAGTGTTTTATTTTGGATTGTGTTTTTGTGGCTGCCATGGATTGATAACACTTAAGCTTAAACATTTCATAATTACTATAAAGTTTAATTGAAATTTACAGTACGATTATTATTTTGTTTATTATAGAAAATTATTGTTGTGTAAATATGTTTAATGTAAATTATAAACGTTTTCGACCACGTGAACTCGGTCGTTTGAGATCTCTAAAATTCCGTGAAGTTCAACGCGAATTATCTTGCGGACGTCAGTCTTCACCAGTTCTGGGCGAAAAAAATTCAAACCTTACATCACATAATATTGAGTTACCATGTGAGAATTTATTGTTAATAAACAAGTTTGTGATGTAGTACCTAATGACGAACTTGTAACTGATGGTGTAATACCAGATGACATAGAACAACCTCAGGAATCTAGTTTCGAGTCTAGTATACATGGACAGTTCAGACATTCGATGACTTCAAATTCAGAAAATGAAAGTGAATGAAATATGGTCATGAATTATTGAATATGAAAAACTTCGGCAATGGGCGTTAATATATCCTCCAATTTCTCATACTCGTTTAGAGTAATTAATGGAAATCTTAAGAGATCAATATCCGGATCTAACAAAATGCGCAAAAACATTTTTGGGTACAAATAGTATGGAATATAAAATTGCAAAATTTGAATATGGTGCAGAGTTCGTTTACTTTGGTGTTCAAGCAAATTTAAAAAAATGCATCAATACTACATTACATAAAACAAATGATATTGAATTATTGATTGACGTCGGCGATGCACCATTATTTAAATCAATTAGTAAGCAAATGTGGCTTGCTACTTAATTTGTCAAGTGTTTCATCATGGTAATTATTATAAACCATTTATTATTGCAATTTATTGTGGTAACAATAAGCCTGATAATGTGAATCAGTATTTAGAAAAATTATAAAAATTACTGGAATTATAAAAAATAATTGTTATTTTAATGTTTTGATTAAAGAATTTGTATGTGATAGACCTGCAACGCTACGCTTGTGAGAGATGTACGGTATCAGGTAAAAGATATAATAAACGGACTGTCTATCTTGGCCTTAATGATTCTGAAATAAGAACCAATGAATCATTTAGAAAACAACGAACCCACATCATCACACTGGAAATTCGCCATTGCTTCTCATTGAGCCTGAAATAATGGTGAATTAATTTGTACTGGATTCAATGCATTTGTTATTTCTAGAAGTGAAAAAAATGCTTAATTGTTGGATATATAAAAAATAAATAAAAATAGGCAATAATGACAAAACTACATTATCGTTGTTACTAACAAAGATTATAGTGGCTTCTGAATTTCAAAGCACACGTTTATTAACTGATTTTCATAAATTTAAGGCAACGGAGTTCCAATTTTTGTAATTGTATGCTGGGCCTGTTGTATTTAAAAAAATTAGGCCTAAAACTATTTATAAGCCTTTCTTACTATTACATAGAGCAATGTAGAATATTGTATTCTAATGATAAAAAAATTAAAATAAGCAAAATATTTTTGGCAAGAAATTATTATTAGAAATATTCATAGCCTCTATCACCTTGCTGATGACGTTGAAACCATGCCATGTAACTTGTCGTTAATAATAGTTAACGTTAGCTAGTTATCCATTTGAAAATTTATTGGGAAAAATTAAGAAACTTTTGAGAACTGGTAATCATCCACTTGCTCAGTTATGCGGTCGATTTAATGAAATGGATTCAACATGTTTGAAACCGGAATTATCAAATCCAATAAAATTATTATGATAATACCAGGACTATAATAAGAATGGATTAGTTTTTAAACGGATAAAATTTAAAAACGTTCTGATGACTATATGGATAATACTGTAATATTAAAAAATAAAAAAGTTGTGCAAATTAACAAGATTTATCGAGTTTCTATGCATGATAATGATATAAAGATTAACGGAATAATTTTGAAGAAAAAAGGGCTCTTTTTACGTTTCCTTGTGATGCAAACAAATTACAAATGTGGAAGTGCAAAGAATAATTTAACCGGGAGATATAAAATTACTGACATCGTGATAAAAATGGTATGTATTGATTTGAGTGATGAAAATGAAGAAAAGTTATGTGTTAAAATTTATTTCTATGAAGGGGTGACAATGTACAAAATACAAGTCAAGTGGATCTTCCTTTGGCGCTTTTAAAGAATAAAATTTATTTCTTTGAAGGGGTGACAATGTATAAAATACCAATCAAGTGGATCTTCCTTTGGAGCTATTTATACCAGACAAATATAATATAAATAAAAAATTACTAGATATCATATAAAAATTTGTATACTGATCCTTAATTAATTTTTAATCAATACAAACTTAAATGAAATAAATTTTCTTCGTTGTGATGATCAGCGAATACAATAACTAACTGCATCAGAAAGCTATTGGTCTCGCTCACAAACGCCATATAGACAACGGTTTGTTTTTACGATAACGAAGAGTATATTTTTTGTATTATTTGACAATTCAATTCCAATTATTAATGGGCTTTCAACAAAAATATATATAATTAAAAAATGTATACAGAAAATTACCTGCTACGAGTGACGACATATGCAAATAAAATTATGTAAATAAAACATAAAACAACTTTTTAATTTAAACTTTTCTTTTATCTTCAGAGCAGAAATTAGTAACGTTGAAATAGGTTGGACATCCCCATACAAAACACACAACGTGGTGGAAAAGACCTTCGAGTTGAACATTAATAATTGAATGAATATAGCTTTTAATTTCTTTTTGCAATCATACATTTTTTTATTCGTTTGTATATAAAATATAAAAAAACTTGCATATAGAATATCATTTATCAAATTTTCTAATGAAACGCTAGCACAAAATTTAAGAAACGTTCTTATAATTCATTGTACAAAGTCACCCTTTGTATGAAACATATTTCTGTTTGACAAATTTTAAAATAAGAATGTTTTGCCCAAATTTTGAGCTAACCGCCATATTTGTGTATATATGTATACCATACCAACATTTTTAAAAAGAAATAAGAAATATTAATACTTTACAGCATCAAACAATTTGACTTTTTTTTATATCTATAAAATTTAATTTGCAAAATATAAAATAGATTAAAAAAACATTCATTAGAAAATACAAATACAACATATGACTTACCAGATTCCATTTCAATATCACTGTTCAGATTTTTTCTTGAAGACTCAATCATTTCTATTGCAGTTGATAGTAATTGTTTATCATTTCTGAAGAAGTTTTCATCATCTTTAGCTTTTTTTTTTCGCCGACACTTCGGTGTCCGTTGAGTAAACGTATGGTTTTTATCGAAGTTTATCAACTAATTTTTCAGCTTCTGCATAAGAATCTACAATATAAATCGATCAATTATTAATAGGATTACAAACTTAGAATTAAAAAGTGTACTGCAACCCCGCAAATTAAATATAATAGAGAATGTCTAGAAATTGTTAAAAAATAAAATTATCAAATTATATATTGCTAATTAATGAAGGTGTATACATTTTAATATAAATTAAATTATTCAACTTACGTGCTCGCCCACGAATGTCCACGGGATAAGATGGCCAGTCTTTACACGGTTGAGCACAGTTTTTTACCATTTCCATCAAAATTTGCAAGTTTTTATCATTATATTTAATTTCAGACATAAATCTACATCACAATGCATTGTGAATTTCATCATGGTAAATCCATTTACTTGGTACTATATCAATGTCTTTTTGTTTTTGTTTTAAATTACTTCCTAAAAATATCAATAACCGATAATTTATGTCCGATTCAATCATTATCTTTTTTTTTTTAATTACTTAATAAATTTAACTTCAATAAATATTATTTAATATTCCATAATATTAAAAAGTCGTTTGAAGCGAGAACAAATAAACAAGAACACAGCCAGCCCGCGCACTATACAATGTCCAGTACGTAAGAATCTCAGTAATAATTGCCTTCGAACTTACGCGCACCTCACATGAATATACTACTAACACATATAAAATTATAGTCACACGTGGTTCATTTACACAAGATGACACTACATTACATAGTGTAGTATATTAAAAAAAAGGCAAAGATGTACACATTAGAAATTTTACAATTGCTTTTGTTAATTTTTTGGACAACAAGTCTGTAAACTTACACATTTATATGAGAATAAATCAAGGTCAATAAATAAAATAATGTAAATAAATATAACAAGCTCATAAACACCTATAATAATCACTCATTACATATGCAGTAATGGCATTACATTTCAAAATTGGGCAGAATCACTCAAAACATAGCTCATTAATTAGTGCTCATTTATTGCTCATTAAATGCCATAAAATAAAATTTGATGCTCAAGTGGTTGCCCAAGAACAATAATGCTAGCTTTTAATTAAGGTAGCAGCTAATGTCTGCATAATTTGGCTTCAGGGCTATATAGTATATAATTTGAAGTCTAAACTACTAGCATGAAGATTATTAGCATCCAATAGTTGATTCCTAGGTACAGTTGGCTTTCGCAATAAGTTAGTCCACATTTTAATTTAATATATAACCTATTTGTTTAAGTTTAAATACAATAACAAAAAATATATTATTAATACTTTGTGTACTATACGCATACATTATTAAGAATTGTATTTATAAAATCAAAATATATTTATGAAGTAATCTTTTATTCAATGCAATATTAATAATTTTGAGAAAAAATAAATAAAACTCAGTCATTGACAAACTGTAGACGCGAACAAACATGTCGAAAAAAAATATTACTATTTAGTTAATACAATCAATATATTAGTATTTCTCTGTCTACTTTCTCAATGTATTTTTTTTGAAAACATTTCTAAACGCTATTTATTTACAAATGTATATTTTGCAGGAAATTTAAATTTGTATGGCGTTACTATAAACATCAGTTATTGGTAAACAAATGTTTTTATAAATTATCATTTATAGATAATTGAAACGTGTTACAGTTAGCGACTCCATTCTTCGCTTTAACATTTTTAAAATAATTTAACAAGAAAATATTTATTGCAGTAATAACATTTTTTTTACCTCTTTCAACTAATTTATAAATAATTTGAAATAGTTAATTATTACATTTATTTAATACTACCAATATGATATACTAATGATATAAAATTTTCACGGATTTAATAAATATGAGTATAATCGAAAAATTCATAAAGAAAATAACAAATAAGAATGTTTAATTATTTTATGACTTTTGTATCCACACAATCTTGAATTATTCAATATTATTTATAGCCTATTTGTATAGATACAAGTAAGTTAAAAATCAGTAAATATAGTATTGAATTAATTAATTTTTGATTCATGTTAGGTTTCCAGATTCTGCCCATTTTTGAAAGTACTTGACTGACTTGACTGCTAGCTTAATATAAAAAAGGTAGCAGTATTCTCATTTTTTGGAAAACCGCTTGAGCATCAAATTTTATTTTATGGTATTAAATGAGCACTAATTATTGAGCTATGTTATGATTGATCCATTGGAGACTGCTAGCTTAACATACGTAAAAAAAGAAGAACAATAAAATGAAATTTTAAAATATAACAAAGCATAATTAAAAATCAAAAGTTAAAGTTTCAATTCTAAATTGAGTAGGATCTTGTATTTAATATACATGTTCGTGTGTGCACAGGATATTTAGATCATGATTGTCATCAACAGGTCATTTCATATATTCATTCTGAATTGCATCATTCCCGTTATTATTATTTTGTTGATCCCATACAGCCTACTTCAAAAATAAGGTTTCTCAATTCGACATATATTATATTTTTTTTTCTTAATACTTAACCATAATATGTCCGATAATAAATTAATCAACACTAGTTGTTATATTGACTTTTTTATATTGACTTGCCGGAAAAATAATATTTTATATATTACATCAGCACATCATGGATATATGCAAGAATTATTTACAAAATTTATATTGGAAAAGTTCATGTTAGCTGTTAATACGCTAGGTAATATTTTTATTTATTTTTAGATGCATGGAAAGGTACATGTTTTATTGCATTAGTTTAAAAAAAACTCTGGTTCAATAAATAGTGTTTTACGACGTAACAATTTTAATGTGTTTGTTTGTTTTTTTGTTTATTTAATTTATGATACCAGTTGTAGTAAACCATTAAAAATCATGTTCGAATATTGATTTAAACTCGCGCCACTTTCATAGGTTTATTCAACAAATCGCAAAAGTAACAAAAAGTACTCAACTACTAAAAACCGTATCCCTTCGAATAAAAAATGCGGCTGAAGCCTGTAGAAAATGTAATATATATATATATAGAGACATACTTTGATCCTAATTTTAGCCTATTTGTAAACTCGTTACGGTAGAATTTCAGTCAATCCTTTTTTAATCCATGCGCTGTCATTGGTGCGGTACTCGGTATTTGGTATTAGATTCCTCGTAATGTTCTAGGACACTCGTGACACGAAATATTTATAGACTGAGATATCACAGAATATTGGCTTTGACTAAACTAAACCGTTAATTGTGATTTTTCGATGCCAATCATAATCTTATCGAAAGCGTTACCTTGTCTTTAAAATTTCGCAAAATTTGGTATTGAATTATGCTCTAATTTTTTAATTAAGTTATTTAACGTCGATTCTTTTTCCAAAAATTCTTAGTTTTTATGAAACACTAATAGTAACAATGAAGTATATTTCATCAATCTCGTTAAATATAATTATTATGATTATTATTATTAGATGTTTAAAGTCTCTACTTATAAAAATTAAATTAAATTAATGAAATAATGAGTATTAAATAAATTTTAAATGTCTTTCTTTCTATATCAGTAAAACTCGTTTTACAGGAAGTACCACCATTGGTTTTGAACATACTTATATTTATATGATTTGGTCTTACTCATTTAATTTGGTATTTTGTTAAATATCAATCTTGCACCGGTATTGGTGAGCAATCAGTACTAGTGCAACTCGGTTAATGTAAGGATTGGATATAGCATATAGAGTTAGAGCAAGTATTATATTCTGATAAGCACTCCTAATCAAAAAATTTGAAGTCACTATTTCACATTGGATAATGTAATTGTTTCTAATAAGATATAATATCTGGATGACCGAGAATTTTTTTTTTTTTTTTTTTATAAATTGTGTTGCAAACACTCATTGACTTCGTGTTACTTAACAACGCCATCCGCTGTTGTGTCGTTAAAGCAATTAGTTGCTCACAAAAAATAGTATTATTATTCGACAATAGATGTCAGGAAGAGTCATATTTTTCAGTTGAGACTACTCGAACGCGATGATTATCGATAAAACACGAATAAAATGATATTTTTTAAAAATGATTACTATCTAGATCGATTTATCGCCCCCGAAACCCCATATATACTAAATTTCATGAAAATCGTTGGAGCCGATTCCGAGATTCGAATTATATATATATATATATATATATATATATATATATATATATATATATATATATATATATATATATATATATGTATATATATATATATATATATATATATATATATATATATATATATATATATATATATATATATATATACATATATAAATAAAATAGCTCATTTAAAGATATAAGATAAAGTTATGAGAATATACACGATGTTGTCTGATGTATTATCAGAATTTCTTATAAAAATTCCTTAAGTCATTTCAGCATGCTGAATAAAAGAAGTCACAGTTAATATTTGAGTTTGTTTAAAAAAATAGCGTCTTTGTGTATAAGATGCTGTGTATTGTTTGAGACTAAAAAGTATCAAATAAGTTTAAACGAAAAACATGATGCACATGCAGTAAATAATTGATACATTGATAGCATCAACTAATGCTCCTATAAGCACCCTATGTTTTTCATTTGAAATTTGAAATATTGTTTATATATTAGTATAAATTACTTTTTGTATGTGATTGCAATTTTTTGTATAGTGAACGTAATTTTTCTTCTCCATTTTTATTATTATTTTTAGTTTTGCTGCGCTGTTCTCATTTTTCTCACCTTTTTGATTTTCTTTATCGTTCTTTCCTACTTTTCGTTTTCTTCTTTTTTCACATTGCATCTACTTCTGAGTTTAAAATAAATTAGAAAATTCAACCCGGAGAGACATACAAGAAAGTGAATTAATAAAAATTTGATAAATGAGTTGTGGAATATCAGTCTGGCTTATGGATAGTTACCCAAATAAACATTCAATACTTGGTTCTTGTTAATAACTATGCTAAGTTTTACACAATTTCGCAAAACGAATTAAAATAATAAAATCATTTTAAATTAAATACTTCTGTAATTTCTTATTTGAGGTAGTTAATTTAAAATATTTTTAAATTTTTTACATCCTTTTATTTCAAGTTGTAGTGTCCATTTGTCTGTTTCCCTGTCAAAAAAATTTTAACCGTTTTCCCATGATCAATCAAACTGAAAATTTTCTGGCAGCTCGTAGGAACGATAAAAATGATATAGATGATATAAATGATAAAAATGAAATTCTCGTTAAAAAATATTATCTACAATTATTGATTATAATAATTATTATTATTTTTAACAAAGAAAGAATAAAAACTTGGTTTTTATGAATTCGTTTTGTTTAGTTAATTTTTAAACTTTTTTTGTTTGTTAAATTTTTATATTTAATTGTTTACTTGTAGTAAATCAAGGGATTTTTCACCTTGTAATATAAATTCCTTGTCAAATTGAGAATAAATAGTCTTTGATATGAGTTAAGGTTAATGATCATATCTCAAAAAAGATTCTAATAGACACGTATTTTCATGGTTCATAACAGTAAAAACGCCCCTACTCCCATAAAAATATTGTCTAATATGATCTCTAATCTATTACTATGTTTTACTTATTCTTCCTGTACTTTTTCTACAAATAAAGTCCTATTTTATTTTATATATAATGTTGTTGGGACACTGAATAGGAATGAATTATATTTTATAGAATAACATTCGAATATCTTCGTTAGACAAAATTTGTTCTAAACAATAATCATTATGTCAATGTAATGTATTTCGATGGACCAAGCACTGCACACAGCATATATATATATATATATATATATATATATATATATATATATATATATATATATATATATATATATATATATATATATATATATATATATATATATATATATATATATATATATATATATATATATATATATATATATATATATATATATATATATATATATATATATATATATATATATATATATATATATATATATATATATATATATATATGTATGGATGTTGTGTTCAACCAATCTAGGAAGAATCAACGACGTCGAATGGACGACGTACGTAGAGAATAGTGCTACATAATGCTGCCGTTATATGTTTTCATTGCGCATTCGTATATACGAGAAAATACGTCCGCCGTCACACTCCTTGTCGGTGCACCATGTTAGTGTCGAGTTTGACGTCGTACGGATAATATTAAATATAATAATACTTTAACGTCACTTTTTAAGAAAATAATTTGGCGAACACCTTATATTATATTGTGGTTCTCCTTTGTATATATATATATATTTATATGTACATATATACCATACCATACCATACCATACTGATTAACTGATTCAATCGGCTTCCTATCTGATAATCATATTTGATTCGCGCGTATTTAAATTCATTGTGTGAAATATGTATTTTTTAAAACGATTTAATTAAGTGTTTAATGAATAAATAATATGTATTCAAAAAACCTAGTATATTCTTTGAGAAATACCAATGAATGTGAATTTGTTTTGATGGATGTAACAACACTTCAATCATTTAAAATAAAATAATCAAATAATTAGTAGTATAGGCAATATTAATGATATACACAGTTTTATTATAATATATTTGTAATTTTCTTAAACATATACCACCTACCTATACATATACATATATATACATATATAAATTATATTACTAATTAACGTAGTTTTAAAAGGGATTATATTTCAATTATATATGGAAATCTGTTCTTAACATATATGTATGTATATTTAGTGTCTATAAATTTGAATTACATTTCAAAGTATTAAAATAATTTGTTAATTTACATGAATTTACTTCATCACCACCATCAAAAGGAGAATAAGTGACAACAAAAGAAAGCAGTTTGTAAAATTTAAAGGGTATTTAAAGTGTTTTAAGTATATAAATAAGTATATATTATATAATATACACATACAGATTTAATATTTACGAATCATATAAATATTGTGTTGCATAAATATAAATATTTAATACTAATTAGAAGTTTTACACAAAAATTAATTCATAATATTTCTATTTAAAGCGCGCCAAGTTTCAGTTTTTTACGGTTTATTCATAAAGAAAAAAAGTGAAACAGTGATATTAAATATAAATGTGCTTGCAGTGTTCAATAATTATATCATTATTAATTAGTTAATAATCATTTATAAAAAAAAAACCTGTATGTGTGCAGCTTTATTATCTGATTGATCAAAATGAATACTCCGTATTATAGCAGAAAATATTCATCGTCATTAACACCACTATTTTCCAACAAAATGGTTGTCGGATTTTTCTGGTTGATATTATTTGCAAATATTCTAACAGGTAAGTTTATGTTTTGTTGGTTGAATAATTTAATAACATGTATTACGTCATTAGGATCTTTGAATATTTGTCTGTATCACTTTTGGAACTGAACAAATAACATATATATAGAGGGAAAATTATTAGTATGTTTTCAAGCTTTAAACAAGCTTGAGACCTTTTTTTCGACATTTAAATTTCAAATCTGGTTAAAAGGCTAAATTTACGAAGCCATTTATGTAGTACGAGGAACATGATAGATTTGTATTTGCTAAATATACGTTTTTTTTTGATTAAACGAACCCCATCTCCATTTGTTATTTAATGCATTGAGCATAGTTTGAGATACTCTTATTTTTTTGTGAAATACATTGAGGATGAGATCTTTATAACAGACTCTTAAATATTTGCCTGTATTTTGTTTTGAGACACGGCATTGTTATGTTTGCTATGATGCAATATTTATTGTTCAATAACAATAACAGCATATTGTAATATCATAGTTTAGATTCAATGCTTACAAAAAATGCATGTTGCATTCCTTATTTTATAGTATGACATAGTAAAAATGTAAAACATTTTAAAATTCTTTCTGGAAACAAAAACTTTTAGTTACAGTTACAATGTCATCGACGAAATTTTGTTAAAATAAGAAAATTGACAAATTGATATATCAACTATGATACAAAGATAGAATAGCCGACGGCTGGACTGCTATGCATTGAAATTCTTCACTCACTCAATTTCTTGTACACTCGTGTTCATACTTGAATTAATTATTTGATCAACATTTTAGTAAAACCCAAAACTATTGAAGACTAAATAATATAATTAAATTGTAAACATTCCCCTCTTAATTAGGTAAAATAAAGTGCTCTACTTTTTATTTTTCTATGTTTTATATGCATCAACTATTTTTTTACTCTTTATTTGTCTATTTTAATATATTAGTTCTGGTGCCGATACGCATATTACATCATTTATAAATATACTTCTTATTTATTTATTTTTTATTTTTTTATAATTATTAATGAGAACTCTAGGATTTTTTGAATAAATTTTTTCCCCCAATTTCCTAGATCAAATTATTTTGTATTTTATAAATACGTATTTCGACTACAAAGTAGTCATCATCAGTATGAATTAGCTAGTTGTAATGATTCCCTGAGGAGATGTTACTCGTTGCTAATTTGGTGACGGTTTGAACAATGCAAACTTTTAATTTATAAAATACACAATAATTTGATCTAGGAAATTGGGGAAAAAAATCGAAATTTATACTTCTAATAATTTTTATATGATTTAGTATAACAACTTATTCTTCTGGAATGATTCTGAGAAGTGGACCGCATTCATTTTTAGATCTCGTAAAATTTTCGATTACACCCACAAGCCTCAAATTGATAGATCCATTTTTCTGGCCGACATATGATAAATGCAGATGTCCCTTGTTCGACAATCTGAAAATTATGAAAAATGTATATAGAAATTTTTCAAACGAACGACATTTTGATCTGTCACATAAAACAGATTTGTCAAGAAACATGGCAAACTTTTAAGAATTTTCGTTGATGTTTGTATTTTATTATCAGAATGAAGCCATACACAAATATTTATAATTTTATATTAAAATGAAATGATATGCTTATGTGCACCAGGAAAAATATTTATATTATTTTTAAAGAATTATCTTTGGGCAATTTTACTTTTAAAGAAAACTTACTACTCTTCAACAAACCTACTTTTATGTATGTTTACTATCGAATATTTTTAGTTTATGATAATTTGACTACAATGTAAATCTCTCTACTCCTAAACTTTTCAAGTATCATATCCTTTTACTTCGAAACAATTTTATTACAGTCAATTTAATTTTCATCTGAGTTTTTTTTGATATTTATTTAATGGAATGTTACAATAAATGTGAAGGTATTCTATAATTATTCTAGACAACAGCAGATGTATACCTCTTCGTTTTCAAATGCTTTACGATTATTAGGTCAGTCATCTTAAAGGGATCCAGGCGGGTTCTAAATACCTGTTATTTTTGTTTGTGACCATTAATGCTAAAACAAATAAATGTGATTTAAATTGGCCATAATAAAATTCAAAGTAAAAAAACTATGAACATTTGAAAACTTTAAAACTATAGTTCTGTTAAAGTAAAATTATTTTATGCTATAAATATATAAAACAAACAGTAAATTATTTGTAAGGTTAAGTAAAACTCTTGTAATGGAATTGAAATGTTACTTTGTTAAGCAATATATATATGAAAGTAGATTAATGATAGATTAATTTAGTAATTTATAAATTAAAGCAAAAAAATAAAACAAGGCTTCCATATTGTAACCAAATAACTCGATGGAGGTAGATACAAAATATATTTTTATAGTAAATCGAGTATATCAGTAATAAATTACTATACAACTTATTTTTAAATATTTTACTAACACAGTTAAACAAAATGGAGAATGCTTGTGGCTCCAAACTCTATAACTTTTTATGGAAGAGTAATAAATGATCCGTTACTTTTCATAATAAACCATAAATAGTAATTTGAGAAAAGTGTGATTTTATACAAACCGTTCATGATTCTTCAAAAATAATTTCCATAAAATCTAAGTTGTATTTCTTAGATATTACGCTAATAGATGAATTTGAAATGATCTGATTGGTCTTGGATTAAATTTTTTCTCGGTATTATACAAAACAATGATTTTAATTAATTTGGATATATTTTTAAATAAAAGTTTAATTAGTGCCTTAAGTTAAAATAAGTATTCTTGAAATAATTTTTTTGTAAAATTGTATAATATCTATTCTTCGCAGTACCAAATTCATTAATATTCACTTTAAAATTTTCCATATTAAGCATAGGAATGTTATTCCCATCGATAGGAATATTAAATAAAAGTATTTAAACACATTATTAAGCAAACAAGTAAATTATTAATTAAGCCGATCATAAATAATATTAATTTTCCTACAATTTTTCTGGATAACTGAGAAACATTAATTGAAGATACATATATGTTATATGTAATAAAGTTGTGAAAACAAAATATCACTTTATGGTATATGATATGTATACCTAGATATCAATAGTTTTTTTAATTTTTCTTTGATTGCTTGTTTGTATGTACGTGAATCTCGTCTAAACTGGTAATGCGATTTTGATACGGATTTCACCAAAGAAATAAAAATTATCTGAGACCGAGGCTATAAGTATTTCCTCATAAATTACTGAATTTAAAAAATTTTTTGGCTAATAAATAGTTTGTGAATAAATAATAATACTAAAGTTTTAATTTCCAGTTGTTTATTTCTATTTACACAAATGATTGCTGCAATGTTGTTTCGGTTATTCGGTTATATATATATATATATATATATATATATATATATATATATATATATATATATATATATATATATATATATATATATATATATATATATATATATATATATATATATATATATATATATGTATAAATGTAACAAATATAAATCCGAAACAAAATGGATCCTGCCTGATACTGAACTTAATGCTGAAATTTATTTAAGGCTTTGAATTTTCTTTTAAATTTTATCAATCATATTTCTGTCGTTTTAGTGCACTTTACAAATTTTTTTCTGTCATTTTCTGTTTTTGTTAATTAATTAGTTTATTTCAGAGTTTTAAATACTCCGAACTCCGACATATATGAACAAAATACATTGATTTACAAAAAACCAATTTATTATTCTTAATGAAATTTAAATATATAACTTTTTTATATTTTTGAATACTCTTTAAATTTCCTTTATTTTATACTCAAATTTGGTTAATATCTTTATTATTACCATATAACTATTTCGCCCCAAGAATCCGATATTTATTTCATATTTAAGGAAACTGGGGTTGTTCCATACATACGCTCAAAGCATATAATCTTCCTTAGCAGTGGATAAAAAAATATAAAGAAACAACTAATTAATATGATAATACCTTTAAAGCTGAACATCAAATAAAATATGTTTAGAAAACCAAAATACTTACAGCTGTTATATGAAAACATACTTATAAACAGAGAATCCATTAAATTTATCAAAGAAATAAATTGTGTACAATTTATTTGAAAACCAAATATATGTATCAATTCAATATTTTTTATTTATATTTTTAAATCTAAAATTTTTATAACCAATCATAATTTGATATTTACAACGATATAAATAATATTGATTGTTGTCATAAAAAAATTTATTATGTGCATTAATATAATTGGGATAGAAACTCCACTGACGTAACATAATTACTGATCTTAACCGATCACCAAAGTTAAGCAACATGACAACGAATCAGAACTTGAATGGGTGAACGCTTTGGAATCCCGTGTGGTTGTTGTTATCAATATATCTGTTAAAAAAAACTTATAGACTGTCAAAAGAACGGAAATATCTAACTTTGTATTAAATACGAAAATATCGGGATAAAAACTATCCAATACTTGAAAATACAACTAACAAAGAATGAATTACTCATTTATCAAAGTATTTGTGTTGATATTGAATATATATACATTTATATGTAAAATAGACGCGACGCAATTTATATATTATCTTAAATATTCTTGTAATCCTTTGTTCATTTCCTTCATTTTGATACCCTACTCGATATATTTGGTTATTTTTTTTGAGTTACTATTTCGCTTCAAAAATCCCCCATTTTGTTTGTCGTTTGCACATATCTAAGTTGAGTTTTTAAAACAAATATAACAATTACTATCGAAATCCACGCAGCCATTTGGAAGATAAGTGGTGATAGGAAATTTTCAAACCTACATATATAAAGGCAGTATTCATATAATTATAATATTGTTTAAGCTCTGTAGATTATTATAACTGTGAATAGCTCACAGATTTGAGTAACTATAATTAAAATATCAATCTTTATTATACATACATTTTTTATTAGCATTCAATATACGTGATAGGAATGTAAAAGTTAGGATTTATTAACATCCTTGAATTTATTCATTTTAAAATATAATCAGTAATCGAAATTTCATGATAAAAATCTATTTTAAACATTAAATTTGGTACTTTATATTCTTAAAGTTAGCTGTATAAGTCCGTATAGCTTTTTGTTAAATTCTTTTATGATCATATAAAACTAATTTTTAATAATTGAATTTCATCTGCCGTTGAAAAGTAAATTAAAATTATATATTGTATCTTTAAAATTTCGAAAACATAAATTTATCAGAAGCAGTTAGAGCTAGATACAAGAAGGTGCAGCATGATACGCGTAGTAATAGCCATGGGAAATTATTTTATTTACAAGATATAGTTTTATAGAATTGTAAACGAAATTTTAAATTCAAACTTCATTCTGCAATGGAAAAATTGAATACAATATGATTTTAACTCTGAAGAAAAAGCATTTAATAATACTATAGTCCTCGGTATCTGTAAAATAATTAGAGTTAAAATGCTTCTATATCAAACTATACGAAAAAGAGAAAGGGCAAAAGAAAAGATCCAGAATCTCTGTTATGGATCATAAAATTTTAGTATAAAAAAGTGTTTTGTCTTTCTTAGCAATTGTGAAATAACGAGCTAGTCGTAAATAAAACAACGGATACAGATTGGATAAAAAACAATAAAGTTTCGTCCAAAAAAGTTTTGATTAACATTTTTCTTGAAAATAAATACCTTTAAAATTAAATGATTGTTATTTATATGAAAAGTAGAAAAAAAATTCATAGGGAACAAGTCTTATTTTTAGTGTTTGATTATATCTCAATAACCTGTGAACTTTCAAGCATTTATTTTATAAGGTTCATTTTAATGAAATTGTACATTGAACCCCATTAAATCAACGACCCATCCTCTTTCCGATAAGTTTCACTTCATATTAATAGTTCAATGATTATGAACTTATGATTAATAAACTTAATAAGAGAATACTCAAAACTTCAGTCGTTTTTACCCCGAGTAATTTGGACTGCACAATTAAAATTTAAAAATATAATAACTTTTTCACTTTTTTGGAATTGAATTTCAAAATTTTTTCTCAGTGTTTACTAAGATCATATGAGACGCCGTCATGCAAATTTCAAGCTTCTAGACCAAGTCGATTTGGCTCTACGTTTTATGTCAATCCATCAGAAACTGCTAAGAAAAATTGAAAATGGTCAATAAGGGGAGATAATTCAATTTTTATAACTTCCGTTTTTGAAATATACAATTCTATAACAGAGGTTCCCACATCATTAATTTTATTCTTTTATTTTAAAAAGTTAGTTATTTTAAAAATTATTTTAAAATACCAATTTTTTTAATATTTATAAAATTTGATTATATGGATGGAATCGGATATTATATTTGTATACAAGCGACGACAGTGGGATCAATTATGCAACCCATAAATTATAGATAAACAGACTGCCGCCACAACCTGGATTCCAATCCGCATTCTTCCTTTTTTCTTGATCCGAAACTGAAATAAAAAACACAGATTTCCATTTAAAATTTGAACTAGACCCTGAATCTAAAAACCATCCTAAACGTAAGTTTCAAAGGAAGTTTTTCTTCCTTTTTCTTTAAGTAATTTGCTTGATTTGACTTATTTTTCAAGTATTTTGATAATATCCAATTCAATATAATAAACACTGTGGGTATATGCATTTGTGTCTGCAAAATTATTATTATAATTAAGTCTTAAGGCTGGGTGTGAAGTAATTTGTTACTGATAATTAATAAATTGGAAAAAGCACAAAGGGAATCAAATTCCATAAGCACATAGTCTAATTAATAATAATATTCTCTGCATAATATTATACCCAAACTTTTTGTCAATATAAAACGTACGACCGGAGTGTTTTGGCCCTGGATATTATGAACTCCACCTACTATTAATTACGATTTTTCTGGATTGGTTACAAAGATCATACTTACATAAAACCTGTTGTCGACAAAATAATGTAGATAATGAAACTTACCTCAAAGTATTGAAATTATTTCAAACTACTTTAAAACGTTTTTAAGTTAAATACATAAAAACTTATTAACAAAAACATTAAATCGGTTCAAACAACCGAAAAACCAAAAATAGTAAACCTTTTTTATTTAACTGTCATAACTAATTTTTTATAATAATTTAAGTATATCTATCTAATTCTCAATCGGTGTCTAATGGAATTAATTAATTAAAACGTGAAGGTTTAAAAATAAAGGTTTTTTATATTATGCTTTTTTGGTTTTTTGGCGGTTTAATTTTTTTTTTTATTTTAAGGCAAACATTTTTTGTATCTTTTTTTTTTTTATTTCCGATTAATATCAACGATATCAGAATTATTGTGTTCTTGATTTAAAAAAATTATTTTGGGTGCTCATATTATATGCTTACATTACTAGTTTAAATTGGGTAACAATGGATTCAAGAACTTCGTTATTAAAAGAAATCGAAATTGTAACGAATAAACGGCTCAATCATAAAATCCGGTTACAGAAAGAAACATTTTCATGCAAATGCCGATATATCGTGAACCATTCATCTGATTTTGATCCGAATTGATTCTTCTGGATACTAAGGGAAAAGCGCATACCAATTTATATCCAAAATGCAATTTATTGGTTGAAGTCTTATAGCTTTTTAAATGAACATATTCGCGAGCAAGAAAACTTTCAACAATGAACATATATAATATCGTACAAAACAAATTACTAAACTCTTTAATACTGAAAAAAGTTAATTTGAAACAAAACTTATTAAACAATTTATTAGTATTGAAAAAAATCTAGAACTACTACTGAGTGGCAAGAATCTACTACATACAATTCTAAGAAAATATTGTAAAACAGATATGAATTCAATACAAAACTGTTATTTGTTATATTGGAAATTGTATTGAAAATCAATGGAATCATTAAATAAAAAATAAAAACTTTTGTCTAGATATTATTGAGCGTTGAATTGAAATTTCATGCGAATTCCTACAAAACTTATTTCAGACAAGTAAAATCTTTGATAGTTACGATTGTTATATAAATGAATTAAAATATATAGCAAGAGCCAGCCAGTAATGACAATAAATTGAATAATTAGCTGCTAATAAGACAATGTGGTGATCCACCATAACAATGTGTGTGGTAGCTTGAATATCAATAATTAAATAGTAAGTTTCAATTATCATAATACCGTACCATATCTAGATGACTGCATTGGTTCTAAGCACTCGGTGAATATCAGATACAGTTTAATAAGTAACTCTCTTCACTGTTTAATCTGTTCTTTTCTAAGCAAAACTGTAGCCGCCATTATACAATGTCATATAATCATGTAAATACAGGTGGATGATGTAGACAAAAATCCTCTCGTTAAAATAGAGATCGCAATATTTTAGGTAAATAATACACAATTAAAATCAAACATATAAATTCATAATTATGTTTTATTAAACAACCCAATCGGATTGTAATTTTATTTATTTATTTATTGATATATGTATAGGTATATTTTATATCAAAGTGATTAAAGTGTAACTGTAAGCTTCGATTTTGATAATTCAATAATAATATTTCAAAATTGGCGTTGTGATAAACGATGAAAAAAATTATTTAAAAAATTAAAAAACAATAAAATTTAAATGGATTGCATTAAAACGATCGGAAGAAGATTGGATTAAATTTAATTTAAAGCGTAAGTTAAATACCCTCATTCAATTAAGTAGCTAGCGGCATACAATTGAAAAATTTGAACAGAAAACAAATTAATTGCTCTCGCCTGCTACTCAACTTATTTAACCTTAGAATTCCATTTTAACTTAACCCATATTGTTTTGGTCGCTTTTTATTTATTTTTATATTATTGATGTCTTGGTACATTCTTATGAACAAAATACATTTATTTACAAAATTTTAAAACCATTTTATTATTTCTTACGAATTTTAAACGCATCACTTTTATATATTTTTGTAATATCTTTTGAATTTTCTTTATTTTGAAATTCTCGATGGATTTGGACCAAGGACGGTGATATTGCGCAAAGAACATCTCCTTCCTTAACCGCCAGTACTATTCTTTAAGAAACCATTAACTAATATGGAAACTATTTCCAGAAACCAAAATAATACAACTGTTATATAGAAAGGCACAACAAAACAGAAAAGTCTTCAAAGCAATCAAAGAAATCAATATGCACAATTAATACACGAAACAAATTATTATGTATCATTATATTCTTTTTTATGTATATTTGTTGTTATGGAAATTCATAGAAACGATCGCAAGCTTATAAACCAATCGATAGAATGCAATTTTTTTTTTTTTAATTATTAATGAGAATAAATTTCGATTTTTTCTCCAATATCCTAGATCAAATTATTTTGTATTTTATAAATATGTATTTCGACTACAAAGTACTGATGATGACTACTTTGTAGTCGAAATACGTATTTCTAAAATACAAAATAATTTAATTTAGGAAATTGGAGAAAAAATCGAAATTTATAAGAATGAAAATCGTTAGATTTTGAATTATCGAGATTTATTCTCTGCTTTAACCAGGAATCATATATCAAGCGAAAAACATATATCTTTCTTGGCAGTCCTTATATCATCTTATATTCTTTTTGTAATAATTTGTATGAATTTTTTTTTGCAAACCAGTTTTATATAAATAATGCATTACATTACAATGCCAAATAAGTAAGTTATCCATATAAGAAGAGCCACCCTTTATCTCTTAGATCCGTATACAATATAACGAACGGTACATTAGACGTCAGAGACTCTCAGTACAATAGTTTTTCATTTAATTTTATTGTAGTCAAGTTGATGGTACAGTGAATCTAGTGGATGGATACATTGATTTTCCATAAAAATATTTTTATAATAAAATGAGGAGTGTTTTGTATATTATGTTTGTATTCTACCAAATCTTAAGAATCATTCAACTAAAGTGATAAGGAGATTCTACCACTTTTAAATAAGAGTCAATACGAGTATATATATCTATATATATAAGATAAGGAGTTTTATAGATTCAACTTTTATATTACTCTGTATAGATTATAATATTTGACGTTTACTATAAGTGTATTTTTATTAGGGCTTGGTTGGTTCAACTATGTAGACGCACCAATCTTCACAAATTATTTTTATATTTTATATCGTTAATTTAAGCGACACGAAGTATACACGTGAAGTGCTTGAAAAATACTAGAATGTTACACTAACAAAGGGAAGAAACTCTTCTGGTAAATATAAAATTCGTCTACGATAAAGTAATCTAAATTTTTTATATCTATATCTTTATTATCTATATAATATTATAAAATAGTAACTTTTTCTTTCAAAATTAATGAAGGGTGGAAAACTACTTATAGTAGGAACCTGAAATTTCACATATATGTTATTCTCAAATCTTGATCTGGGTCATTAAAATATACGTCATTAAAATATAAAATAATTGAGTCGAATATCAGTAACTGCTCAAACTACGCACATTCCTCGTATACCTATGATGCCTATATTCAATTTGAATGATAGCATTTGAAATTTCCGTTGAAAATTTTTTTGCTATTGTCAGTCACATGGGCAGGTGTCTCTAACAAAAAATGTTGACAAATGAAACACACAAAATGAAACAAAAATATTTTGTATACAAAATTTTTTAAGGTACTGATGTACAAAAATTAGAACTATGATATATATCGAAGCGAAGCAAGGACTATTTACTTTTTTTATTATTTACCTCTAATCGTTCCTACCGATTTTGTGGATGATTTTGATGTATTTGCTTTAATTGATGATTTAAACTTTCATTTATTTTCTTTGGTCTATGTAAAACAGACTTTAAAGGTTCCATATTTTCAATTATGTTATCTCGTTATTCCCCTGGAAAATTGATTTGAAAACAGGAACTATTTTAATTGAAGCGTTTTTCTTAAAATATCGAGTACCGCTTACATAATCATTAGTATAAATGGTTTTATTATTATATTTACACGTCTTATTCTTATGCCTAAATTGTTTTATATTTGTTCATTTATGGTGCATATTTGTTCAAACGATTATTATATTTGTCAAATTCAATTGTGGAAAGAGGAACATTTGTATGGTTTAGTTAGTGAATAAGAATTCTTAAGTCATGTTTTAATTTTCTTACGTCGTTCATAGTATGAACAATAAACGAACTAATCTTCAAAATCGCATGATCAAATTTAGTGAATATTTCTGTTATTTTAACGAAATGATTCCTTAAGGAAGGAAGCAAGATTATTACTTATTTGATCATCAAAAATAAGTACCTTCTGATTTGGTACCACACTATTGCAAGCTGCAAGAGTAGATGTTGTATTAAAAAATTTACTAATTTTGACTTTCTTCAATGCTCTTTTCTCTGAGATACTTTTAGAATAACTTTTATTTTTTGATTTCTAGTAATTTTCAGAAATTTCACATTTGACAATATTATATAAGCTGCTTACAAACTATGCGACCACACTGAGGGAACTGTTTGTACACCTCAAAAACAACAAATAATATCGAGCAAAATTTTACAAAAAAATAAAATTATGCAGGGTTTTAGAGAAAAATTTTCTTTTTCTGCTTTTTGAGTAGAGCTGTAATATTCTACCACACTTACAATTCCAATTATTCGTGGCTGTTACAAAGGATAAGCATTGTTAAAATTTGCACCTGGCTAACGCACGGTTAGCTCAGTTGTAGGCTTCTATTTTTAATTGATGTGTTACAGATTCTTCGAACGTGTGGATTCAGTTTGAGCCATCAATGAAAACATTTTGTACTATCTTTTTAAATTATGCTAATAAATTTTGTCTATAAAAACTACAGTTTTCAATCATTTAAACCGACTTTAGTTGTTGTTATTATTTTAGTTATTATTGACTTTAGCTATTATTGAGAAATTTTCAATCGAAATTTCTGAAGAAAAAAGTTAATAAATTTTTGAAAATCAAATAAATTTCGAACAAAGTTTTAGTGATTGTTTAAAATATGGAATTAAATCAGCTTTTCAACGATATAATTGATGATAAATTCTGCATGATTAATATTATATTATATTTGGAATGTAGAAATGGCATCTCAGTTTTGTCACTTAGTTTCTATAAAACAATAATTAATATCGTAATTATATAATATAATGGTACATATGTATTATAATTTATTAATTAGTTGTATTTAAGCTGAAATTACGAGTTTAAACAGTTCAAGTAAAAGTGTTTAAAACAACAGTTTGTTTTATAACAAATTTTTTTGTTATAAACTTACGCGGTTACTATGGATGAAAAATAGTGTTATTACTGGTATCTAATTGACTGGTTTTGTTCAAAATTTAAGTATTCAAAATATTCTCACACATTATGCAAAATTATTTCTTGATTTAGTTTTCATCGCGATTATCTAGTCTAATTGATTAAATGAATGCAATTTTATAAATTATATTAACATAAATAACTTTTATATGCTACCACCAGAAGGTAGTTGTATATTTATTTAGTATAGTAATTTACTTTTAAAGTTAATTTTTTGCATTAAATGGCTCAATGAGTAAATTAACTTTAACATTATTAACAAGCTCGTTTATACATACTTCTCGAAATTTCTTGCGTATAACATACTAACTTCAACATTTTATTTGTAGTTTTGAATTAATGATGCAGACAGAAGAAATTAGATTTCGATATAAAAAATACAATTGAACATCAATAAAATATTATGCTTTTGAACACAAATATTTATTTATATGTTTTGTCATTATACATAAAAATGTTATTATTTTAGTCTGTTGACTTGGTGATGACAAATTTTACGAAAAGAAAATAGTATTTTTTACAATTATCTAAGCAATCTTTTAAGGTTTTCTCGCTATAAAAACCTTTCTTGGAGCACAAGGAATATTGAAAAAAAAAATTTCCCGGATTCGTTCAGCCGTTACGGTGTTTTTGGTGAGTTACTTTTATATTATAGATGTAAAGCTGAATCAAATTTTCTTGGTTTTTTTGACGTTATTCAGAATTTTAAAGTCACCCAAACGAAATAATTTCTTTAACTACTCATTCGATTTAAGAATCATGATTTTAGAATGAATCTTACTTATACTTTTAAAAATTTGCATCCTTTAAAAATAATTAGCATAGAATGTCAAGGAAAAATAGTTTTAATTAATATTTTGTGCTAATTATTTAATTTTTGTCACCAAATATTTGATCGAGTTAAAATTTGTTTGATTGCGTTAAATTCGAAAGGAACTGAGTTATTTTTCTGCAAAAACTTTTTAATGATCACAAATTTTTCTTCATTTTCAACGAGGAAATTTTGTGATTTTATCATATTTAGATGGCAAACCATCATATTAAAGAATAAAAATGCTTGAACGCTGTTATTCTTTTTTTTACCCGTTTTTGAATATTTTAAATACACAATAATATACAACTGATGTATTTTTGCATATTTTTCTCTGAATTTTGTAATTAAAAAATATATCCTTTTGATGTTCCTTCAAGGGTACTTCAATAAAATGGTAAAAGTACACATATTCTATCCTTTTATTCTAAATATATATAATATTAAAAATATATATTTCATACCGATGTTGAAAATGAAGTTGAAATATGGCTTAGTCAAATAAAGAATTACAGAATAATTTTAACTTCATAAATGAAACAACTTTGAAATTTAAAAAAAAACAACAACAAGTGAGTAGAAAACATGTGAAATAAATGGTTAAGTAAGTTATCAATGATTTTGTTTCAGTCTACCATTTTTCGTTTCTACAGCGACTTTTCCACAAAAAAAAAATACAGTATTATAAAAATAGGAGTCGCTGTTAATAACTACTAACGGAATGTGGATTGTGGTGCGGTTGTTATATCCAGGATATACTTAAGCTTCTGTGTATTAAATGTTCTGGTAGTACTGTTTCTACGTTTACAGTCATCGTAGCATCCTTGTCACGCATATATGAAGATAAGGTTTACTATTGACTGTTATAGTCATATAGTCTATGACAAAACAGGGGCTATGTAAACGGCATATCAGAAGTTTTAAATCATATCAGAAAGACTTCGATTTGGAATCATTAATAAACGCTGATGATCATTAAAAAGACGATATGGTTATCTAAATTATTATATCAAACTAGTGACTTTTAAAAAAAACACCGGTAAAACTCAAGTTTTGAACACTCTCTTTATAAATTAAGTTTAAAAATACAAAATTACACTATAATTAAAGAAAAAAAATGAATTAATTAATTAAAATTTAATAAATAAAATCTTAAAAATTAAATTAAAACTAAATAAATAAAATTAAAAAAATTAAATTAAAATTAAATAAATAAAAATTATAAAAAATAAATAAATAAATAAAATTTGATTAAAAGTAATAATTTATTTATTTAATTATATTCTTCGTTACGAAAAATTATATCAAATAACACCAGAGTCATTTTTTAGGATATATTAATTTTGCTTATTTATAAGGTCAGATGTCTAATGTTACACATCAGCTGCGAGTACTTTAAGACCCGCTCGTGTTTTATTTGACATGATAACAATGCCCATTACTTTCGTCCAAGGCCAGGGATTGAAATAAAGCTACAAAGCTCAATTTTTCAGAAAGAGATTTTCAAACAAAATTTTGGGAATACAGAAACGGAATAATTTCTTTTTTTATTACAATTGAAGCGTCTTTATCACAAACATAGATCCAAAGTCATTTAAAAAAAATCTATATGTTCAAAATTTCTAATTAAACCGAGTGGAAAATTCCTATGACGTCAGCTGTTAGTATTTTCATTTAAATAACATGTTACACATTGTTTTCAAGAAAGAGATAGAAAAGAAAACCATCAGTTATGGCTTAAACTTGCTCAGTTTGGAATCGATTTCAAATCGAGTCAAGTTTTACACTTTGTTGGAAAATATAGCACAATTATAATTTCGCGGTCCGCGCGAAAATTGATTTACGTTGTATAAATAATGATGTTATTAAAAACCCAATATTACACAAACTCTCAGAAATGCAAGGCGAAAATATTGCTGCAACTTTTTACTAAAGACAAAAAGGTATCGAATAAGACAGCTTCTTTATTCTTCTAGTTTACTGGGCAAATCAAAAAGAAAGTAGGGGAAAACAGATATAAAAACGGGCGAGTTCCGAAGGTAAACAAACTCAGATTTGATTTAAATTACGGTGAAATTACAGGAAATCCAGATAAAAATTATTAAGATAAAATAGAAAACTAATCACTAGATCACATTATAAGAGCAAAGTATATGAACATACCGCTTATAAGAGAAAATCGGAAAGATGTGAAAGATGGAACAATTTAGTATGGAGCATTGGAATTGGAATAGCCACAGTGATAAAGAGAAAAATAAAGTTTGTCCCTTGTACAATAAAGGGATAGATGTAGAGCATAACTATGAGGGCATCGAAGACGAAAGAAGATACATAATAAATAATTTAAAAGCATATGCATAACAATAAAACAAAATAAAAACCTATATTTGAAATATCTTATTATTTTATTTATTGAAGAGAGCTTTACTTTGTGGAAATCCATGATAATGACTGAAGAAAACTTCAAGGATATATATTTTGCATTATTCCACTATTTATTTTATTATTTATTAAAAATTAATAAATAATAAAGACTACCTGTTTTATTTATTGTTTTATAATTATCTAAATTCATAACAAATGATACATATTTGTTTTTGTAATTGTTGAAATTTATCTACAAGTTTATACCAAATATTGATACGTCATAGTAATTTATATAAGATCTTAAAAAGGATTATATAAGACCTTAAAAAGGATAGTATATAAGACCTTAAAAAGGATTAATCTTCACAGTTTGAAAATGGTTGTACAAACCGAAACATGTCACGATGTAATTATTAATTTTTAATAAATAATAAAATAAATAGTGGAATAATGCAAAATATATATCCTTGAAGATTTCTTCAGTCATTATCTTATTATTATTAAGATGGCTGATATTTTGAGTGGTTAGCTAAATTTTTGACCATAACTTTCTTTTTAAGGTTAGATATTTAAGGTTATTCTTAAATATGTTTGCCCAGAATCTTAACAAAATTTGACTTAGATTTCATGAAAGAACATATAAAAACTTAAAATTTCCTGTTTTAATTTTTTTGACAATTGCTAAAAATGGGCTTTTGGAAACACCAATAAATATTTAAGTATAAAACTTCGTACCTTAACAAGCACTGAAAGTAGTAAAAAATAAATTAAAACTGAACAATTGGCCCTGAAAATGGTCAAAATAACTGAAAAATCCCTATTTAGGAGTAAGAAAGGGTGTCGGTCAAAAACTCGAAAAAAAAAATGTTTATTATGAAAAAAGTTAAAGATTAATTTCAAATGAAATACAAGCTTCCAGATTATATGAAAAAAGGAATATAATCCAGAACAAGCATTAATGTTGGCAACGTATTTATCTTATAACAAATCCTTTCTTATAATCATAAAGTAATAATTTATCAAAGGAATATTCCACACTGATTTTGAATTTTATTATATATATATGATATTTAAAATGTTAATAATATTTATTGATGACAGGCGGAAATTAATAAAGTAAATTTAATCTGATTTGTTTTTGCAGTTCCGTAATTAAAGATAGATATAACCTAATAATTTTTAATTAATTTTTTTATTATTAATATGACGAAATAAATTTATAGATTATGATTTCAGGTATATAAATTATTTGAACATAATTTTACATGAATTTACAACAAGCGCATCGACATTCCTATTACCATTTAAGATACATCGCTCACTCGTGAACTCATTCTTATTTTTCCATATAAACGCCGTTGTCTCGTGATTTTAACTTTATGCATGAGCGTGATCTACTTCACTAGTCGTTTTATTAAAATCAATTATTCCGAAAAATTTACAAAAAAACAAACATGAAGTAAATCATTAAAAAACGGTATCAGATTTTTGATACAAATTTTTGTATTTCTAAAATTTAAATAATGCATTTCATCATATATTCATATTTTGACTGGTTCGGCCAAAGCCGTTCCCTAAGCCAATGATGTAAGGGATATCATTTTTTACATTTATCTTCGATTAACTCGGAACAAAAAACTGCACCAAAAAAAAATAAAAAATAAATAAATAAATATATGTATGGAAGTTACTGCAGTTGATAAATATAAAAACGTCAAAAGCAAACTAATAAAACTCCCCTCCATCTTCGACTTTTATTAAACACCGAAATTTAAATTTAAACAATTGAATATAACTAACAAAGTTAAGTAGTTAGATACTCGACATTATTACATATCATTGTTTGGACGGTTTTTTATTTATTTTTCTTAAAATACTATAAATATCCAGTCTATACAGTTAAATATACTTGTATAATAATATGTATTGTAATTACGAAATTGTTTTAATTAGCTAAATTTTACTTTAAATTGTTCATTCACGAACTTTAAATTGCTCAGTTTTTATGTTTAGATTGCGTCTACAAAATTTCAGCTTGTTATCTCTTTTTATTTTTGAATTGTCGTAATGATGGACAGACGGACAACCGGAAATGGACTAATAACGTGTTTCTATGAACAGTTATACCAAAATTTTTCATCTGCATAATAATGGCTAAGTTTTTTTACTTCAGTATGACACTGATTCTTATTAATTTCTTGTATAAGTTTCTCTTTTCTACGCGTTTATTTTAAAATTGAATGAGCAAGATTTTAGAGTTTAGTAAAGATAAAAGATCAATTATTGAAATACGTGTCTATAAAATTTTGAAACAAATGAAAAATCTTAAATTTATACCAAAAATTATTATCCATCATTTGCATATTTTTTTAAAACATTAAAATATTTTAATTTTTTAAATTTAAATTAAATTTTTGGTGTTAATTAAGATTTGTGAAGTCTTGTAATTTAAAGGAGATGGAGAGGTGCGGTTAACAAATTTCTTATTGGGAAGTACTTGATAATCGATACGGCACTCAGTATATTACCTTTTAAAAATACATTTATTGAATCTTTGAATTTCTGTATCAGCTTAACGTAGAAGTTTGAGACTTCTAGGCAATGCTATCACATGCGGGGATAGTAAATGTTTCAAATTCGAGAACAATAACTTAAACCGGACCAAAATTCTACAAGGGTTAGTAACAGATCGAAATATTTTGAGTAAAATACACACTGTGTGTATTTTAGGGTAGTTACTTAGCCAGGCGTACTACCGTGTGCTTAGATTAACATTTGAAGTACTAACGATTTAAATTTAATTACATGATTGTATACTTAATCTACAAAGATAGCCAATATAAAAACTTGGTTTTAAAGGGTTACTCTCTTTCAAAAAAATACTTGTTTGGGTCCGTCAAAATATATTTGGGTCCATATTTGATCATGTAAAATTTTTTTTGTTTTACTAAGTTTGGATAGTTATTAATATGTGCTCCTTTTATTATATTTCAAGGTACGTAATTCAAATAGGTGAATAAAACAACCAAGAAAAATAATTCTTAGATACTGTGCATATGGTTGAGCATTAATGCTTGAACTACTGTTTATCACTTAAACTACCTTCTAAGGCTTAGAATAAGTCATGATATATCAGACCGGTGTATCTTTTCGATTTGTAGTCACCAAAGCACAGACAGACAAACAGAAATGAACTATTAAGATGATAATATGACACGCTTTTAGAAAGAAATCGAATATTAATAGCATTTTTATGCTTATTTTCGACTTTTTAAAAATTAAATCTGAATTACTACCTATTCATTTAAATACTTAAAGATTATACAATAATTTTAGGTCACTAGCCTATTATAAAAAACATTATCGAATTAATTTACATTAACAAATAATTCTTCCAAAATTTCTGCTTACGAAGACGCGTGGCGTGTATGGCAAGATAGTTGCATACATATGCTTTATAATATTGAAATTTATTTATTAATTTCGAAATAACTACCATAATTTTCCATTGAAAAATTAATAATGAATATGCGAATGTTCAATCAAATACTGATACATTATTGATAAATGATATTGATTTATTCTACTTATAGTTTATTTAATTGATGAATTCTAATGGAGCTAAGACAAATCTAGTACATTTTGTGAAAGTCCAACTTAAAGCACATTTTTAAATTTGCTTTTCTTTTTTATACATGGTATACGGACAACAATGTTAAAATACATTTGCGTGCATAGAATATGACAATTTTTAGACATACACACATAAAAATATTTATTTTGATAAAAAATACATACATATGTCAATATATTTGTTGAAATATCGGCATTAAGTGAAAAAGAGGTTTTATTCCAGTGCTTCATCTCCAGAACGGTAATCAATCCAGTAGTTTTATCCTGGATATGTTCGTTCTTGTAAGAAATGTTTAAATATATATGATTGAGAGACTTTATATTTATCTCTAATGCAATTAAGCTGAGTCATACAGTTTTTTGTGGTAAATTGTATAGAGTTGATGTTGTTGTTCTTTTGTATAGAAACCAACGAACAACATACGTCACAAATACTACGGGTAACAGGATAGCAACAGAAATAAATAGAAACATAAAAATATGTGATCCAATACATAATAGTTTTTTGTATGTTGCTCTTTTTTTTGTACGGTTTTGAATTGTTGACCTACTTTCCATTATGTAAGAATCAAATACGAGAAAATAATATCATATATGTTATGTTGTTATTACATTTTCTTGTTTTCAATCTATTCATGATGCATTTATATTGCAAATTTTAAAAGCTTCTTAGTTAAGATAGCTGTAATTCATTTGAATATTTCTTTAGACGTAAGTAGAAAATGTTAGATAGAACGTCCATAGATCTACGTTATTTATTTCACATTCAATCAAGATTCTATATATAAACAACAATGTATGAACGCATTGGTTTAATCAAGCTGTATATGGGTCCATTCAACAAATTACTAATGCAGATTTTTTTTTTTTTCGAATATAAAATATACTTTCTATAACTTTGTATACAATAAATATTTCCATTTCATTGTATATATTTACACTTATTACTAAACATATTTTTCAACATAATATTATCTTAAAAAAGGTTTTTCTAGTTTTGAGCATTCAACATAGAAATAAAGTAAATTTCATAAAATTTTATATTCTAGATAACAAAATGCCTTTATTGGCTGAAGCTATAAAAATTTGGAATCACCCTGTACGATACTTTTTATGAAACTTCGTATATTAAGGTATTGAATGCATGAAAAAACCGATGATCATTTTTCTATTCACTTATAGTATGTGCTTGTCTGTCGCAGAAACTTATATGGAGTGTTTACCCTTTTTTCCGTGGTCAATCTAGCTGATTTGCAAACTCGTTGTCACGATAAAATTGATGTAACCAATTTATTTAAAAAAATAACGATAGTAAAACTTTGTATTTTTTAAACTTGATTTCAAAAAAGGAGTCAGGAATATGAAAAACTTGATTTAATGGGCTTTTTTTTTAGTTTCTGTCTTATGTAATTACCTTATTTTAGAGCTATTTATTTGGCCACTGCAGGCTCCATTTGTAATATTAATCCGCTCCATCTCCATCAAAAAAAGCTCCATCTGTATTATTAATCCGTTTGATACGTACGGGTGTTCATGTTGTTGATTTTGGGTAAAATTATTTTATTCGTTCTTTCTACTAGTCCAACACAAGAAAATAAATAAATAAATTTTATTATTTTTATTATTTGTCGAATACCCTCTTCAAATTTGAAATACCCCTCCCCATTTAAAATTTCAAAAAAAACTTTATTTGTTCTCCTCTACGTTAAATAAGGAGTCTCTGGTCTTAGTTTTTAACTTTTAACTAAGTGGTTTGAGCACAGTACATTATTAGTTATTGCAGATAAATTTAAAAAATCCCTTTGTGCTACCTACGATTTATAAGACGAACTCATTTAAATTTCAAACTTGTATACTAAGTGGTTCCGACTTTGTTTTCGTATGTCATTCAGTCAGTTCCTATTGTGTCCTTTCTTGTGTACAAAATGTATACAAATACTTCATTGAATCAGTTTTAATTGTTCATTTCGATTATAATAAACCAAAAATATGATAATAATCAGTGATTGATCATTTAATTAGTAACTTGGTGTTATATAATCTGATATGTAATATACTTCAAGTGAGAGTTTGTAAAATTTGTATGTCTATTGATATGGTATTTTATTAATGTTTATTTTACCTTCAACAAAAAACGGCTGGACTAATTTTGATAAAAAAGTCATTCAGTTCTAAGTTATATAATTATGCATCGAATAAATAGTTCCATGTCTATATCATTATTTTTTCTCGAGATATCTCTCTAAAATCGTTAGATTTGAGTTCTAGTGACCTTGAAACGTAAAGAAACGTCAAAATTGGAGAATCACAAAATCGGCCTCATTACAAGAACTTTCCATTGAAAAGAGGAAACATAATAATAATAAATTTTCGAAAATTTAAACCGACAAAACATTTCTTAAAAATTATAAATAATTAATTTATTTTTATTTTTCTATAAATAATAGATTTAGAAGTAATGAAATGTACTATACACTGCTACAGTCCAAACTTATTAATGATCAATAATTATATGGTTAAATTCAAGCAACGTTTTAATTTTATTATTATTGGAAATTATTTGAAATTTATATTAAAATTATTAGTCGCAGTGAAATACAGCTATTGAACCACTGGATATTCTTCCTGAATTCATTTGTGAAAATTTTATAATTGTTTTTAACCAATTTTAAATTTTAACTAAGGATGTTATTGGCATGCTATAATTGAAAATATTTTATAAAATTATTATTTTAAATTATGTAATATGCGATTCTCAAATGTTTAAAATTATCATTCGTCTCTAGCCTTACTAAAAATTAGTAAAAACATAGAATTTCCTTCTGCCGTATGAATTGTCTTTAAAACCATCTAAGATTAAGTTTTAAGTTATATATTGAGCATTTAAATATGAAATGCAGCATTTTCAACTTTTTATCCGCTCAAATAGATCAAATTTTATGTAGCATTATACTGAATTCATTTTTCTTGCGATTTTCTATTTTAATTTTTATGTTTTTCTTACTTAATTGATTTGTAAGAAAATGCAATCGAATATTTCTTACCGTCTACTATCCTATGTATGCGGGTATATGTATGTGTATGTTCCACCATAGTAGCTAAACTACTGAACCGATTTTGATAAATGAGGTGTCCATCCATTAGTTATTATAATCGGTGTTTTAGCCTATACTTCATAAGAATAAATGAATATTGTAGAAGTATGTACAAAAGAAGAAGTTTCTGTTAATTTTCTCTTTGAGATGCGTCTTATTGGATATCAAACGAGACAGTAATCTGACTCCAAAGATTGACCAGGTGATTCGAATTTGACTTATTGATCTGGAAGCAGTTAAAACCGCATACCAAAGTTCAATCAATAAAAGGATAAAAACAACTATAATTAAAGTTTGTTATATGTAGTTTTTTGTTTGTAATCTTTTGAAATACTAAAATGATTGTAAAAAGTAAACGTTTTCAGGTTTAATATTTCTAATCCAAGTTAGAAAAAACACTGCTTGGCCTCTAAATCGGTGTACGCTGCCTTAACGCTTTGAGATACGTGAAAAATTATTCGTCTTGAGATAGAATAGAAATTTTTGTATATATATATACATATATATATATATATATATGTATATATATATATATATATATATATATATATAAATATATATATATATATATATATATATATATATATATATATATATATATATATATATATATATATTTATATACAAAAAAAATAGAAGAACCAAATTTTTGGTGATTGAATAGAACACTTAGTAGATCGACTAGGAGCAGTACACAATGTCCATATGACGAACTATATATAAATATGTTAGAGTGAGCTGTTAAGGTTGACTAAATAATTAACACGTAGGTAATGAAAAATAATTATTTATTCGTAAAATATATTTATTTGAAACCACTCCTTTCGAATAAAATAGGAAACATCGAAAGCGGATTGTTCTATAAAAATTCATTAGTGAACATATATAAACCATGTTTTGTAAAATGATTAGTCTCCACTGATCTAGAATTGTAAATTAATTTTAGAAAACAACTTCACTAATTTTCATGATGAAATACACAAAGATACACTTTTAATATTGTTTAGAAAGTTACAAATATTAAGTCCACCAATAATTCATACATACAGGATAGAAAGTCAGTAAAAATAATTAAAATTCAAAATGTTATGCTAAACATACTTTGGCGTAATATTAATTTTACTTCATGCCAGGATATATACAATGGCTCTTTGCTAAAATCAGAACAATTTTTTTCGTTTTAAAGTTTTTATTTTCTATTGAACAAAAAGTTTTTCCAGAAGAATTATGCAATATAAAGCATTTTCATCAGTTTTAAATATAATTTTTCTTTAGAAAATCAGAATGTAAAAAAAAATGTATACAGTTATAAATACATTCTGTTAACAGTAAAAACATTAAATAAATAATAAGAAAATAAAAATAATTTTTACTATACCATATTTTTTTGACTAATGGTGCTACATGTGATCTATTCCCATTTTTTAACAATAAGCAATTGACATTAAATAGCTAAAAAGAAATAATTTTTATTTTACCATATTCTTATAAAAGTCTAAAAAGTTTAAATAATTGCTTTAATTTCATACCAAAAAAAAAAAAATTGTAACAGAGAATTGATATATTATTAGCTCAACTAATGAAAATAGAGATCATGTATTGTCACTTCTAATGTTTGGTCCCAATTTCTCATATCTAGCTCATGGAAAAATTTAAAATCAATTATAATATTCTACACGAACAGTCAAATAAGAAAAGCAAGTTAATAAAAACAAGTTAAAAGATTAAATTTTTGTTAAAAAGAATTTTCTAGATTCTGCTGATTTTTAGATTTTTTTATAAAAAAAAAAAAAAAAACATAAAAATTGTTTCTAAACAAGTTTTTTATGAAACCTTCCTTATTCCTGTGAACATTTAGCGTGTTTTTAATTATATTTGTTTCTTTTCTTTTTTAAAATTTTGTTATGTAATCAATTTCTTGCGTGTCAGTTCTGTTGGAATTTTGTAATCGATTCAAAACTAAATTCCGGATGAGCTACATAATTGAAACTTCAAGAATACCTCAGAAGTGGATGACAATAAATGGCAATTTACAAAAAAAAAAAAAAGTTAGATAAATGAAAAGCAGGAAAGGAAAATGAACAAAACGAAAAATAAAAAAAAAAAATAAAGAGAACAAAACATCAGAAAAAATAAAAATAAACATTGAAGAAAAAGAATTACTTTCTCTATACGAAAAATTTGGTTCTCATACCCCTAAGCAAGCTGAATATTAAAATAAAATAAAAATAATTTTAATTAAAGCATGTTTTTATACCGGACTAAAAATTATATAATAATTTTTGTAATTTCAAACGTTTAACATGGAGCGTATGCAGAAGATAATTGATACATTAGTAGTGCTTATGGCCCCATGTTTTTAGTTTGATAGAAGAAAAATTCTTTAATAATTTTAAGTTCGTTATAAAAACACGTTTATTTTATCAATATTTACCAATATGCTTATCCTCATATTTAGTTTATGATTGGATTCCAATTAGTTTGGAATAGATATTTACATAAATAATGCACTTACTTATATAGTTACTTGAGTTTGTAGGATTGTAGAAAAACGATAGAATACAAATAGGAAACAGCAGTAGAATCAAACATAAATAATAAATACATTAAAATATGTATAAAAATTTATATAAATATAAATATACACTTAGTATTTCAAATATGTATCCTTTTGTATATAACTAATATTATATAAATATCAATTGTATAGAATGAGTCAGGAGCAATGAGTTTTAAATTTGAGGCAACATCCGAAAAAACTGTTATGTCGTTTATTCACTGTACAGTTATGATGGATGCTTCTTAATAATAACGTATACAATTGACCGTAAACAAGTTAATGCCAAATGTGAAAATTTAATTTTTTTTAAATTGTACATCAAAAACTTATTCCTTTATTGCATCTATTTTAAAAGAATTCTAGTCTTTCAATTTGATTTCTATTGTTTCGTTGAAGGAGTTCAGATACTCCAAACTGAAATACATAAATTCTTTTTCATTTTCAAACCGTGAAAGCATTTTTTTTAAAGCTATACTTCGTTAGGCGGGTTATGAAAAAATGAAGAGAGTGAAATTTTAAGATGCACGAGCATCCCCGTCATACAAAATTCACAGGTTGAAGCTGTTAAATTAAGTAAAAATATATATTTTTACTTAATTTTTCAAATTTAAACTGAGCTTTATTGACTGTGTTGACTATCCTTCTACAGTCCTTTGATTATTGTTATTAATTATTTGAATACAATAAAAAATTGTTTTTTACTCATGCTAAAGAAGTATAACTTCTGAAGAGCATTTGTAACTATACGCACCCATTTTTTAATATTTAGCAAAACAAATTCTAAAGCTTAATCGTCATGGGTAATTTTTTGAACACCCTCCTTTTTTTGTTGGCAAAATTTGTAAAATGTAAATGAAATTAAATTAACATTAGAATAATTCTTTTTTAAATGTTAAAATATTTAAAATATTTTTAAGAAAATTTAAAATGCCTAGTTGATTTAGTGTGAGGTATGTTTTGTAGTTTAATTCAATAATAGAAATGTAAAACATTAAATAGAAGTAAATATTTTTAAATTGTTAAAAATAAAACAAATAAGTGAAGATTACAAGAAACAGAGTTAATTATTTAAATACTCGACACGGATTCAGTATTATTGTTTGAAGTATTTTTAATTAGCGTTCGTGCTTTAAATATCCAGAATATTCAATTATAGATCTATGTTTAAGAATTTTTTTAATTGTAATTATATATGTTTATTAGCTAAAATTGAGCAGTAACTTAGTAAAATTGAGCGAAAAAACACTTCAAACAAAACTTTATTGATTAAAAAAAAATGTTTATATGGTTAAAGTTTTCTTGTATCTCTTGTGGTTAAAAAGTCATTAAAACATGGATCTCCATTTTATACAGTAGACCCATTTTATTCATTCAGGAACTTAGTCTTAAGTTTGAGGTTTAAAATACACTATCCAAATTTCAGCTCGCTATCTGAATTTTTTTCAGTTATCTTAATGTCAAGCGGAAGAGCGAATGGATTGTCAGACAGACAAACATGCGGAAATGGAATTATAAGGGAATTATAAGACCCTATAAAAACTTATACCAAGATTTTCTTTGTGGCAGCAATAGTTTCTAGTGTTACATACTGTAGGCTCAAATTAATAAATATATCTCAATTTATAGTCAGAATATTATTTTATTGCAAATTATTTGTTTATTATATGACAAAGAGTTAAAATTATGTATAAGTTCCATATGATTATAATAGATGGCGGTGTAAGGTAATTTGCCTACTTTTTTGCGTAAGGGTAAAAAAAGAAATCTATGCAATATTGTTTCATGAAATGGAGAAATTGTTGCCTTAAACTTTTTTCTGTGAAATTTGTCACATCAACGCGTGGCCGGGTCTGCTAGTTTAAATATAAAACATTGTTGTGTCATAAAAATTTTATTCTATTATGCATGAATCACTCAGTAAGTTTAGTCGTATAATTTACGATGGCATAATATTGAAATGAACAAACATCAAAAAACTACATTTGAGCTTTTAATCTTATTTTTATGTATAAAACGCATATTTTCCTTTTAGTTCAACCAATGCATTATAATACCTGTTAGTTTTTCAGCTTAGTTTTTTCTGTGTTTTGCATTTGTTGGATTAAAATGTGGATCGCAGTATGTCAAGAGCTTACTACACCTACCTATTTTAACAGGTAAAATATTAAAAACAATGTTATAGCCCAGTAATTGAAATTTTTTATTTACCTTGAACCTAGCAAGGTGATTGTTACTATATCTTTTCAACCCTGCTGATCATGATAAACTATTTAAAACTACACCTAGTCCTCAGTGTTTTAAGAAATAGTAAAAAGAGACCGGCTTACAAATTATTAAAATCTTTGTATCAAAGAGGTAAGAGATATAGAAACATTTTTCGACTTTAAATTTAAGATCACGAAATTTTAAATAAAAAGATGCCTTGTCTTTCATAGCTTCTATATAAGATAATGGAATAAGAACGTCTACTTGTAATGTTTGTACATAATTTTGTATAATTGTGATCTACATGTCACAGCTTCTGGACGTTAGTGCAATTATAGCACTAAAAGTTAAAGTAACTTTTTTAGTACTAGCTTTTATCGCTTGTGCTGAATATGTGAACATCGCTACCGTAATTATCAGATATTCTGGTATATGCTTAATATTATTAAACTGTGACCTATTAATGAAGTAAAAATTTTCGGTGAACTAAAGATAACTCTAAAATAGACGTATTATTGGAATCGAAAAATTTTCTATAATCGAGTGATATAAAAAGAGTGATGTAAATGAATAAAATTTATTTATTCATTTATTTAACTTTACCTATTAAAAATTTTGAAGCTGGGATGGTTATCATCTTATCTAAGGGTTAAATTTTCAATATTTAAAACTATCAAAATATGGAAATATAACAAATTTTAAGTAAAATTGCTTTGTTTTATTGAGAAAATTTTTTCTCAAAATATTGATTAATATCGAAATAAGTTGAATAAAAAATTTTCTTTGTAAAAACCAAAAATAATTTAATTTGACGAAAATTCAGTTTCAATTAAGTAATCATTTAATGAAACATAAACATATATAATTCAGGTTATCAACAAACTGACTGAAAAAAAGAAAATTTAAATGTAAAGCACTAAAACAATGGAAACAAGATTCAGTTTAGTTGAAGGCGGTACCCAATTGAAAATTATTAACCGCAAATAAGTAAAAAAATTAACTGGTATATCAGTGTTTGAAGTCTTTAATTTATAATAAGAAACACTTTATTTTGTTACTTAACAATTAATTTTTCAAAAATTATGAGTTCTAAAAAAACAAATTTCTAGTGGTCAATTTTTGAATTTTTAGTAATATATATCGACTCTTCAAATACTGAAACATTAAAATTCATTATCTGTAACTAGTTTGCTATTTAAAAGCCTCATTGCACTCAACTTTTAATAATTTAAAAATAACAAGTAGGCCAAGACCTCAAGGGACCAATGTGTGCACAGATTAAGCACATTTATGAACGATTTTTTAAGGACTTTTCCTCCTTTTATTTATTATGTACTCGAAAGTTTGATGCTGTTAAAAATGATGTTTTATGTAAATATAAAACACTTGTTAACTTTAACATTTTAAGAATTTTTTTTTCGAAAAATACTTCGTTTTCCTGCACTAAGGGATTTAATATAAAAAGGCAAATAATTCAATAATTTCTACAATATTTCGAAGATTTTTTGTAATTATGACAATTGCTCACATTTATTTTTGTTTTATGTTTAATGAATAAAAAAACAGTTTAAAAGTACTAAAACCTTCTGCGGTAACCTGAAATTTTATTAAGTGATGTTGAGAGGATAGCTGTCATCGTATGCTACCTTTCCGAAATAGTTGTTTACTATAACTGAACAAATTGGAAAGGTGACAGGTGCCGTACCATCACGGCTATCCTCGGAACACTAGTTTGGGTAACAATCTTATACCTTGTTTGGGTAAGAATCTTAATTTTTTTCGAGGTCACATTTCCATAGAGGGTTTTAGATTACAAACAACTTTTGTTTGAAACATTTTTTCTTATACCATATAGATTCTCCACAATTTCAGCTCATATTTAGCTAATGAAAACATACATAATTGCAATACATATTAGTATTATATAATAGAATAAATTTTGATTTTTGTACAAAGTAGTCATCATCAGTATGAACTAGCTAGTTGTAATGATTCTCTGAGAAGATGTTACTCGTTGCTTATTTCATGACGGTTTGCAAACCAATTCACAAATTAGCAACGAGTAACATCTCCTCAGCGAATCATTACAACTAGCTAATTCATACTGATGCTGACTACATTGTAGTCGAAATACGTATTTATAAAAAATACAAAATAATTTGATCTAGAAAATTTATTCGAAATAATTATAATTCAGGGTATTTTATGAATGTATATGATGAACAAATATATTCAAGATACTTAACTATATGTCACGTATATAAACAATTAGCTCTGTTAGTTGTTATCTTCACTTGATGTATTTGTATTTAATAGCGTAAACATACAAAATAACTTTTAGTCGAAGAAATGAAAGACAAAAATAAGACTAACTGTCGATTTTTTGCGCTGTAAGACGAATTTCAATGCGGTTTGGTGTCTTGGATATTCTGAGAAACACGCAAATTTTTTGACCTAGTCTTATTATGTAAAAATCCCAAATTGGATTCATACATAAGAATAATGCATTTTTGAAGTGCATTTTGAAGTAGACATTGATTAAAAATGTGAATAATGTTGAAAATGAGTTCAATTTTGTTACTCGGCTAAATAGTTTTTAGGGTCGCTGAACACACGAATTAGAGGGAAAGGCTGCGGAGTTCCTGCTGCCTGCAGCGGGTGCTTAAACGTTTTCTTCTGGAGTATTATGACAATTTATCGTAAAATTGTCCAAAACTTGTTATAAGGAGATTTTCAAGGTCGCAACATATGAATACAAGATCGGTGAAAACCAACGGAGTATTTGGTACCTGCAGCGGGTGTTCTTAACGTTTTTCTTTGGAATATTATGACAATTTATAATATAAATTGCTCAAAACAGTTACTCGGGTACCTCGTTGGTTTTTACCGATCTCGTATTAGTGTTCAGCTATCCAGTAAACTCCCGACTAACACAAATGAACCTATTTTCATCATTTTTACATTTTTAAAAATTGGCACGAAATTGACACGAATCCAACGCACCAAATTGCATTAAAAATCGTTTTATTGCGTGAAAAATTGTCATTGCTTTAACTGTTTTAAATTCACAACCATTTTATTTCAGTAGGTATAAATAACATTTGTTTAGTATAAGTATTTTTTTTTTTTTAATACTTAATATAATCATTAAACATAAAGTTGTTTTAACTGCTTCACCTTGTATACAATTCTTGTACATACATTCCATTGGATGGACTATTAAAATTTTTATCTACAACAAATATGAATATTTTGACACAACAATATATTGCCTTTTATACCTTTTACTTGGGATTTAACTTCATACATTTCCTTTATACCTTTGCCAGGGGGCTTATTTTATTACACATAAGAGATACATCAAAAGCAATAATGGTGGTTGTTATATAAATATTGAACGTAAATCCTAGATATTTCATCTTCTGTAAAGTTAAATCTGAGGTAAAACGATTGTGCACAGATTAGATTGATATTTTATGTTAAAATCTATTGTGAAACACAAGTACAACCTCTGTATACATGTGTAACCTTTCTCTACAACACTCTAAGCATTAAGGAATAAAACATCTCTCTCGTTACCATTCTATGTGATAATGTTTTAAGTTTTATACTATCTGATTTGGGTTGTAGTGCATGCAAAGCTACGGCCAGAACATATTCGACAAAATTTTCCAATTGAACTCCATGGATTGATTCACGACCAAACTTTTAAAATAAAAATTCTATTGTTTAAATATGTGTTTAGATTAGTCACATTTTCACATCAAATTAAGTACGTTAATAAGTTTTATATATGTATTGTAAATAATGTAATAATAGCTATAATGCACTTTATTTTTATGCGCCTTTCTTATACGTAATTTCTTAATGCGATTTTGTATAGTCACACTCAATACGGCTTTTTTTTTTTAATATTTCACTACTTATTTTCAATTATTACAATTATATAAAGATTTATCGGAACTCGTTACATTACTTCTGGTCAAAGAATCACTCAAAATAAATATATATTTTTTTCAGAACAAGTAAATCAATGTAATCAATGACTATGTCATATAAGATAAGTCTTTGATTATTGACATAAGCTACAACCTTTTATAAGACTTGACTGATAACATTGGGATTTTTTACAGTTATACACATTAAAAACTTCAACATATTAGAGAATCATTAATTTTGGAAATTTATTAAACGTAAAATTTGAGAAAAACTTTTTCAAAAACTTATAAAATTAAAACTCATAACCAATCAATAGAAAACCTTGACAAACGAGAGAAATAGAGGCTGATATGTATTTTGCCTATTTAAAGAAGATAAATTGCTGGCAAATAAGCCTTTATTTTGGAATTCAATAGTCTCTTCAATAGCCGCGTAACAGTATGTCAATGGTTGGAGAATACGATTATTTATTTTGTAGATAAGTATCGTGTTTAGAATAAGAATACATCCGTAAATTTCTGTGTACTATTTATAAATATTATAAGGAACTAAAGGAAATTATCGAATTTATACTTTATGCTTAATTTCTTTATGAGTATTTATTGTAGTCAAAAATAACGTTTGATTTGAATATTTTATGGAAAACTGCTTAGAGCGCCACAATTTCATCTCAAATTTATCTACGAAGCACATTTATATAATTGCAATACATATTATTACATATATATGCCTCTATAGTTGTATAGACTGCTAATTTAGAGTATTTTAAAAATGGCTATTATTGAAAACGGTTCAAACTTTGGTGCTAAACCTTTTATCGAGTATCTAGTCAATTAACGTTGATATCTGTTATCTTCACTTGTTTAATACCCGTTCAATGTATTTTTAAAATTTTATGGCATTTTTCTAACAAAACGTTGATTAACAGACAAAACGCTTAATCAATGAATTGGCAACACCTTCCAAACAGACGGAGTCCTTGCTTTTTCCGTGATAATCGTCCAAAGTGATATGGTCAAATATCGTGATACTCCTTGTCTGCAGCTCTCATTTTATTCATACCACCAAGCACCTTGTTTCAACATCAGAAAATCTGTCCTCTATTTGTTATCCCAGCATAAATGTTGGTATTCTGAATCTTCTTCGATAATCTGGCACCAGCCCTCCTTTTGAATATGCTTTGTAAAATGAAATTTATACATCACTATGTTTAAACTATTTATGAATCATTTTGCCATAATTAAATCTAGTATATTATAGTTCATAGTTTATCAAAATATTGTGTAGCACACAACATTATAGTCCAACAAATGAAATTTTTAATTTAAATTTCAACCAGCAAGGTTCAATTTGATATTGTATGTTTCCAATTCGGTATTTTATTCCATGTTTATGATTAAGAAAAAAGTATTTTAACTTTGATGTCGAATCTTCGATGTCTTACAAGAATAAGTATTTAAAAGTATTAAAATGTTTATATTTCAAAAGCTGTAAGATATACAGAAAAAAGTTTCAAATAAATATTACAGAGAATAAAGTTTCCTTGTCTTGTTAGCTATTATTTAAGATAATAGTTATGATTTGTTGTATAAGTTTTGTGTTTATGTGTACATAAATGTGCTAGACGATCCAGTTCCGTAATCTTTAATAAGAGTTAAAAAATCGGAGAAGCTTTTTTTGAATGAAATTTTATGTTGTATAATTTCATTTATTACGTTTTTTCTGTTTTTTGCCATTTTTGAGATATAAACAATTATATTTTTTAATTTTCTTTTTATAGGCGCTGGAGATTAGGATAGTTTTTAATTCGTTTACATACCAAAAAATATTAGGTTTTCACCTATCCGGGGGCAATGCAACATAAAAGCTTTCGTTGACTGCTCTATGCAAGTTATATGCAAACCTGTATATTACAAAACTCGTATCGGGAAACATAGTTTGATGAAATTTCACAACCAATTTTGAATACAGATAATTTTTCTAGTCTTCCTTGTTTACGAATACGTTGTTTTGTCTACATTAGTGATGTGTATAGATGCTGAAACCTATTCAAGTAAAGTTATTTAAAAATCAATATATAATTCAGCTGTGTTTTTTTTGTTTAATATTTTCTATTGTTTATTGTTTATATAAAAATAATAATAAAAAAGAAAAAAAACGTAATACAACAACATGATGTTATTGTGATTTTATTTTACATCTGTATTTCTAATAATTAGATCGTACATTTTACTCTATGTTTTTTCCTATCGAAGAGTATTATAGTTCTTTGAATATGGAAATTAGTTTTAGTTATAATTCACGAGCTGTGTACAAGAGAAATACTAATAGGTATAAGTTTATGAAGGACTACTAATAAATAATAGGAGGAATAATGCAGAAGCCATTATGTCATCAATAATGTAGATAAATATTGTATTTTGATGGCATCGTATTGTGCTTGCTAGTGTGCCGGTTTTGAAACAGGGCCATATTATAAAATTAAAAGTTCTAACCCGTAATAAATAAATTTTCGTTTCCAAATAAAGTAGTAACAAGAAGTGTATAGCAAATAACATAAAGATTTGTTCATACAAAATAACAATAAAAACTTTTGCCAAAAAATAGAACGCGGATTCAACACAAGTAAATAACTTAAAAAACATTTTTTAATTTAAAATTTCTATAAATAATTTCTTTGTCATAAATTAATTTCCGAATTTGGCACTTAAAAATTAATTTTAAGCTGAATATGAAAGGGCGTCAACAAAGGTTTAGTGGCTTGGTGTATTTTAGGGGATAATCAATCATAAAAACTAGTTTTGGATCATCTTCTTCTTAGCAGTATAAATTTTCCGTTCTTAATTTGTTATTTTAGCATTTTGAAGCGAAGATGAACACAAGGTCAAATGAACGTCAAAAAATTCTACACCAATTCCATACGGGCTAATATAAAACTCCTACTTTGTTACGAAGTTGGCTGGACCATTAAGAGACGCAAAATGAATTATAATAAAAAAAGGTTTAAAAAACCTAAAACCCCATTACGGAAAATTGAGATCTGAGAAGTATACAATAACAAAATATTCTTGCCTGCTATTCTTATCTAAAAAAAAAAAATAATCTGCTAAATATTTATCATCTAATAAGTAAATAACTTGCTTACACATTTATTTTAATACATAGACATAATCCTTGATCGTATACCACTTTGCGCTTGCTATTATTGTAATGAATCGTAACAGTATAAAATGTACTTTTGTAAAAACATCCTTTAGGATAAAATGGCACACGACCACGGCTATCCTCTGAACATAACCATGTCTATGTATTAAATTATTATGTAAGTTGTGAAATTATATTGATTTTATTTTTATTTTGCTTGATTGATTTTATTTTTATTTTATATAGCGTATAACACCTGGACTGTAAAAACGAATCGACGGAATTCTCCTTCATCAAAATCAGTTGAGTAGTTTAGCTGTTATGATGGAACATCTGTGCATACTCACGTACATAGACTGTTAAAATCATAATATTTTGGTTCTGGCATAGTCGGGTACAAATCAGTTTATAAACAAAGACGTTTAAAAATATTATTAAAGAGAACTCTAGGATTCCAATAAATTTAGATTTTTTGTCCTAATTGTCTAGATCAAAATGTTTTGTATTTTATAAATATGTATTTTGACTACAAAGTAGTCATCGTATGAATTAGCTAGTCGTTATGATTCTCCGATGAGATGTTTGACGTTGCTTATTTGGTAACTGCGTGTGGTTCTTAGGGCTAGAATTTCTTTCTTGAAATTTATGGGATCAAAGGTAACATTTTCATAAGTAACACCTATAACTTTTAAACGGGACTGAAAATTTTTGAGCACGCTGGCCATAGTTACGACCTCTTAAAATTAGTATGTAATTATATTTCATTTAAGGCAGCAACGGCCATATGACTAGCAGAGTTGCCTTTGTATTGAATGGACCTCGATTCAAAAACTATGCCTTCATTTTCTTTAACTTTTTTTTTATATATATTACCCATTTATTACTTTTCAATGTAACAAACAAATAACATAGCAATGTAATAAAAATAACATTTAAGCAATAAGTTAAAATTTTTTTTTTAAATCAATTAAGTTTAAATCATTTAAACTCCTTATTTAATTTATTATGCTACCAAATACTACATACGTATTTAACATCTACTAGTTACTTTTTTAATTAAATAGTAACTCACTAATCTGGAATACAATTATCAATATTGTGTTTTTCAAACTAATAGAATATAATTTTCTAAATAAAATATTCAATGTTTAAATAAAGTTCTTCACGAATATTAATTTTATTTTCCATTCAATTAAATAAATATGTATGTTTAGTTTATTATGTACTAATTAATTATACTTATTTGCATAAATTATATAAACACAAGCTTGAACCATTGTTAAATATGGTCAATAGATAAAATTCATATAGCAGATTGTGTACCTGGATTCAAGAACTAACGTTTTTAACAAACGTTTTTGTTATCCGCCTACGGCAAAGTTAATGATTGTATGTGAGTATGTATTTATGTTCCACTAAAGATGCTAAATTAATGAACCGATTTTGTAGAACGAGGTGTCCATCGACATAGATACGTATACAAATAATTAAAAAATAAAATTATTAAAAAATTGAATTTTAATAAATAAAAGTTTAAAAAAAATTAAATAAAATAAAAAATAAAATAAAATTAATAAAATTTAATTAAATAAAAATTTAAAAAGAATATAATAATAAAATGTTTCAATAAAAAATTAAACTTCGTTATAAAAAATCATTTTAAGTAATACCGGAGTCATTTTTTCAGGATAAAAGGTAAATTTTGCTTCTTTTGAGTGTACCGGTCACTATTTTTACTTTCGAGTTATATCTACGTTGGCGAAAGTCTTGTATTCGTGGTTTAAAAGAAAGAATCTCTCGGTTTGTGATACTTATTTGGACGTACGCGCATAACTTTAAAACTACTTGACCAAAATTTATAACTTTTTTGGTAAGCAATATTGATGGTCTTATTTTAGAGAACTTTCCCATCTATTTATTACCGTTCCAGGGATATAGTGCCCGAAAACATATTTCCATTTATTCACTGAAATGCTGATACCTCTTGTGCGATGTATATACAGTAGTAGTGTACATTATACAGTATACATAAACTTCATTATTAAAGAAAATTGGAAATTATCAACGAAACATAATAAACTTGTAAAACATTAAGTTTGTTAACTGAAACAGAGAAATGATATTATACAAATGTGTTAAAATAATTATTTAGATCATATTCAAACTTCAATTCAATCGTCCAAACCGTTACTGAGATATAGCAGATTAATGTAAACATATTCGATAATGGATTTTTTCACATAAATATCTATACACCGTGAACTATTCTTCCGCTTTTCATGAAATTGAATTGAAATTTTTGTGTAGATGCATGCGGTAATTTTGCATCAATGATTTTTATTTTGTAAGGTATTATTTTCAAAATTTAAAATTGATAATAAATAAAAAAATAGAATTCATTAAGGAAGATTTTTTTGAAAATTTACATTTACAAGTCCGAAAATATCTATATTAACAAATATGATAATACTTTATAATATGATATTATATGATATTACAAATATGATATTACATTTTAAAGTGCTTCAAATAAAACTTAAGATACTTTGTGAATAAATTTTAAGAAAATCGTTGGAGCCATTGTTGAGGAAAAAGTGAAATTGAAAATGTGACTTTCAAAATGCTTAATTTCAAATTCCTTGAAGGGTAAAATACAATAAAATTCTAAAATAGAGTAATTTTAAAAATTTCTCAATTTTTTACAATATTTTTTTGAAATATTTTCCTGCCTCTTGAATTTTAGCATTGTATAAAATACTTGTCATATCAATAATAGATGAAGCACAAAGATGTATTCGATCGAAAAATATATGATGTAGGATACATCGTCATTCTCCAAAATAAAAGCAGCAACACGACCATTTTCTATTGATTTTATGAAGTATAAAATTTTATAAAATATATCAATGAAGTGTATTATAATATAATATTATACTTCTCGTACATATTATATAGTGTATGTTATGTTATGTATGTATATTCACATTAAAATATTTAAAACAATATAATATTTATTGTAATATATTAGCAATTCAAATGTGATTTATGTATGGTTGGAAGAACCAACGTACCTACTCTCCAAATCATAAATCTTTTCGTATGTGTGTTATTATTATACCTAGCTATATATTATATTTACAGAATGATGATATTAGCTATACTACTACCGTATTTTATATTATGGTTCAGTAAAATTCAAATCAAACTAAAACTGTGTTGCACAATTTTTATCAATCAATTGTACAAGATGGTGTTAAATTTAATATCACAACTCTAAGTGGAGTTTTTGACGCAAGGGTTGGTGACAATTGTATACTTTACATATCGTTGTACCAAGTATACTTTGTTTACGGTATCTCTGTACCCCTAACGATATTGTACGATTCGCAGGCTCGAAAAATTCAATAGTTAAATCCTAACATGAATTACCTAATATACAAAAAATGTAGGTTCTTTCTAGGAGTACAATTCCGTAGAAGGCAATGGAAACCAATTGATGAATTTCATTTATTATATTGATTTAATTAGACGGATATAAGTGTGCAGTATGGCCACATTTTAACCTTGTTATCAATTATGGTTCCACAATATAGGGCTCGAAATTGATTTCTTTTTCTCGTACGTGCCAATATATCGTAAAACATTCATTCCATTTTGTGAAAGTTTTATATGTACATATATAATATAGTTTTACATTAGTGTTGTAAATTTAGTTGAAATTATCATTAAAGAAACATTAAAGAACATTGCCATTAAAGAAAAAAATTACCACTTAAATCGGGAAAATAAATGAAAATGAGCGCTTTTTGAATTGATTTCAAAAAATCAATTATTCTCTGTATAAGAAAGAATTAAACGCACATATGAAATGATATTTTTAATAAGTATGTGGGTTACAAATTCTTTTTAGCACATTTTCGCACAAAATCTTTTTTGATTCCTAAACTGGAAAGAATATTCCAATCACAATGAAACGACTATCCGTTTATTTGCAACTTGTGAGAGCAATGGAAAGTTTAACGGCCTACAAAATTTTCGAAAGGCGAACAAGTTGTTTCATTATCATTCTTAAGTCATACACAAATTTTCAACTTGAAGCTTTATATCTGGAAGCAAACCTACTAGACTCACAAACCATTATCTTTGTATAAAAATGTCTTACAAATCACCTGTAGTATATATGTAGTATATAAAGTGTGAGAGGATAGCAAATATAATTGGGGTAGGTCTACTATTCCAGTAGCTTCTACGAATACTACTGCTGGCTGGCTGCTATGTTCTATATAGTATTTCTTTTGTTCATATCATATTATTTAAACAAATAACCATCACGTTTTAAGAGATATGACATAAAAACGTATATTCTGTAAATGGCATGCTATGATTTTCAAAAAAAATATTTAATTCCCTTTTTCATTCAATTCAATAGAAAGAATAAGCGGCTTCTGCTTGCTATTGGATATATTACGTGCATAACCGTCCATGTTACAGTGTCTACATACAAGTTGATTTGAACAAAACCAGAGAGAATTGTTTATCACATTAAATATATATTTTCATATTACTATCTTCACTGATGTATTTGAGGCATTTATATAGGTGCACTTCACTTATGTATTATAAATAATCTTTTTTGTTGCTTAAAAACACTAAATCAAGTTTCCAAATTGTATTTTTTAATTATAAAAGTTTAAAAAAAATTGTTAAAAAGTTAATACATTTATAAACACTATTCTCACTTTCTCTGGGGTTTATAAAATCAACGAGATAAAATTAAGGCCTGTTGCAAAAACTTAAAAAAGAAGAACGAGGGCTAGTAACCTACATGAATACTACTCTCTGTTGGAATCTAAAATTAAGCAGAAAGTACACTCTAAAGGAAAATTTTACAGATTGAGCTGGTCACTTCTGTTTTATACTTTGTCAAATGCTTAATAAAAGCACGTTTTTCATTACGCATCCAGGTGGCAAATCATGGACATTTCACTTTGGCTTTTAACGTTAAACTTGAATTTTTGCTCCAATTATACGCAAAAAATAAATAACTATCTTTACTCTCGTATATTAAAGTCTAGATAATCTTCAAAACGCTTAAAACTTTGAGCAAAAACATTTTCTTGGCCTTTATTGAATATGAAACTGCAATTCGAATCGTTCATTCAGGTGCAACAAGCTATAGGTGCTTTACACGTAGAATGACTTCCACTTGCATCATTGAAACTTATAGGTTTCCAGAAGATCATATTGATAAACAAGGCTCTAGATGCGAATCTCAAGGTTCATGCGACAACATTTTAAATAACGGGAATAAAAAATGATAATGTTATTATTATTACGAATATGGGTAAGAAAAGACGACCAAGATTCAGTTTATGTCACGCAATTAAGCGTTGATTGAGATTACACGTTGAAAGCATTTTTCGTTCTCCAGATAATATAGTAGAAAAAAAAAACGCTCATACATACATCTATCTAAAAGAGTTGAAAATATTTGAGTTTATACTTATTTCGTTATGGACTTTGTTTGTCTCAATTAATAACTAAGTACAAAAGCATATAAGATGTAATTATATTTAGTTAACTTGTCAATTTCGTATTGTTGATGTTTCCTCTAACATTTTTTTGAGTTTCAAAAAAATGCAAAACACGCCTTTCATCAATTCTGTTAAATAATGTCTATGCAAAATTTGACGACATTGGACCAAGGAATCACGATGCCCCATCCAAAGAATTCCTCTGATATATGTATATAGGATATTTCATTATTAAAAAAAATTAATTAATTTTCTTTTTATTCAATACAGTAAAGACAATAATCTTCTTTACTATTCATTTTATGTACTTTTGTACACAAGCTTATTTATCCAAGTACAGTGTCAACATTTGAACACTTTTTTTATATTTAAAAAAAAATTTAGGAGAAAATTAAAAGTAAAAAACAAGGAGGAAAATAAATTTTACTTAAAAACTTTTACTATCAACTGATAACGTATGTCATTACTCAATTTAGGTATATGATATTAAAGCTTGTCATGAGATTGCAGTACTCGTATGTACTTAGTTTCAAAACTTTAATTGTAAAAATCAAGCAAATTATTTTTATTTAATTTACTTGTTTATCTACACAAGTAATTCTCCTGATAAGCTTTTATATCATATGAATTGTGTAATGACGTTATCAGTTGATAGTACTAGTTTATTGTTTTCTTTACAGGGATTCAAATATAAGCTTTTTAAAAATGTTGAATCGGTTGACAATATTTGCTTCAAAATTGAGTTTCAAGATTCCATCCGAACAAACAAACATTGCAATGTAAATAAAACCTATAAAATACGTATATATAAAGGAATTTTTTGTATAATCCAATACCATAAAAAGAGCTCATCTTGTAATGGAATATGCCATAGTCATTTCCGATTTTTTAAAAACCAGAAACTTAGCAATAAAACTTTAATATAAAGAATAAAATTTGAAGACACTGTATACTCTATTTAGAATAGCAGTTTATTGATGAAAAGCTTTAGAGTACGATATGCAAATGAAACTGAAAATAATATGTTCTTACAATTTTCTAGTTGATCAATATAACTAATATAAAAACTACATTACAATTTAGTTCAGAATCTTTGGAGCTAATAAAATAAAACAGAAATTAAATCAAAGTAAAAAAAAAAAATATTCAATTACGTTAAAAGATTTAGAAAATTTGCCAAGAATTATATTTTATGTACAATTTCATCATATTGCATGTACAAATTTAGAGATATATTGATCAATTCAAAGATAATGAACATATTGTTATTCATGTTTTATGGATGTAAAACTATGTTGGTTAAAAGGAAGATAATAAATTTTTTTTCCTGCTTTCTGATGCCTTACAGTACTACTGCAGTACCTCAAACAAAAAGAAAACGACCATGTCTTCTCGAAGATGATGTATAAACATTTGTGACACTCGTTACACGAAATTTATATATAAACACCCGGTATATAGTGTGAGACACACGGTAATTCGGCCTTCTTGAACCCCTGGGTGACCTTCGATCTTGGCTCCGCGTCACAAATATTGTTCTTGGACATCCATTGCCTCCGTTTTAAACGCCGGGTAGAAAATGTACCTAAAACATATCTTATGTTGGAACAAATCACATATTTTGAAGAAAATTTTATTAAAATCAGTTGACTAGTTTTTGCGAAGTCAGAGTTAAAAACATTCACACACCCATAAATCCATACAAACTTTCGCGTTTATAATGTTAAGAGAATTTTACTATTATTATTATTTATGTTTCTTATTTAATTTTTATGCATTTAATTTTATTGAAATATATATGGATGTATGCATGTGGGTTTGGCCAGTTATGTCAGAAGTTGGAAATGCTGGAGATAAAGGACAGTTGGCAACATAGTTTGTGTTGCAAACGCCCCAAACTATCTATGTAAGAATTTATGCATGAATATGTACGTGTGTATGTATCTATATGTGTATATACTTCCATCCCTTTTCGAGAAATCAGTCCCACAAACAACATTTACTTTATATAAATCAATTTGATCAGGGCTTAATATTGTATAATTGTGTCTAAAGTTGAATCGCTTTCGTATGTCCACTGATCACGCATTCAGACTTGTTTTATCGATTAAATTTGTTTGGTTAATACACATTATACTATAAATATATAATATGCACTGTGCCCGTATTGCATACTATAAATAATAGTGAACAATTATTTATAAATAAATATAACCTTCAAACAACCAATCAAATTGGAGATATTGTTATTCTTATTATAAGTATCCTTAAGCTTAAAATATATAATGAGTAGCATAAGCATAATAAAACTTGAGAATATTTCTAGTTCGTAGTTTGTTTTACAATAAAGAGAATAATATGGTACGGACTTTATTGTTGAATATCGTATAAACGTAGACAACTTCTGCATGCTATGATATCCTTTTTCTCCTTTCATATACAAAAATAGACTTCGATTCTTCTTTTGTATAGAAGTGTAGAAGATACTGAGACAAACTAACACCACAATTCGAACAAACAAGTGTATTCTCTTGTTGTAAACATTGACGGATAGATTGACTTTAATCCCTACATATATCAAACGGTCTATGAGGAATAAAACAAATTCATTATTAATGGATGGATAAATAAATTCACATAAAAGTAAAGTGGGTGTTCCCTACAAAATTAATTTTAAGATGTCAATTTCAACCTTCTTTCGATGTTTTTTGCTTTCTCTAATCATCCATTATTGGTTGAGTGCAAATGTTATTTTTGTACACATAGAATCATTTACTGAATAAAAGTAATTAAAATACGAAGTAAAATTTCGATTTCTGATTTTCATAATAAATAATTGGCCGAATTTAGCGAATGTAAATGGAAATTAAAAAAAAGGTGCTTATTTATATACGATATATCATTAATAAATTTATATCTAATGATCGGATTTACAAGATTATTTATTATAAATTCCGTAATAGAAAATGAAAACTAGTTGCCGAATTTTATTTGTCGTATGTATTGATTCGTAATTTCTATCTTACACTACTAGTATAATATAATATTAATTAATTTTCTAGATTCAATTTTATATTTGTTTCAAATACTTTTAATTTTAGTCTGTAGTTTTAGTAGTTATTACAGCAACAGAAATACATCATCTGTGAAAATTTCAATTGTCTATCACGGTTCATAAGATACAGCCTGCCGTCAGACGGACAGGCAGGCAGGCGGATAATCAGAAAAGCAGGCAGCCATCGGAGTCTGAGTTATAGCGTCCTGTTTTACCCATTGGTTACGGAACCCAAAAAAAACTAGCTAAGTGCGAGTCGGACTCACACACAAAGGATTCCTCACCATAATCTGTAAAACCCAATCTTAAATAATTTTTATTTTATTCTGTTAAACACTTATCTGTTATAACACTTATTATAAACACTTATCTGAAATATATGAAAAACTCCATATATGAAAATTTCAACAGGTTGTTCATCATGGTTGATGAGATATAGTCTGAGGACGGACGAACTGGCAGACAGACAGATTGACACGCAGACAGGCAGGCTGGCAGACAGCGGAGCATTAGTAATAGAGTTACGTTTTACCTTTTGGGTATAGAACCCCAATATATATACTCCCGTAAATACAGCAATACAAGTGAATTAAACTAACCACAAGAAATACAAATATTATATCCCTTACTTGAAAATCGGGTAAATATAAACTTATATATTTTTTAAGAGAATTTAATGTTTTTCTTGACTAAAAATTAAATTGATTCATTTAATTGTATATTTTCAAACCTAAATTTTTATTATAGCCAGTCTTAATTTGATTTGACAATGATAGAAACAACGATTGTTGACATGGAAATTTATTAAAAATTATTAATGGATATTAAGACAATCGCGAGCTTCTAGTCAATCAAATGAATGAAAATGGTTAATTTTGCATTAAAAAGGAAATAATCGGTATAAAAATATGATAAATCGAGGAACAACACACGCATTATAAAAAATTTAAGATTGAATTAGTAGTTTCAGAGTCTTATAAAGTCAAAAAATATTTATCTATAAAATAGACGTGGCACATCTAATTTGTTTTAATTTAATCTCTTTAAAAATATATCTCTGCATTCCTTTATTGTCCTTCATTCTGATATCCTATTCGATAATATAGTGAATTTTTATTCATTAATACGTTACTTTTTCGCGCCAAAAATGCGTCCGCATTATAAAAAATTTTAAGATTGAATTAGTAGTTTCAGAGTCTTATAAAGTAAAAAAATATTTATCTTTATATAAAATAGACGTGGCACATCTAATTTGATTTAATTTAATCTCTTTAAAAATATTTCTCTGCGTTCCTTTAATGTCCTTTATTTTGATATCCTATTCGATAATATAGTGAATTTTTATCCATTAATGCGTTACTTTTTCACGCCAAAAATGCGTCATTTCGGTTTTATTTTTTAAAGAATAACCCATGGACAGTAAGGGTTTTAAAATAAACATAATGAGACCTTAACTCCATCCATCCGTTTGTCTTCTAATTAACTTACATGGATATAAACTTATATAAAAGAATCGGTAAATAAAAGAATCTAGGTTTGTTCCTATCACAGCTTTTTTAGTGCATTGAATTTGGGTCCCGTTGTGGCAATGTTAATGCAATTCATGTTTACATTCTTTAACAGTACTAATATTAATTCTAAAAAAAAAAAAAAAAAAAATATAGAAAATTTGCTGCATACATGAAATATTTAACGTCAGCAAACCATTTTGTTTTGAATGATTATTTGATTTTGCATATTTTTAGAAAACAAATAAATACAAAATTAAATTGTTCTTAATTATTATTTAAATATCTAATAATAAAACGTGAATAAAAAAATATATACCCGTTTTTACGAAAATTGAGCTGACTAAGAACCGTAAGCTTTAATACCTTTATAGCTATCGTTAGAGGGTATAATTTTTTATAATTAAACGTATATAAATCGTATTTATGTAATAAGTTAGAAATAAATATATTTGTATGAGAGGTTCATAAATTTGATTCGTATAATGTTAGGCTGGGCGCCTATAAGCATATCATGTTATTTATAAATATACTTCAAAATTTGTATATGGCTTAGTTTTTGATCTGTGTTTTATTTTCCTTTGCAAAATTTGTAATTATCCTCACAAGGAATTCGAGTTGGTAGAAAATCGTTTTTTTCGGTGAAAACAAGAGATATCAGTAAATAAAAAAACTAAAAAATAATAATAATAAAATAAAAATAATTTTAAAGTGGCATGTTTTTATAACGAACTAAAAACTATTTAATAATTTCTCTTGCTACAAATGACAAACATGGGGTGCATAGAATGGATTGATTGACTGCTACATGTTTTTCATTCGAAATTAGAGAAATTATTATATATTTTTTAGTGGGATAAAGTTATTTTTATTTTATCATTATTTTCTGCTCTTTAGGGTTACGAGAAGTAAATTTTTCGTACAAATGAATTGAATGAATTTGAATGTAATCTTCTTCTTTTTCTTCATTTAATTTTTTGAGAGGTTTCAGATAAAGAAAACGAAATAATAGTGAATGCAAATTTGTTGTTTATAATAATAATTTAATTGCATGCTAAAGTACCATTGGTAAGTTTTCTGTTTAAAGAAGGGTCTAAATGGAACAGCCACAGTCGGTGACGCTGAAATATAAAAAATGTATGTTATAACCGAATACTCCGAAGTTGAAGAAACTAAAACCTCTCTCCCAACTTTTGAGGTTAAATTAAATTTTAAAAAAAATTAACATTTTTTATATAGAGCTATAACAGGATGCTCTTGTCTGATTTCAAGGTTTTTATTTTTCGGTGTGGTTCAGTGATGTTCATTCTTCGATATGTAACAAAATTTGAAACCAATCTTCAAAAGATGACGCATTTCAAAATCCCTTCTTATTTCTTACTTACGTCATATAAGGCATCCTCATGCAAAATTGCAAGCATCTTGACCAATTAGCGGTATCAATTCTGCGTATATATGTTTGCCAGTTATATTTTTGTATATAGTTCAAATCTGCGTAGGGGCACTGAGACTATATGTTTTTATGCGTCTATGATACTTTTTATTTTGCTACGATGATATCATTTTTATGGAATATTTTTGATGGTTTTATATTGACAACAATATTTATTTACATTACATCATTTTTAAAATAAACAGAAAAAGTACCGCATATAACATTTCGGTTTAAAACAAGTTGGTAAATTTTTTTAAACATATTTTAGTATGATATGCGTTCAATGTTTCTAGAAACTAGATTAAAAATTCTTTTCAAATAAACTGAAAAAATATACATAACATAATTAAAAAATGTACATATCAACTGTTATTCAAATACTGGAAATTTGGGTGCAACATCCATCGCTCATACCACCTAAATTTTATTGGCGATGATGTTATATAGGTAGGTATCCAGTGAATGTTTGTTTATTCAGGTTGTATCATCCAACATCTGCATAATTTATATTTGAAAAATTTTAATCAACTAAAACATAATTAAAGGTAATAGTAACTTAAAAACCTCTTTCTATTGACCAATGGATATCATTTGCTCTGACAATAAATGTTGTTATTACGAAGGACAGTTGAAACCATGAATACTGGAAGTAATGTATACTGCACGTTTCAACTGCCACAATCGTTGAGGTGATATTAGTTGAAAACTGAAAAAAAATGACTCTAGAACTTTAGACTGTTGTACAAGAGGAAAACATAAAATACTATTTATTACTATTACCCTGTTATATTGTAATTAAGACATCAAAAATTGTTAAAAACCTGCAAATACCAGTGACAGTAAAAAAACCCATTTCCACAACCTTAGGAGTAGAAAATGGACTTCAAAGAAATCCTATGTTCTTAGTTGGAACAAATTAAACATTTTGAAAGAAATTTGATGAAAATAGTTTCAGTAATTTTGCGTGAAAGAGTAACAAACATAAATAGAAACGCGTTTATAATATTATAATTGTTCATGTATCACAATCAATAAGACGTAGAAAAGTGGTTGAACAGCTTTGATTTTGTTTATACGTGCTCCTTTTGAGAAATTAAATTAGTTGAGAATAGAGAAAATTAATGCGGTTTTCCCCAGCCAAATGGTAAGAGAATTACAACAAATTAAAAAAATTAAATTAAAAACATTTAAAAAACAAATTTCACCAAGAAAATAGCCTCTTACGGGTTTTTGGGTTCGCTGATCGCGAATCCAAGAATCAAAATATATCTAAGGATGGTTTCAACCCCATTGAAATCCCATAGAATTGTAAAAGATGAAATATAATTTAAATTCGAAATTTCAAGATCATTAATAGAAAAACAAATTAATATAAACTATAATCTATAAACAAAGCAAACTCTACTTTCATTTAACAGACTATATATTATCAGTTGAAATCCTAAATAAAGTATCTGAATTAATTTTAGTATACGACGAGATCCATTCATAAGTCCCGCCTGTTACTAAACTAAATACCGGTATTTAACTTAAAATGTATAGCGTGCTAAATGAAAATTGAGTTTTATTTGTTAATGATTTAGTTTGATTTGTTTATGATTTATTTTAATTTTTTCTATTAAGCTATTGCATAGCTTCTATCGCGGGCCTTGAGCGCGGGGACCGAATCCAGAAATTCCGTAACGAACAAACCTCATGCTCCCCACTTCGACGGGCAAGGAGGTGTGGCTTGACGAATCGAGACGAGCTGCTCCGAAATCGGACGAATACATAAGCAGCTGTTTATGAGAAAGTATATAGGTGTATAGGTGTAAGAAAAAGCAATACTGCATGAAAAAAATAAATAAATTTAAAAAAAATTAAAATTGCATAAGTTGATACGAAATGCTATGCAATAGCTTTACCGCGGCAGTCCCCGAGTGCCACACGTCTTTTTTATTCTCAATGATGGTTCCGTCGTTTTAGTGCATTACTTTTAAATTTTCGTTGTTTCAGTCGATTTTGACGGTTTTAATTTCTTTAATTAATTTATTTTGAATTTAAACTAACTGTTCTTCAGCCGATAATGTCCAAGTTCAGAAAAAGTTTTTCCAAAAACTTTTTATTAATTAAAACATCATTTAATTACATTTACAATTTATATGATGGGCAAAAAAACTAATATAACTAAAAAGTTTGTAACGTTAAATTAATAGATTTAGTAATTTGAAATCGTTTCAGTTTAGAAAGTACAAAAATAGTTAATTTTCAGGCAGTGAAATGATCTCAATTTTACATTAGTTTGTGTCTTTTTGATTAGAGCTCTGCATCAAATTCAATATGACTTTTAATGTTTGGTGGATCTTCAATGTATCATCGCCATCGTTTTTATTCATCTATTATTTTCTCAGTCGAAAATTTTTTTATTTTTTACCATGGTAGTCTGCTTCCAATGCACAAATTTATTTTCAAATCACCATAGTACAACCACGCTTAGATCTAATGGAAGTCCACGACAAGATAGACGTATCTTAAATATTTTTGCCAAAATTGAATAAAACCTGTATTTTTATACGAAAAATAGATTTAAAAAATAAAAAAATTTAATTAATTTAAATAAAAATTTAGAGATGTATTACTTTTTTACAGACTCTGTACCTCAAGTACATCAAGTAGAGTAATTTATATTTTTTATTATTGGGTGTATATTTTGTTATTGAATATTCACATTATTTAAATTCAGTGAGACTCGTCAGAAATGATTTTAAGAATACCAGAACAAGATTTTGATATTCGAATAAATAAAAGTAATTAAATAATTCTCTTAATAAAATATTTTCAAACTATGTGAAGTTAACCTCTTTATGGTAGAATTTTTAAAACTATTTTGAATGAATCATTTGTACAACTTTTTTATCATTTGCACAAGCACCGTTTTTGAATAAATTTAAAACCAACAATTGAGGGACTAGCCCCCCATTGGTTGAAATTATGATACAGATCCTTTTCACACGTTTGTAAAAGAAATATGAGAAACAGCCCGCCATTAGTCGAATTTTAGTAATTTTTCCATTATTCGTTTGCGGATTGTTTGCATCTCCATTAAGTTCGTTTCACAAACACCACGAGGATATAAAAACGAATGATTCATTTTTGCATGATTTGTTTGCACATCATTTGTACATCCTTTAATTTTTACGTTTAACGTTTGCACTACCAATATTTTCGATCGCACAATCGCCTATTTTTAACACAGAGATTTGTTTTTGAATCGTTTTCACAATATATGAAGTCGACTACATGTTAGTTATCCTTTGCAAAACATTCAGACGCATTCATGAATTTTTATAATAACATTTTTCACTGTTAAAATAATACGCCATTAATTCTAGTAATTATGTAGAGAATATATTTTAATCATTTCTTATATTTTCATCCTTGTTTTAGAAAATCATGAAAATTTGTTTATGTAAGTTCATTTAAGTAATGTTTTCCAGTTTAAAAATATTACATTATACATTATTTTATAGTAAATATTTACAGAATATTACGTTGTGTGTAGGTGCATAATGTTTTTATTTCCAGTTATACCCACTAGTTTCAGTATCGTTTTGTGAATAATGAAAAGTATATAAATTTGTTAATAATGTTTCTCATCATAAATTCGTCCATAGTAATTATGAACAGAATATGTTTCATAAACTGTATTTACTATCATCACTGTTTTAGAACATAATAAAAACCTTATTTGGATATAAATTCATTTTAATAAAAATTTTCAGTTGGAAAATAGTGCCATTGTAAATTATTTTATTGAAATTTTATATAGATTATTAGGTTTTACCTAGAAAAATTGTTACTTATGCCAAAAATAAGGAACAGGTAATCGACTTCAAATAATGTGAAAACGATAAAAAAATATAATAATCTAAAGACTTGGAAGAAAATTTCATTCGGTCCTTTGAAAGCTTTAATATGAGCGAACGAAAATAAGAGATGTGTAAACGATTCACTTAACAATTTCAAAAATTCGAACAATGTACGGCTAGTGTGAAATTGTCCCCCATTGGTGGACGGCTAGTGTGAAATTGGAATTTTTGATATTAATTTTCTCAAAATTGTTGCTTACGCATTCGAAGTATACACGTAAAACGAATCATAAAAATATTACACCACTTTGATCATTGATGAGCTAACCTCATACAGGTATATTGTTATCAGTCGGAAAATTATTAAAATTATTAAACAGAGAAGACGTAACATGAATAAAAATGATTTGTAGTTAATTAGTACAGCTTGTAGAAGAGGAGACAAAAAGATGTTGAAATAAAATTCAATTAAACTTTTATAGATTTTAAAATTTTATTTCATGCTCCTTTATTTGATAACATAATTTTTTAAGAGAAATTAAATTTAGGTAACATAAGTTTTTAATGTTTGCTCCGTTAATTATTTACAAATGTTTTTATTTTTTTTATTTTTTGTTTTTTTTACTATCTTGAAATTTATATATCGGCTAGGTATAGGAAAATATAAAGATAGAATACTAAATTTATTCAAGTTTGTGACGCTTTAAAATACTTAAGGGCATTCACAAATATTGGTAGAGAGGTGTTCGATAAACATCAGTTAATCCATTTGCCTGCCTATGCGTGTATGTGTGGTGTAATCGCCTTTTCTTTTTCTATTTTTATTTTGATACCCTACTCGATTGGCTAGGTTAACTTTTTGTATTAGCGAGTTACTGTTTCATTTAAAAAATCCGCTATTTTGTTTTTTGTTTCTTGGGACTTTATAAGACGAATTTAACGATATCTTGACTGCGGAAATCCATCTAATTATTTCGTAAAAACTTCATTTTTTCTTAAAATGCCTCATGATTTCTTCTTAAAATGCTTTTTTTCTAAAAGCGATATAACGTCGAAAACTAGTCACTCAAAAACCATAATTCTATTCGGAAGAAGAAACTTATTTAATTATACATAATAGATAGCGAAAGGGACATTTTATTCATCTATTAATTAATGTTCTTTCTTGCAAGAAATGTTGTATAAAAAGCCAATGTTTATATTTTCCAGATCTAAAAGTACACAAAAATTCGTAATTAGGCGATTTGAAAAATTATTCTTATATTATATGAATCTATAGAAATTTGATTGGGAGGATCGAGACATGTTCAAAAAGTACCACATGTCGACTGCGTATCAGCTTAGAAAGGAATTGTATCAGTTGAATTTCTAATATATATCATCAACCCCATCCCGTTACATTTTAGTTTATAAAATATGATACATTCCTATGTAATATACACTGCATTGTACGTATGTATAATGTGTTGTAACAGGTACCTATTGTTTTTAAATATACGTGGATGTACATTTTTGAGACAAATTTGATTTAGTTTTATTATTTATGTACACTTTATTATATTATATTTTTGTTTTTATGTTAGCATTGCGTTCGTTATAGAGTTGAAAACATACAAACAAAGTTGCTATTAAATTACATAAATAAAAATATTATATATATATATATATATATATATATATATATATATATATATATATATATATATATATATATATATATATATATATATATATATATATATATATATATATATATATATATATATATATATATATATATATATATATATATATATATATATATATATATATATATTTATTTTTTATAGTTCATAGCCAGTTGCAAATGAGAAGACTTCAGGTGTAGATAATTTAGAAGCTTCAGCTTCTGACTGTTGATCCAGATACAACTATCAATCGATCACGTCTACTGTTTACTGAGATCTATGACGAGTCATACCATAAAAGGTATAAGTTTGAATCCTGAAGAGGAGTCACTTCACTTTCATTTCATAGCAAAATAAAGATGTGCGTGAGTCTACGGTGGCCAGAAGTGTGCAAACTAATGACAATTGTGAAAAGTATGTTAATATATCCATATCACCTGGAAAGTGACCTGAGACCTCAACCATGAGCCATAAGTATTTGTCAATTGATACTTACAGAGAATTAAGCACAACTTCTGGTATAAAGCAATTTTAACGAATATTTTTGCAAGCTCACGCGAGAGAAGTCCATGTACCCTCAATTGCAATAAAAAAGTAGAAGACCCTGAAAATCATAGAAGTGTAGGGTGATAAAATTGGAAAAACCGAGACCTTGATGATAAAGACCGATGAGACTATTTTGTCGAGGCCCTATGATCTTAGCACTTAATCTTATTCTAACTGGCTGAGTAAAAACGCTCTAGCGCACGCTGTATAAATACTAGAAACCATATATTTCGGGTAAACAATTTGGGAAAAGATATACGCACATAGTTACATCTACGATGAATGTATACGGTGCTAAATTTGGAATATACGTTATGATAAAGATTTCGGAAGCTTCGATCTGTGTTGGTCACACGATACAAGGGTAAAACCTAGGTATAAAAATTTGAACTCCCACTAGCAAACAGATATTATGTTTGTGATAACTCCTTTATGGTGAAATTACGAATTTAATACGTTAATAATTTTAACATAGCATTTCGAATGTGTTCATTGTCGGTATAAAATTACTTAAATAGCTTTTTCAATTCGCCAAATCTAAATTAGTGGTTCAAGAGACAACGTTGAGTAATTGAATAAACATTATAATGAAACTCTGCTTGAAATTACGGTAGAAAGTGTTGGGTTTCGTTATTTGTCCATATCCCGATGTTTTAATTGCAATGAATGCTATGCCATTTTCGAAAACTAATTCAGAAAGATATTTTTCCCATTTATTACTTTTCCATGTAATAATGTCATATAAAATTTAGTTAGTTCTTGAATAACAGTCAACAAATATATCACTAATAACATGAATTTATTTCAGTATTGTTTCAGTAGGTACTAGTATTTTATTACCATCGGTTATACTGGCTGTTTTAAAAACATAAAAGGTCACCTTTTGAAATGAAAACTATATTTTTTAGATATAAAAATATTATTGCTAGGAAAGTCATTAAATAATGTGTAATAATATGACGTTTCATGTTGGTAACAACTTTTAACAGCTACATACATGAAAATAATTAAAATTGACAGCGTTACAGGAACCCATGTCAAGACATATCTGATTTTGTAAAATATCTAACAAAATGTCTTCAGATATTCTAACCATGATTTTGTTCAAAATTAGATGTAAATGCGTATACAATGCGTCAAAAACATTATCGATATTGATAACTTGAATTTGTAGAGGATTTTATGTTTCTGAGACATGACCGATATCTTTGAACGCTTTTGTATCTGTTACATAATTAAATAACTCGAAAAATATTCATGTTAGTCAATATCATTTTTACTCAGATAAGTTGCAGGTTCGATTCTCGACGAACTACCAAAAATTTAATGAAATAGATGTAATAAACAGTATCTATCGTAAATAGCATACATATCAGGAACGAGTTCTACTGAGTCTCTCAGATAAATGTGGATCTGAAATAAAGAATAGATTATTAAAAGGCTTGGTTAAAAAGCTAGAAAAACGTTCACATAATTCATATTGAATATAACCCAATGAGTTAAGAAACCTAGTGCACCATCACTTTAAGGAATGAGATTTCTTGATTGCATACTACAGTATATTTTGACTCCTCTTAAAAGTTCATTCCACGAGCGTACAACTACTTATTAAATTGTATTCATGACTTTGAAACTTATAATATAATATGGTACAGTAATTTTATTATTATTGATGTTTTTACAGTTAATTTTTTGAATTCACAAGAAAATATTTCCATACCACTACTCAAATAATAGCAATCTAAGCACACATTATATTTTAATCTGATGAAAACCTTCATCCAATAATTTTAAGCAGCTCTATACCTCGAAAAAATCAATTCATGATCCCAAAATAAACCATATTCTGGCCCAAATCTGGTACGCTACATTTATCCTAATACAATCCAAACTTAAACTCAGCATTCAGGTTGCACATTCAGCTCTTATGCCAATTATATCGAGAGTGGCAGAATTTTCATTCTAGTTCTTACATTTATCGATCTTAATACGTTCGCCAAGTTCCTGGGTGAAGTACTCATAAGACATCCTCTATATACACAAGGCTACAGGTAGTTACACTTTAATCAAGTCAACAAAGGCCTGTTTTCTACACTTTTTATATATATCATTTTGAAATCGTTTCCGTTCTTCTTAGCGTTGCGTTTTGTGGTCTTAAATAATGCCTTCTGGGTTTAAATTCAGATTTTACTATACTCTTAGCAAAGATTCAAGGAATGTAATAAAATAAATTATGAAATATACAATCCTTAAAGTAGTACCTAAACGTAAATATTTTTTTTATAAATCCAAAGAAAAATTTCATAATGAATACGCTGTTAAAATTTGAAGATAATTGTCCTCCCGAAAGCATGATGCTATGCGATGGGTTTAATTATATTTTTTGTAAATGTTGCAAGTGCAAGACTTGAGTAAATAACATTTTAATTTTTATTTTCTCAGTCGAAGAACTTAATATTCTTAATGATAAGTCAATATTTTTATGCAGAATATATTCCGAATAACATGAATTCTCTATAAGACATGAAAATTCGATTTTGTAGTTTTGATAAACACTTAAAGATAACAGATAACAGATAAAGAAGATTATTATTAGTGGAGGCATAAAAGAATAATGAATGTATACATATAGTATAGGATTAAATTTCGATTTTTTTTGCCCCAAGTTCCTAGATAAAATTATTTTGTATTATTATAAATACGTATTTCGACTACAAAGTATTTATCATCAGTACGGATTAGCTAGTTGTAATGATTCTCTGAGGAGATGTTACTCGTTGATAATTTGGTGACGGTTTGCACACATGTACGATGGCGCAATTTATACTTTCCGAGTATGAATCAAATTTCTACGTCAAGCAATCATCATCGATCACGTGTTTAGTGTTCGGCCAATGATATTGAAGTATTGGACCACTTGGATTTGTTACTTAAAAAAATATCAAAACAAATATTGAACGTACAAAACTAAAAATGGATTATGAAATTAAATAATTTTAATTTCAAATACCGTTTCAATTCTAATAGTTCAACTTCAATTTTGAAATCTTTATTAAAACAGTATTTGGAATAAGTCTTTTATCTAATTTCATCGTGTCTTTGCCATATTTTTGAATGTAGATGCTCTCATATGCATCTAGTTCAATTGGATTGAATACCGATTTAATTAGTTTTAAATTTGATTTGTCAATTTTATGATTATTTTCAATGACATGAGCAGATGCACAGGATTTATCGGGTCGTTCAAATTTTATGTGTGCCATGTGTTCTTTGAATCTTGTAACAATTTGTCTTCTACTTTGTCCTATGTATTTCATCGAGCAATTTTGCCATCCAATGATATAAATTCCTGACTTTAAATAATATTCTGCAAGTCCTTTTCCTATTTTGTTGATGCATGGTCGATAATATGTTAATTTGCACCATTTCTTTTTATCGGTGTTGTCTTGTGGTTGCGTTAACGTTGTTGAATTACTTCTTAAGATTGAAAAATAATAATTTTTTTTGTTAATTCATACTGATGATGACTACTTTGTAGTCGAAATACGTATTTATAAAAATAACAAATATTTTGATCTAGGAAATTGGGGCAAAAAAAATCAAAATTTATTCTAAAAATAGAATAAATTTTGATTGGTACTAGATAAAAACAATTTGACTAAAATTTTGTGACTATAACTACTACCTCAGAAACTTGCTAGTTTTTTACTGTACTAAAAAACAAGAAAATTTGACACACACTGTAACGATAACGCATTCGAGCAAATACAAAATGAGAAAATAATTTTTAATGATATTTGTGTATCATCCATCCATCATCATCGTATAATATATTACAGATATTTTATTGTAAGAAACCTAATTAAGAAAGTTTTTAAATTATAAAGGTAGATAAAACAGTTCAAGGTATAAATTACTGACTGTATGGTTACGAAATATCGATATGATAGGAGTAGCTAGCTTTCTATGAGCACACATTCTTCTTTCTTCAATTATTATTATGTTTATAGGTAGGTAGTTTCTTTGTTTCATTTACTTTCAATATAGCTAATAAGACGTAGGATATTTTGAAATATCTTTGTAACTCTAATAAAAAATTCCTCAAACAAAAGCAAGATACAAATAGAATACAAGTTGCAATGTATCGTTAAAATCATTTCAAGATAATATAAACAAAATATTTTCATGACGGTATAAATGGCATTGTAAAGTTGGTATGTTTTGTGATATTAAAACGATATGTATTGGGAATATTATAGTGAAATAAAATTCATTTTCTAGAAAATATAGAGCTTTTATTTTACATTAGATATTTATGTATTTATTATATTTTATAATTCTATTTCTATGTTTCGGATCTGTGACGAATAAACTATTAAATATAGCGGCATGTTGATCATTCATTACGTTCTTTATCTATTGTGGTGTCTAAAGAATCCAAAATAATTGTCTAGCCTTTGTTAGCCTTTTGTCTCCAAGGGAGAACTTCTTCTTCAAGCTCCTTGAGAATTCTATACCACAACTTCTTGACTACGCCATCTTTAAAAATGTTATCAGATTCACGGATGTCTGTTTTTCGTTATTGTTATAAATGACCATTCTATAACAAGGATAATTTTCAGGTTTTCGGATCACGGTTAGATAAAATTAATATTTTATTCGAATTCAAATACGTTCCTACAATAACCCACAGAAAAAATTTGAACTGGATGTTTATAAATGATACGATATGCTGACGGGTATCTAAACTATTCCAAAATATACCAGTTTGAAATTCTTTGTGTTGCTCTATAAATATTTGAAATGTGCGGGTGCATCAATGAGCGATATATTTCTAAATTTAGCGGAATTATCGGCTATTGTTGTGTGACAAAATTTTTTGGAAGTACCATATATTATTCTGTTGAATTCTATCTAACCGTTTGAAAGACAAGTGGCAATAAAGAAATTTACAAATATACATATAAGCGTGAAAAACATAACTTCTTTGGCAGTCGGTATAAAAAATTCAGTTGAAATAATTATAAAGCATTTTCTATGACTTTCTTAATATAATAATCTTTTATTTTTTATTTACAAAAATTTTTAATTACAATGTATTGTTTTAATTTTGTAAAGTAGATTATATTCGTATTTGTTCTTGTACAAGCAGCAACTACCAGTAGTCCATAATAAATGAATGTCTTTGTTTATTTTTCTGTGATGAATTTTAATAACTGTTATGAATTGAATTTAAATTATTTTACGACAATTATTTCAAATTTATAAATTATATAAAATTATTAGCCTGTAAAATTAAATGTTTATCTTTTGTATAAAATATATAATTTAAGTTCATTAATAGTATAGATTAAGAGAAGAACATTACTAAATTTTAACAAGATACAAATTTTATTTCTCTTTTGGGTTACTGATACTATAATCTATATTCGTAAGAATGTTAAACATTTTGATTATCTAAAACAAAGTATCAAATAATAACATGCCAATAGTGATGTTTTTAACATTTCGACAAATATATTTTATTTTCATATTACTTTAGTATTCCCCATGTTCCCCACCACCCTCTTGACACACTGTCTAGTTGAAGAAATTTGTACCATTGATAATTATATTAATCGATAAAGGAACAAATTGTAAACAAAAATTGTTCTTTTACAAAGTTTTTCTAAAAAGTCAATATTTTATAATTTACATTTAATCGAAAATATTGTAATAAAAAAACAAAGAACTTTGTTAGTAAATAATAATGAATATTTGATTTTAAGGAAACGACTTTATCAATAACTCATTTTGAAGCAATTGCATGAACTTTTTTCGAAATACTATTCGTTTTTATGATATTCACCGTTAATAGACTGAAACCCATTGGAAACGCAAGATAATATGATAAAAATGAAAGGAAAAATAAATTACGGGCGATCTGAGTTTGGGAAGTAGGAGGGGGTGAGTTTTTAAGGGTAAAAAGTTAAATGGCAAAGTTGTAGGTAATAAAAACATCTACAACTTTTGTATTTACACTTTTTTCACATAACCTCAAAATTTTTCGATTGAAAATTAGGGTGGTTTTTCGATATTTATTCAAAATAAGGTGAAAAAATAAATATTTTAAATCAAAAAAATTACAGTGCATTTGGAACATTAAAAGGCAAGTTTTCGTGGAAAAAAAATGTTTTTGTAAAAATTAAAAATAAAAAACTAAAAACTTGGTTATTTCAATTTTTCAAATAAATTTTGAGGTTATGTGAAAAAAGTGTAAATACAAAAGCTGTAAATCTTTTTATTACCTACAACTTTGCAATTTAACTTTTTTCCATAGGACTTTTAGTTTTGCCGAAATTTCACATAAACCGAATTTTACCCTTAAACACTCACCCTCCCCCTACTTCCGGAACTCAGATCGCCTGTAATTTATTTTTCCTTTCATTTGTATCATATAATGTTCCGTTTCCAATTGGTTTCATTCTACTATAATTTTTTTTGTTTTCAAAAATTATCTACCCTGGTATATAAATGCGTTTCCTCAATTTTTTCTGGAACAACACATTTTCAACGAGCTCTATTTCGTTTATGTGTAATTCTTAGAAATAAGAAATAAATGTTTCTTATTTTGTTTATCCTTTTTTCTTACACTTTTTTTTTTTGATAAAAAAAGTAGATGTATACAAACGACTTAAAAGGAAATTGTTTTGAATTAATTAATTATTTCGAAGAACTTGATAACTTCTTGTTTTTGTATTTCTTTCATAATTTGTCTATGCTACCCTTTTTAAATCTCTTTGATCACACTCTACATTCAATTGCTATGTATGTATAAATTTTTCTTCAATTAGTTTTATACCGTTCTCAATAATAATTAAAAGCAGTTGTGGAATAAAGAATCAATAAAAAACACATTTTTATGAAATTGTGCTTATACATAATCGCAAAAAACATATTTAACACAAAGTGGGGTATTCAAATCTTTACAAATACATAAACCTTAATGGAATAATATCAATATTTAAATATTGAAAGTCTAATGGGGCGATTGTCACCCATCTAACGAATGAAAATCGCTTCACAGAAAATAATTATAGGAATCTGGAAAACAACCATTTTTAATGTAAAAAATGTTTTGATATATTAACATGTTTGTTTTAACTCACTTTCTTGTATATCTGCCCGGGATAAATTTTGTAGTTTATTTAACGCTTACTTCCCAATTAACTAGATACATGAAATTTGGACTATAGTCCAGAAACAAAAAAGTGAAGATCCATAAAAATGTGAAAAAAGCAGATGGACGAAAAGGAGATGAGGAGGATGAAGAAAACGAAAGGGCGAACACCAAAAGAGGGATAAAACTTCAGATATATATATATAAAAAAAAAAAGAATTATTTAAAAATACTGGTCGATTGTGGTCAGAATTTGACCTTCTCTCTAACACCTTAATAATTGACTTTAATAATTATATTAAAATAGCAACTATTCTTTTTCTGAATAAAAATTAGGTAATGCAAAAATGTTATTTATTCATTTTATATTTTTAATTTCTTGATATTTTCGCAATCTTTATATTTATCTGCACCTATTATTTAATTTCGAAAAATATTAACAAAAAAATCTATATTCCTTTTTGAATTCAATAGAGGATGAAAGAAAGAAATAATAGGCCGTTGGTTGTTGTGTTCGCTTGCCAATTTAAGCTCTATGCCAGAATTCTGGGCACGTTGGTTACTAATTCACTTAGTGAAAGAGAAAAAATGATTATCTTGGAACATTGACAAAAATAATATAATTTCTTTCTTGATTAATACCTTAATTATTAATAAAACACAATGCTTCCATACAATAATTATAATTAAGACGTTAAAATTGCCCTCTTATCTTTTTAAGTTCATCACAATCCTAAGGAATCTGGAAAACAACCATGCGTGACTTACTTCTGGTCTTTAGTCTACTCTCTGACTATTTTGCGATCTCTTAGTCTATTTCACTCACCTTACGTGTCCTATACACATTACCATTATATTATCCATAAATATCTTTACTTTATAATTCCACCCAAAAAAACGAATCGTTCTTGATTCGGACCTAGAATACAAGTTATAATCGCTTCTTACATTTCTTGTATTTTTGCGTCAGCAATGTTCCTTTGATCGTATGATAATCGATATGGTCTAAAAGAAATTGGTTCTGACTTCAATAATCAATCTTTAATTCCGTTGCCTTCAATTAATTTAAAATATTTTTCCCGTTGTCGCTTCGTTACATTGGCTCCAACATAAATTAAACTTTTTAATATTTCACTTGGCATACTTTTCAATCTCAATATTTCCAAATATCCACTGATACTTTCTTTTTCATCACATTTTCCTTTATCGCATGTTCCTTTAACCTTCGTTGATTCCAATTACTTTATATTGTTATTCTTAAACAATTTTTACTTATCACTAGCAGCATCTTCATCAACCATGTTTTTCAAAATTTGAAGAGTTTATTTTTCTTCAATACGATAACATCTTACAATGTACTTCAATAGGGCTTTTCATTTTAATTTTCGATTCGTTTTTGTTTCGGACAGAATGTCAAAAAACTAATGTAATAAAATGAGAAGCAAATATTTTCTATCTTTGTCAAACTTATTGTCAACAGTACGAAACAAATTTTAAAATGAAAAGGTCTGTCTTGAGTTGTATTTTGAACCACCAAAACTTCGACCATCGCCCTTACTTCATCGATTTCTACTTCGATAATAATTTTCCCAAACGCCTTACAACATCCTAGACAAGATCAACTAATATCTCGAATTTCAGGGAACATTTCCTTTTCAATTTTTTTGTGTCCATTTTCCGAATTCCATTGCAATCACTTCCTAAATCAATTTTGTATCCTTTATTTTGATCATTTTGTAATATTCGTCATCCACACGAATTTTATTTTGCCTTCCGACATTTTTACCCTTTCTTTTTGATTCCTCACTTTCTTGAATGTGAGCAAAATTCCTTGCTAAATGACTGATTTCGTTGAACTTATAACATTTCATTCCCGTTTTATTCTTTTACATTGTGTAGTATAATAAATACTCCATTGTGTAGCATAATAATACCCCAATTTATTACATCGAAAACCTTTAACTTTTTCTATAACATTCGCAACTTTTCCGGTCACGTAAGAATTTCTTTTAAAATAAGATGATTCTCTATTTTTGTTAGACTTGTTCCAAATGTATTTCTCTGTTCATGATTTCTTCAAAGATTTTCAGTTGAAATAACAAATCCCAAACTTTGTAATACCTAGTAAATGACAAAACTGGAATCGTTTTCCCATCATTAATCCTATTAATGGTAGTTTTATAATCGCGGAATCACTCATCCCTGCTTTAGCAGCTATCTCAGCCATGGTTTAAGAATATTATTTGAAACTTTCCTAAGATTTCTTTTTACATCGAGATAACTCGAAATATACATCTGAATCATCAACAAAATATCGGAAACCCAATTCTAATTCTTGTTTAAAATCTATCTACGTTATATAATTATCCTTCATTTTAAACAGCTGCCAAACCATAATCTAGCAACGCCTTTCAATTTTTGAATATCTGCAACACTAAAATTCTTGGTAACCATCAATATGCTCCGGACATAATGCCCACTTTTCTGCATCCTTGACGTGCGTTTAACCTGTCCTTTTTCGAAGGTTTGATTTAAAGTAATACGACTCTCTCTTTCCGGTCTACATTGTCTATTCGATTGCCAGAGAGTTGATACGAACCTTGATTCTACTAACCGACTCCCTTTCCTTTTTATGTAATTCACGTTCCCACGTAATTAATTCATTATAGTTGTTTTGTTTACTCAAAATTTATATTCCGATTTAACTGTTCCTAACTTTCCCTATCCTGAACAATGTTTCTTTCTAGCCTATTACTCGAATTAACCCCACTTGAAGCTCAACCTATTTTGCATGTCGACTAACACTGGAAACGAACTTGTCCGCCAAGTACTACTAAACTTCAGCATACTCATTAATTTACAAAAGTTTTACAATAAGTAAGTAACATTATGAATATCTTACTTTGATTATCAATCTGACCCTTTAGTACCTTTTCACGTAAACTAACAAAATATATTTTCAAAACTATAATACGCACCTTTAAATATTTTGTCTTCTTCAATCCTCTAATTATTGAATTCAACAATTGAATATATGGAAATAATAATAAATTATATTTTTTCAACATTTTTACTTGACTATATTTATTGTTTGTTATGTTCAATGTTTAAATTATAATTTTAAAAATCTTTCAATACTAAATATTTATCTTTGAAAAGTTGAAACTTTTTATTTTATCAGTTTAAGATACACGTAATCTAAAATTGAAGAACAAAAGTTTAACGTAGTAAAATAATCAATGAATTTCACCGTATTTATAAATAGAAGAATAAAAAAACATCTGGTGTTCTTACGTTCTAAATATTCAGATAGTAAGTTATTGTTCTCCCTCCGAAAATTATTATACAATTATTTAATATATATTGACTTTTTAAGATGTTCGCAAGAACATATTAAAAATATAGGTATGATTCGTTAGTAACACTGTGATCAAACATTTTTTTTTTCTTCATAATTTCACCAATAAAAGTAAATAAATAAATAATCATAATTCTATCAGTCTGTCTACAGGACTTAGTCATTGCAATCAAATGAGCATTAGATTCATAGAACAGAGATGTTCGGTTTAAACTGAACTAACAATCCGAGAAGAAGTTAACTTGTACAGGATGAATGATTTCTTAAAACTTTAAATCTTAAATTACTGAATAATCATGACATTTATTGTTATGGATAGGATTTTCAATGGAAAATGGCTTATAAAAGACTTTTGATTTGGTATGTGTCTTGATTTAACTCGATTTCAAAAAGCTGTTACTAAGGGTTTAAATTATTTTAGAATATATTACGAATAGTTTCGAGAATGGTTTCATATTTTTTTAAAATTTGAATATATTTTCATTTCATAAAATTGCGAGAACGGGAATCGTGTCAAAATTGAAATGAAGTGACATAATTTTAAATTTCGATAGTAGGATGTTACGCTCTCTCGTTAACACGTTGTGTCTATTACGGCATATGTTCTTTATACAATAACAGTCAGTTCTAATACGACTACAAAAGCGAAAAAAAAATGTTTTGAAGGAGACGTAAAATCTTTTAACAGTAATTCGTTTTTATGAATTCTGATGATGATAATTTTATAAAATTGATAATTTTTAGTAATTTTTCACTTATTTCTGCTGTAACTACTAATATTTACGATTCTTTAATCTTCAACATTAGATTTCGACCAAATTCAATTGAGACCCCACGGGAAGCACATGCACCAAAAAATATCGTAGAATTCATACCCCCGCCCACTATTTTTTTGAGGTCTGTTGAAAAGACACAAATGAATGAGGATTTGTTTGTTTGTATACGAATGCATGTTTATTTGTAAGAATTAAAAACATTTTTCGCTCTGGAACAAATTTTTAGAACTTTTAAAATATTTTTCAAATATTGTCTAATAAGTTTATTGAAAAAGTAAATTTTATTTTTCAATTGCACCAAAAATCCTTAAAAGTACATTTTATTTTATATTCTGAATTAAACAAATAGAAATCTTAATGTAATTACATTAATATCTCTATAGATAATTATATTAATGTGTACCGATTACCAAAGTTAAGCAACATCAGGCTCACTTAGTACTTCGATAGGGGGTGGTCTAAGACTGCTGTGTGCTGTTGGGGTATATATATATATATATATATATATATATATATATATATATATATATATATATATATATATATATATATATATATATATATATATATATATATATATATATATATATATATATATATATATATATATATATATATATATATAATGTTTAAGCTCCGTGTATTATTCAATATATTATCGAAATAAACAATTTTATCATCTGTAACTACAATTTGTTAGTCTTTTAAATAACTTAGAAATCTGATTACTTAACACAGTCCATACGAAGTCGGGGTCGGTAAGGCCTAACAAATTGTAGTTACAGATGATAAAATGGTTTATTTCGATAATATATTTAATAATACATGGAGCTTAAATAAGAAAAGGTATATTTAATTTAAAATAAATAATAAAATTTTTAACTATTCAAGTTTGTATAAAATATCGATAAATCTATTAGATTTTTCAATTAGATCTATAAAACTTTCTATCACATTTTTGTGTATCTCAAATATTCGGGTAGTGTACGCCGACAAACAGGCCAATCAGTGCTTTTTTTTCACTTAGTTTAGAAATTTCAAAGTGAAAACGAATACTTTTCATTTTTTCATTTTTCAGAATTCGTTCATTGGTTACAAGGATTAGCCTTGCACAAACAAAAATGGTTTGATTCTGTTTATGGATTGAGCTTCGTTCATTTAGACTGCTTTCAATGATAAATCGAAATATGAAACACTCTGTCAAGCCTTTTGGGGTTTATTTAAAAAATTTTTTTTTATTATTCATTTATATTATAACATTACGTTTACACCTGTTTAAATAATTTCTCAACTCAAAGGTTTGGACAACTGTACGTTAATTCAAACAATTTTATATTGTAAACCGCTCTTCAACCTTTTGGGGGTCAATTAAGTAAATTATAGCATAATTCTCATTTAGGTTAAATCAGGATACTCTGTTGAATATTTCGAGCTTTCTCACTTAGCAGTATGGCCAGTCTCTCTAATTTGTTTTTGTTTTGAGTTCAATTAAAAATCATGGTTTCATTGTTTTGCTCATCTATGTTTTATTAGTTTCCTTAGGTTTTAATTTCAAGATTTTTTAGTTAGCAATGGGCAAAAGATTGATCAAAATGTCCAAATTTGTACCTTCTTTTCAACCTCTTAGAAGACCAATTTCCAAAAATGACTACTAAGACAGTAGTCGTCACTCACGTCATTTCAGACTCCCTCATGCAAAATTAGTATTTCTGGCCCTGTATTGATGTGTCATTTAGTGTTTTATATACAAAGAAACATATATATACTATTAACATGTTAACGCTTGTTGTTGGCTTTTTCCTAGTCGGAATATTTATACAGAGCCATTGAAAGTATATCATTTAATCATTGGTACTTCAAATTATAATCAGTGACAAGGATTGTATAATTCAAAAAGTAATAATTTTAAGGTTTTATACTACTAGAAACATACTAAAAGTGTGCACAGATGCTTCCATTATTAGAAATTATTTGAACTTCAAATTTATTGATTTTGTTTTCAATGGAAATAATGTTAAATGTATACTTGATACAGTGCTAAAACTGCTGTGGATAATGATCACGAGAGTATTCAAGTTTCCAAGTTTTCTAAAATTATCGTATTTTCTGCAAAGTATTTGAACTGAAAAGTTTAAGAAAACTAAATATATAGATAGAAATATATAGAATGAAATAAGTATATATATAACACGTTGATTTAAAATTTCCGAAAGTAATGAAAATTCATTTTTAATCAACGAGTTATCATCAATTCTTTTATGGGTCTATCTACTGATAATCATATGCACTATAACTGTGTTTTGTTTTACGTATGTATGTTTCTTGTTTGAGATTTCTACCCCAATTTTATGCTAAAATATATATTTGTTATTTTCTTACTTTATAAACCATGACTGAAATTTAATATAAGATAACACTGTTTTTTGTGATATAATATGTATTGAAAAATATCTCATTTATACATCTGTGAAATTAAAGTAATTAAAATCTCTCTTAATGGAAAATTGCAAGATGTCTTAAAGATTAATTGTGTTTTGAGCAACTCATATTTTAAATAGTGAGATGAAAAATATGAGCTAGCCAACTTTTATTAACCGAAAAAATACTGATACTCATTTCTCACTGTTTCTTTGGCCTGATAATGGATAAGTTAAGATGCGTTTTATTTACTTTAAAATAGTCGTTAATAATTTATTTTTCAACGAAAGATGATCACTTCCAAAATAAGTTCATCTGTATGATAACCAAGACTTTGCTGGAGATTGTTGAATTAACCTTGAATTATCTACAGGACTTTTTCATCAGTATTCAATTTTTATAATTTTGAGGAAATACTTGCGTATACATTTTTCCAAACTTTCTTACCAAATAAATGTAATAATTACACTCATTATGTATTTCTCATGATTGTTAATAATGTTGAAATACACAAATCATTAATTTTAACTTTAAATCCAATCATTATAATGTCGCAAGTCATCTAAGCAAACAAAAATTTGAGTTTCAATTTGAAAATTATCCATGAAAGAAACAAAATCAATAAAATCAGAAGGTAGCATTCCGATGTAAAAAGATTCTTAAAAAAAATAATTTGTTATTAATTATATTTGGAATAACTTTTCGTTTTTCTCGCATAACCGTCATAAAATTGACGGTTTTGTAATCTAAAAAATCCATGTTTAATTTTTCTGTTTTATTCGACAATGTCCCAATATATCAAGATTTTTTAAATCCAATTGTTAAGACCCATAAAATTAAGATTTTTTAACAAAAGAATAGAGTTTGAACAATATCTATGTTTTAGACATTTTACTATAAAATAAGTTAATTTTACATTGAAAACTTCTATAAATAATTTCCTTTAGACGAATTAACTTTGTAGGTGCCAACAAATCCATTTTTTAGCCAAGGAAATTATTAATTAGTAGGGTATTTTGATCATAAAAAAATTATTTACAGAAGTTCTTAAAAAAAAATTTTTTCCTCTTGTGACAAAATAATTTTTAAATTTCACTTCTTTCATGAAATATCGCATAAAATCATAAAAAACAATATGATATGCGATAATTCATGAAAGAAAGAGGGGATAAAAATGTTTTTTGTCACTACAAAAAACTACAAACGATTTTACACTCATTTCAAATTTTTAACCGCATTTTTTCTAATATTTCTTATTTTGAACACAATGCATTGTTTTTTCTCAGTAGATATAGAAATTACAAAAAATGAAGTTTACTACCAACAAATGAAGTTTATTATTAGCATCGTTTGTAGTATAAAATAATGTTAAAAATTAACTTTTTCCTAATGCGGGTTCCAGTATAATGGAGCTGAATTGAGGACCTCCTCCATTTTTGAAGTTAAATATATAAATGATTGATTAATTGAAATTTCTATAAAACTGACACACAAAAATTGGATGCTTGTAAAAATCTGTAAAATAATTTTAAATAAAATTAATAATCAAGCAACAATATATTTCCAAAATTTATGTAGTGTAATATTCAAATATATAAGGAACATACACGTTATTGCTATATAAAAGTGTTTTATTTCAACGAATACCACTACAAAAACTAACTAAAATTATAGAAAAAGATTTCCATTCTACCTCCTTTAAAAAAGCAAATCAAATTATTCTTGTTCACTTGTATTAGCTAGTTATATTTGTAAAATAAATTTTAAAGAAAAACTGTTTTAGACAATTTAAAATACTTTATTTGTATATCTAAGTTATTTTAGTTTCAATGTACCGTTTTCAAAATACTAAGAAATGCCAATTATCTTACAAAACTAGCTGTGGAATCGTCTGTTTCATATTTGAATAAAAATTGGTGATGCAATGAAATTTGTTTCAATTTTTTAAAATATTTATTCTATGCAAGAAAGTCATGTTTAACAAATTGTTTAGAAGAAATTTAGGATGACGAGAAATTATGCGGAAAAGGGATGATTTGGTTTCTATGGCCCAAGACATTGAAGGTTCTGCTCAATATGATAAATCGAAAAATAATTGATATATTCACAAACTACCACAAAATATTATACAATAATTCAACAAGTGGTGAAACAAGTTTCATAAGTATGGTATTAATGCAGTCAATTTTAAAAGTTGAAGTAAGAGCCGCAATTAGGAGTTTAAAATGTGCGGGTTTGCATTAATAACGAAAACTTAAGAAAATTTTGGGAAAGTCATGTGTTAACATACATTTGTAAAGAAATCCTTAAAACAGGTTGCATTAAAAATCAGAGGTGTAAATCAACAATATCCTTCCTGTATAATAGAGGTGATGCCTCATTGGTAGATAATTATCGCCTCAGACAATCTCAATATCATCGAATATCTACATCTCTCTCTCTTACTTTCTATCCTTGTGTATCTTTCTTTCTCTCTCCCTCTTTCTTTGGAATCTTGAAAGCTACTCATTGCTAACGCTCGCGCTGGCCTGTATACTACGCGCATGCGTTTGAGTGCAACGCATTCACTCTTTCTCGGTCTCCCCCCCCCCGCAGGAGCGTTGAATGTTTAACGCAACAGTGGTTACATACCCCCTACATGGTAGCGTTTAAACGTTTTTTTTTTTTGCATTAGAAGTTTCACTTCAATAAAGGTAGACTTACTTATTTATGAAATTTGTACCAAATGGTAAGTACAAACTAATTATTACACATCATTGTGTGTAAGCTAAATCATGAAACTTACCCAAAAATATTGGCTTGAATAACATTTGTTTTACCTGCCTTGAAAGAAGGGATATTATTAATTCGCCCGTTTTATGTTCGTTACCCCAGAACTCCAACTAGATTTGTCTCATAGAAATTTGAAGTAAAAATATCAAGCATTAGAGTTCAGAAGAACCAAAATAAACGTGATTGACGATTACCGAAAAAATAATTTCTTAGCGGTATGACTATAAAAATTATATGACTGAAATTTTTTCAAGAAAACCTTACCGACTGAAAATGAATGCAATTAAAAGTAAACAAAAGTTTATCATCTACAGGATCTCAACAAATTATCTCACTTCAATAATGCAAATATGACTTCAAATATCACTTGGGTAGTTTTATCACAGACTGAAAGATAGGGACCAAAATCGTCGAACTCGATCCCAAAAATCCTCTGGATGGTAATCACAGGTTGAACTTAGGAAAACTCGCAGACCCGTAATAAATCGATCTCAAAAATACCTTAGGCAGTTTTACCTCAGGTTGTATTAACTGTCAGTATTTTTGAAATAAAATCTTCTTTAGTTGCGTTGGGCACCTTTTGGTAGAGAAAAATTATTTGCGTTCGTGTCACCGATATGCTCATGACTGGCGTCACCGACATGTTTCAAGCAGTATATTTAAAGCTATACAGCTGACGTATTGTGCAACATTAATGCTGTGCAACATCTTATGCATATAATTGTTTTGTCATGACGTTACACAGCCTGTAATGTATTTGGATACTCAAATATATTAAAAAAACCATATAAACATGCATGTAATTCTTGGTCAGAGTGCAAATGGATGTGAAAACCAAATTAATGTTAAAGAGTTAATTTAAACATGATGCAATTTCAAATTTTTTGCCTGCCCATTTTTTCTTATTGCATTGCATTCAAAATTTTAAATTCATAATTTCAAAATATAATTCTAAATATTCAATGATTAAAAATGAAAATTCACCAAAATTTTTTATATGAAAAAAAAAATGACACAACCAAAGAAAGGTTTTTTTTTTTTAATTCAACTCCAAAAGGGAGGAAAAGCACTTATTATGAGTGCTAGTTTGTTATTATACTGTGTTTTTAATCGATGAGAAGTTCGTCGTAGGGCAGGGCATATAGGTCGCAGAGACCACTTGCTTATTTTTCATTTTTGACTCGATTATTTTTTCAAAATTAAAACCCTGTAATTTTTTCCTAAGCCAATACAATAATTTTCCAGTTGCTCTCTATAACAAAAGTTGTGGTAAAGTCACCATTGGAGACCATCTCATTTAGTATACATATGCATATTAAAATCCTGTGGTTGTTTTTCGAATTTATGATAAATGTTTGTATACATAAAAAAAGAGGTGGTAAACAGCTTAGCAGGCTTTGGTAACTTCACCAACAAATGTAACACCACTGCTGGCTGGCTGTATCTATATACAGATTCAACACATATATGTACAATTTTTTTATACCTTAATTGCTCACAAATCGTACCGTAATTTCTACACCATATTTCATAAGATTGTGGTGTTTAGTTATTATCACCAAACAAAAAAAAAGGCTCATATGTTCATTTGTTTCGGATTATGTTTTATTGCTTCAAATTTATATTGTCGTTTTAAATAGGTCCTTTTCTGTAGTACCTACTCGTATGTTTCTATATGCTTCTGTATCATTCCTTATATTAAATATTCATTTACCTACAATAATGAGACAGCATTTTCAGTATTAATTTAACAAATAAAGTCAAATTACAAATCTTGACTTAGGAGGTAAAATAAATAATATTTTTTTTTATGTTGTGGTGACACTAGAATTGAAATAAAAAACATGCTTTACGGAAGTTAAATCAACCAAAATAAATTTAAAAAAATAACATTATTCAAATGTAGAAAATTAATTTTTTAATGTCATATCCAGATTAAAACTTATTCGTTTAACACTGGACAATTATAATTATTTGAATGAGCATATATATTCATATATTGTGAGGAAGTTTTAAGTTCATTTTCGACAGTGTTTTTTTATTATTAATGTTGTTTTTTATTTTACGTTTTTATTTAAAAATACTTGAAAGTAAATGTTACTTGAAAGTAAAGGGCTCGTGCGAAGTCGTCATATGCTGCTAGCATGTAATTTAACTACAGTATGTAATTAAAATTCACAATAACCGATTAAACGACACTGTACGTGATCGAAGACAAAACGATGTTAAACAAATGTTATGATTTATACATTATTCGAATACGAGAATAATAGGGTTTTCAAAATTCAAAAGTATTATTTTTTTTTTAATAACTGCAATTAATTAATGATAATAAGATTTTCTTGTAAATATATTTTTGTTAAACTATAACTATTTAATAAACAAAAATGCAGATAGTAAATACGAAATCAAAGTCTACATAGACTTTGATTTTAATATTTATTTATTTGATATTTCAAATTTGCTTGTATTCCTAGATCATGAAGTGAAGTTAGCAACAAGTAACATATTATATGATTATCTTCGTAACTCGAATGAGAGGTTTAGAAAATGAATAATTACAATTTGTTGATTTATACAAATGATGACTTCTGAGTAATTTTCTTTGTTAATTTAATAGAACCCTTTATTTATATTTTGTTCTTTAAACCTACACCTAAATAGCTTTACCAATGATTATTTAAGAAAAAAAATATTTTATTTGAGGATAATATACTCATCCCTGGTTTTGTATAACCAGATATATTCGAAATATAAGTTAAATTTTAATTAATCGAAGTTAAATTTGAATTGATTGCATATTTATTTCTAATATTTTGGATACAGAAAATGTAAAATCAATAAACGGTACACAAAGCGGATATTTCAAAATTTAAGGAGCATGTTTCTAAATTTAAAGAGCAGCACTAATGTATGAAATGTTTTCACGTTAATGATTTATTTATGGTTATATATTAAATTTATCGTAATATCAAAAAATTTGAAAATCAGCGAGCTGTTTTGTAAGTTTCCAACAAAAAAAATTAACTTCTGCTCTAGTGGTAAAGTCATTCATGTACCTGAGAAAAACAAACAGAAAAAAGTTTATTTGACTAGAATGTATTACCCGTATCATGACCAATGAACAAAAAAAAAAAAAAAAAAAACTAAATAAATAAATAAATAAATAAATAAATAAATAAATTAAATTGTACAATGTGATTTTAAATTTCGTGAGTTTCAAATTTGATTTCTTATTACCTGTCATAATTACCATCTTTTATTCAATCGAAAAACTGGAGGTTCAGTGTAGGAAGAAACATTTATAACAGTAACTGTGATCAGAAGCAATTAACAGATACTGACATATTATCTTGTATTACATCTTACCTTATCTTTTTTTTATTTTTATTTTTATTTTTTTTTTTTTAAGTGAAAAATTCTTTAGCCACATTTTGCGATTTTTTTTTGGGGTTAACTTATAAATTTAAACGCGTCATCGTCACCATTTACACCAGGTTGCGTGCACACCAGCAGCTGTATGCATGCTTATTCACCTACGAATCATATGTTGTAAGGTCACTGTGCACGCAAATTTTGTAAAAAATTTAGGATACATTTTGATATTTACAATTAACAAAAACAAAACATTTATTTTTTAAATGTTTTTAATATTCCTTTCAATATTTGCTTTCAGAAATTTCAAATAACTTATATTTTGTTCGTTTATTATTTAATCTCTATAATGTATTACATTAAGATTATTTCATAGTATTTTAATAATTATAACTAAAATTTATGTAATTATAAATCACAGATAAAATTTATGGACTGAAATTATGGTTGTTATTTCTATACTCATAATGCATAATGCATGTTCCGAATATCAATTCTCTTTTACTCATAGATATGAGATATTTTCCACATATGTAAGACACAAACCTGATTACAAAATAATGTCTTTTAGTGTTTTACTATATTGGTATTATTGTTATCTATTATTATTTATTATTAAACCTTTATTTAGAAACTTAAAACTAAGAATTCCGCATTATGCTTACGTCCAATGTGAAATTTTTAGAAAAGGATAACAGGAATTTGGACAGTGAATAAAACAATCAAACTATTGTTTAATATTGCGACGTTTCGTCTTTTCTTTATTAAGACTTCCTCAAGCAACTAAACAAGGTTCAATTGTAAATTGTATTAAATGACCTAGAATTGAATCTAGTTTAGTTGCTTGACGAAGTCTTAATAAAGAAAAGTCGAAACGTCGAACTATTAAACAATAGTTTGATTGTTTTATTAACTGATGGATATTAATTAATGCAAAATTATTTTACCTTACACTTGACGAAACGAGTTTGATTGTATAAAAAATTATTTTAAAAAAATCAATTCTTAAGTTATTGCATAAAGGATCTCGTTTTATTAGTGTATTGAAGATGTGTTTGAGAAAAGAACAATCAGCATAGTTGAAGTACTTTTATGAATTAATAATATGAATGGTACCCAAAATCATAGTTTCTCCCTTTTTAGAAGTGTGTTTTTAGTGGAGGATTTTATTTCCACTCTTTCAGTTATTTCAAAATAAATCGAAAAGAAGAAAAATTCAAAAGTCTTACAATAATTATTTTTTTAATGAAGGTATTGAGGAAAGGAAGACACAGGCTATTTTTAATTCTACTCCAAAATGGCATAGAGCAGAGTGTTGCAATATTAGGATGATTTCATACCAAATCATAAACTGTGGGCGCTGCCAGATCTCCGCTTTTGATGAAACTTGGTACAAATATTGGGCTAACCTTCAAAAAAAAAAACAAGATATGACCTTATGTTTATCGTTCGTTACGTAATAACCCGTTATGTTTATATGTAAATACGTGATATAGGTTTACGTTAGTAGTTTAAATTGTGCCAAGAAAAGCCAAAAATAAACGGATAACAGAAAGTCAGGTTTCTGAAATACATAATTTTATGTAACACAATTGTGGGAAAACGATTTTTGGAGATCAAATTCAGATCAGACTCAATTGGCCCATCCGTTACAGAGCTATTTAAGTAAATATATTAAATTTATAGCTATTTAAGTAAATATATTTGATAATGGGTATTTTCATAGAAATGCCGATATACCGTGAAACATTCATTCGATATTTGTTCTAATTGATTATTCTGGATACTAAAGGATAGATCGCAAAACAAAACTGGGCGCATTTTAACTTTATTTTTGCAGAATTTATATATAATAATATATATTTTTGCGTTAAGCTTTGGCAAAAATTTAGCATAAGCACACTTTGAATACTTATGTTATTTGATCGTCGGATATTATTTATAAAATATAAAATAAGTAATTTAAAAAAATTAACAAAGATAAAAAACAAACAATGTATATAATTCACATATACATGTTTTAATCTACCAGGCATAAAGCTATTCAAGTGAATATTTTCGTACATTACGATGAAGTTTTGTGTTCATTATTAGCAGTGTATTTTTTCTTTTTAGGGCTTTTAAATACGTGTTTGTTTATATACAAAAATTTTTTACGTTTTAGTTATCGCTGGATATAACGTCACACAGCTTACCATACTTTGTAGTCCAAAATGATTGTGTAAAATTTCAACTCAATCGGTTGAAGATAACACTTTCATAATTGAGTTTCATGAATCCATCCGTACATACATTGTTAATAAAAGCTTTATAAAATAAAAATAAATGAATCGGAGGCCAAAAAGACCCTTCCTTAAAAAAGCATTCGTCAATAAGGGGACACTTTGTATCATACTCAAATGTAAAAAAAAAAATTATTTAACTATAACAATGCAATTGTTTTTTTCTACTATTTAGACGTTTCTACTAATAGACGTTAGGTCAGCCAAAATCGTTTTTCTATTATTATTGAATAATCTTTTTATTATTAGTAATTAAATGCGGATATCAAATAGTTTGAAGCTTGTCTTTGCAATCGAATATTTCTCGGTGCCCGTTAGAGAGAGCGTTTTCAATTACCAGGCTTTACGTTGAAGAAAAAGTTTTTAAGCAAATATTTATATATTATCTACAACTTTGAACGCGCCAAGTTTATAGTTTGTATTTTCACTCCCGAGAAACTAAATTTAGGTACTCAAAAGTAGTTATGAATAATAAAATTCTACTTTTGATAAAATTTGCATTAAAATGAGATAAGATGTTGTGGCGTGGTTCACGAACATAGAAATAGACTAAGAGGTTAAAATTACAAAAAGTATTGTTTCAGTTTCTGCATCATATATATTTGTTATCTGCATCTACTCTTAATACTCGACATTTGTACAATAATTCATAGTCATATAAATTTTAATCTAAGGTTTGTACGATAGAAAATATTGAAGTCGGTTCGTCTGTCACAATGATAACTTAAAAACGAGAAGAGATAGCCAGATGCAATTTTTGTAATGTATTCTGGACATACAGAGGGAGGTTTAGTTCAATAATGAGTCAATTCATTTCATTGCATCCATGCCAAAGCTTGAAAACTATAAAATATAGTGAAAAAATTCCAAGGCAAAAAATGATTGTTTTCCTAAAAGAAGCAACATTTGTTCGTAAAATGTTTAGATTCGCCACAAGTTTTGCTCAAATTTAGCTAATTAACAAATATAATTGAAACACTTATTATTATATAATATCTAAACAATTAATTCGGTTGGTAGTTATCTTTTTTTTTTTTTTTTGTAAATATTTCATGTACATAATTTTAATGTTAAGTACTTTATTGTTTGCCTATATGATAAAATAATTATATGATTACGCACAGCTGGCCCATTTTATTAATTTTGAATGTACCACCAACCTCTACCACCGCTTCCGTAAGTTAGTTCAATACAAGAATCTTTTCATTTTGGTTTTTGTTTATTTTAATTTTTAAATTATTCATTCATAGAATGTAGTAAAATATAAACACAGGTAGGTAAGTAAATTAATTGCGAACATTTATTTTTATTTATAGAATGTATGTTCAGTATATATATATATATATATATATATATTTTTTTATTAAAATATTTTACTATAAAATTATTAATATTCATGCTTTTATGTATGAGCTTTAGAGGTATATGGATGATCCGAATATGTAAATATAACGTTTTAAAATATTTTCCTTCACGACAAAAATATGTAAAAGCGTAAGAATGTTTCCATTATATTATAATTCGTAGGTATATCGAGAAAAGGTCTATGCTCATTATTCCAAACATTAAAAAAAATCGGTCGTGAAAACTCATTATTTTTGTCAGGCTTGAGGGAAAAGACGATGTTGATAGAATAAAAGTGGAACGAAAATACTATACAGTTTTTGTTTGTATATAAATTTAAAACAAAAAATAATAATACTTCGAGCCAGAAGAATGTTTTAATTAAAGTTTTTGTTTTTTTTTTTTATTAATATTTCATATAAAATTTACAAGGTTTAAAATATTTTGTATCTAGAGAAAAGCAGGAGAAACAATCAAATTCATTCTTTATAATATTAAATACCTTTTTCATTTGGCTATTATTATTCATTTTCTAATAGAAAATTACTGTTTGTACGTAGAAAATTGTTGAAGTTAATTAGTCTAGTCTTCTTATTCAAAAATGGTACATACAACGGGGTAAATTATTAGCGAAGGTTCAATCGATTTGGAAAGACGTCAGAAAAATTCTTGTACCACACAAAAACAATTGCACATGTTATGAGCAAGCAAGATTCAATAAATCGCAAGAATCTCGTAAAGTTTATATAGAAAGCAATGTTAAATTCGTAAGCAGAGAGAGGGATGTAGGCGCATATGACTTCAAATCGAATCAACCTACTTTGTTAATCTTTGTTATTATCAAGAAAAGATTCGTAATTATCAGGAAAAGCCAGAAATTTTTATGTTATTTGAGTTACATGTATAACTTAGAATTAAAGTTTAAGTGATAGTGATTAAAGATGACTCTGAGTTCTCCTTACCCAAGTTTTTAGAAATATTTCAGCCTTTTTGAACAAAATGTTCAAAAATATTAATCTTTTTTCTAAACATATTACAAAAATACGGTTTATCGTAATAGATCTGAAAGAGAATAACGTAAATAGAAGAAAATTCTAATTTGTTTGGTTACATTTCCTCTCCTTTTAGTGAGAATCTCTTAAAATACAGCTCTTTTCTATGGAATCTAGGAAGGTATAGTTATTTGTAATCAATGTGAATGGTGAGGAACCATGTAGTGTTTTTCGAACCAACTGTTCCATTTTCGAAAATCAGTAAAAGTATGAACTTTTTTCTATTAGAGGGTATGAAGACGAGGTTTTTGCAGTCGAACTACACCCACACCACTTCTTTTGTAATATCAAGGAAGCTGCTCTTTTCCGTTTCTTTTCGAATGAGTGCTGGAGCTGCAAAAGCTAAAAGTCATTTATCGCTATATACGTTCCTTTAACACTCAAAAATGAATATCTATCGAATACAATATTATACTAATAAATATATAATTTTTATGTTTTTATTTTTTTTAATATTTTAAAATTTTATATATTTATTATTCATATAATGTTTAAATAACTGTTATACGTAATTTTAAAGCTTTAATGCTTTTTCACACCCTCGTTTGTTGTTTTTATATAATATGTTGATACGAATATGCCGAGAGCTCACCGTAGAAAAGTTCTATGGATCAGATACATTGAATGCTTTTTGGTGTGTGATTAGTATTACCATGGAACTATAGGCCAACACTTCTGAAACAGTTTGTCCGCTTGCATCTAACTTCCTGTTGATACTTTCCAGCTTCCTCCTACTTCATAAGATACACGAACCAAATTTATATAAAAAGTACGGTTTCGGCAAGTAAAATAAAAGTAACTATCGATAGCTAAAGCGACATTCTCTATTTACTCGCTACTACCGTTTTGAGCTTTTGTTAAGAGGAAATATCTTCTTTACAGATCAAAACACGGAAGCAGGAAAATTAAGTTTCTTGGCGCTTACTATTTTTATTTCACTTGTCAAAACCTTTCTATTGACAAAAATCTGGTTCATGTATTGAAATAGCTTAGAGCACCAACCAGAAGTAATATGCACGCGGATAAAATTGGACAACTTCAGAGGTATCTGCTTTTGTAAATTAAGTTTAAAAAATCCAAAATTATTTCATAATTAGTATTTCAAAATCATGCCTAAATCATTACACTCTTTTTTGGCTTTACCCTAGTCGGGATACTTATTTCGATAAAATTATTGGGCATCATTTAATCATTAGTACTTCAATTATTAAAGATACAAAAGTTTTAATTTTCTGGTTTTATACTGTGATATTTTTTTTGAATTTCAAATTTATTCATTTTGATCAATCAAGTTGTAAATTTACTGGCAGAGGCTTTTCGACTATAAAATTTATATATCTAATTTTAGTTGAATTACGCCGGAAAACGTAAAAACCCTATGTAAGTTTCTAAAATATTCAAAAGTATGTGGGTTTTGTACGTTTATTTCGGGCAATTTTTTTGACGAAATTTTTATTCTATTTTTATTGGTGCTAACAGTCCGCCTGCAAATTTTGATTGATGGATCACGGGAAAATGGTTAAAATTTGATATACAATTTTTACAACAGGCAAGCAGACACGACGAGATACAAAAAAAAAAAAAAAAAAAAAAATTTTTCATATCCATCGTACTTTTAATCGGTCGGCTCTCGGACCACTATTATCGTTGTACATAATATGTAAAGTACAGTAAAACGAAAATATAAAAAAAAAGATATTTTTAATTAATTTTATTTCATAAGTTATAAAGCAAAATCAATTCATATTTGAACGTATAATTTTAGTACCAATATGAATCATGAATTTCCCAAAATAGGTTTACACTTAATTTGGAAGGTTATAACGTCAACATTATTAGCCAATATTTAGTATTATTGTTGCGCATTTATTTTTAATTCCGATTATAGTCAAAAATAGCGTATTTTTTCACAAAGGCCAGCAAGTTCATAGGATATTGCAATTTCATTACAATATTTGGAAAACAATAAACTGACTCCACAAAATAAATTTAGCAGTAACAAATTATTTTAAAATAAACATTTCTATAAATAGTTTTCTAATCATCGATTACTCACCGACTTTTTAAAAATAAACAATAAAATAAAAAATAATTTTGAAACAAAAATTTTTTCGAATATTGACAAATTATTTTTATAACTCAGCGTTAACAAATCAATGTTTAAAATAACTGAATCATTTGCTTCGAAAATCGGTGCCAATTATTTTCATGTAACACTTTTACCTTTCGAAGTTTACCAATTAAGTCTATGTTAACCATGATTGGTGCTGATTTAGTGAGATATTGGACACAATGAAAGGCATGATAGAAGTTTTTCATTACAAATACCTTTTTAATATGTGGTTCGTTTTTTAACAGCGAATGTGTTCTGTTTCAAATTTTAATTTTTTGTATTTTGTATAGAAGCACGAAAAATTTTACTCTTCAATCACCAAAACTAGTTTTTTTACACAAAAATTTGTAGCTTTTATGATAAATAAACAAAAAACTCAAAAATTGTGAATACGATTTTATATTTGTGTTAAAGTTCCGTAAAGTTTTAATAGCAATTCAGTGAATAATGATTTTGTTGCTGAAATTGGTACAGAAATAAACTAACGAAGTATATCCAACAAATTAACACTGTGAATTTTAACACAGGCAACAGGTTAGGGTTTGGTTGACGTAAATCTTAATGGAAATAGAAACACCAATAAAAATGCTACAAGCATACTAGTTATTTTAGTTGGAGCAACATTTTTTTGTTGCCACAAGAAATTTCTACCTCTAATCGGTTTAGTTATAGTTAATTAAAACAGTACACTCATCGGTTTTTGTATTTGCTTCAACAAACGCAATACCAAAAGTATTTTGCGAATCAAAACAATTTTCATATGTACACTACTCTTGTTTATTACAATTTTGTTGTAATAAACAAGTAAAAATAATTTAAAATTAAATACGTCCTTAGTAAATAAAGAAGAAAAACAAACCAAATACAAATTTACGGGTCATCTTGAAAATCACTTTTGTTTTTTACGTAGTTCATAAATTTATATTTTGACTAACTGGAGAGAAAAAAAAACAATATCACTTAATAAACATAAATATGAAACTCCGGCTAACTTACTTTCCAAACATTTCGATCTAAAAAAGGAATGAGATTTTGAATTGAAACTTGAATTTAATTTTGATAGACTCTAGAGACAGACTTGTTAATATTACAACTAATACCAATCCAATTCAAAAAAATAACATACTGGAAAACTTAGCACATGTGGCGCAAATCGAACCGTTCACCTTCTAATTTCTGGTCCGATGTGTATTAAGCGTTGTAATCTGCATTTGATTTGTATGTATAGTGTTACTTATAAACAAACATGTTTCTTTATTTAATATGCAATTATTATTACTCTTATGAACATTGTCTAAAAGTTTAATAAATGTACGATTATCAGATTCTACAACCTGGATATTTTTGTTGTATTAAATGTAATATCCTTTTTTTAAAAGAAAAAATGGCATTTGCACCTCTATAAACTGAGCGTCTATTAAGTCTATGTCAATGACAGTTTTTTTTCTAATACTAAACTTATTTTCTTCCTTAAACTTGGCTTTAAATTCTTATTAATATATTATTATTTTTCTGAACTCTATTAAAAATTCACCACTAATTTTGAACTTTTGACCAAAAACTCAATTAGTAATGATTAAAAAATCTGTCAAAGTGACAATTGTCATTTAGTAAATTACTATTTTCAGAAGCCAGTTTAGACAGTTTAGAACAAAATTTAATTTTCTAATAAAATTTGTTAAAGGCAAAAATTTATGGATAGACAGTTAGGTCCTGTTTTCATATGTAACATATGTTTTTGACAGGATATAATTGCACTAAACTGGTGAAAAAAAGAATAAATCTGTATTGTCCCAATGTATTTATAGTAATTATATTATCGTTATTAATTATTTGAAATTATTTCGATATTTATCCACTAAATCTTGTTATCAAATATGTTATTAATGTAAGTATTTTATTATCTGTAAGGAGGTCTCTTATTCATATACAACATTGTATTCTTAAAAGACAACCGTTTCATTTTGTTTCGACCTCAATTCTATCTAAATTTAATCTATCGTATACAAAGAGCTATATAAACTACATATATTTAGTTATATATATGCTCGCTCTATCCAAGTTTTTATTGATATTTCACTGTATAATCAGGATTTATTCATGATGTTGTTGTGTTGGCATCATATAATACCAATATAAACAAAAAGATTTTATATAAATTAATATTTTCGTTTATAAGTATAAAAATAACAGATTAATTATTATTAATACATATTTTTAATTAAAAAACAAACCAGTTGGAGTTAATTTTTTCCTTCGTTAAAATAGCATACAGTTTTATAGAATATTTTTATTTATTTTTAACCATTACTATGTAGGATATAAGTACACAAAAGGAGGACAGATATACATTCGCAATGAACGCAAGTGATCCTTACGAAACCGTTACAGGATGTATAAAAATATGGGTTGTTGAATAAGAAATAATTCTATTATATTTCAATGCTTTATCAAAGAATAATACTGAATATTATTTTTTAAAGACTCATATATAATTAAGATAGCAGTGTACCATGTTTGTGACGTGATGATTGGCTAATTGGTGCATTTAACCTAGTTTTGATTGAAAATCTTCTATATTATATTGTATTATGATAAATGATACCATGTTTACCCACTATATGGTGTGCTTCCTTCCATAGAGCTTGTTGGAATGGTGGATGATACCTCATTTGGAAGGATGGAAGTGGTAGCATTAAACACAACCGATAAAGCAACATATCTATATATTATAGATTAAGAAACATGGTCTGATCATCATACAGTTTGAGTTATTAAATTAACACTGTCAATTTCACATAGCAAATTCATTTTTAAAATAAATTTTCAGAAACACCTCAAAAACCTTTCGTTTTGTCGAATATAGTGGGTGACAATGCATTAAAATACAAATAAGAAATAAAATCGAAAAGGAGGAAAGAACTATAAAGAAAACTAAACAGACAAAATAAAAAAAGAGAACAAAAAAACGAAACAAATAACAATGAAGAATAACGACAAATTTTACGCTCACTATACGAAAAATTTCATTTAAATTCTACAAAGTCGAAAATAATAAAATAAATTTAATTTTTAATAATGGACTACAGAGTATAAAATATTTTCTTTAATTTCAAACGAAAAACTATACTAATAATGATGCATGCGCTCCTTGTGTTTATTTTAATATTAGAGAAATTATTTAATACTTTTATGTTCGTTATAAAAATATGGTAGCCTAAAAATTATTTTTACCCGACTACGACAATGTTTGATGAATGTTGTGGGTATGTTATAGGTTATATTCAAAAAGAATGAAATCAATATGGTGGAAGTAAAACCAAAATAAGTGGAGGTTGAAAATAATTTTTTCTTTGAAATGCATCGCATGGGGTAGTAAATGAAAGATCTTAGTGCATTTCAAAAACATATATATATATATATACATATATATATATATATATATATATATATATATATATATATATATATATATATATATATATATATATATATATATATATATATATATATATATATATATATATATATATATATATATATATATATATATATATATATATATATATATATATATATATATATATATATATATATATATATATATTAAAAGCCATTCGTCATTTAGCATCATTTCAATCGAAACCAAAATCAATATATTTGGAATTCAAATAATAGTCTTCGCATTTTGACTATGTTCCGAGTTATAACATAAAACAATTAAATTATTAGTTTTTTACGTTTACATACGTTACTCGAATCAATAAAAAACATTTGAAAGGCTAATTGTTTTGAAATGAACTAGTGCATCTGCACAGCTTTAATTGTTGATAATAATTTAATAGCCCAAATTTAAATCTTAAATTCTTAAAAACTGTGGCATTTGACTTAGATATGTGATACTATTAATCATTCAAATCACAAAAAAAGGTGATGAGTATGTATTATGCTCTCAACAATCTCCAACTCATCCAATTTAAGTGTTTAATAGCTCAAATGAGACGTAATGACTCACTGAGTGTTATAAGACCATATTATATAATATGCCTTTCTTATGGGCGTTTCTTAATCCAAGTGTTGTGATAGTTTTCTATTCAAATATCCCGTTTTATATTATGTTTTGGTCTAAGAACCCTCAGTGACTTAAGACCCTTATTATAAGGCTTAGGATATTCAATTTTTCATCAATTTATTAAATATAAATATTCAAACAACGTCAAAGCCGAAAAAGGGGTTATGATTATTATATTAGCCTATATATGTTTGTATGTATGTGTATATATGTATATAATGATCTATGTATGTATGCACACGTGAAGTCTTCCTTCTTGCAATCCAAGCGACATAGTAGGTATTTGTGAGAATAATAATATGACAGATTTTACATTAAAAAAAAATTGGTTGTCTCAAATTTTTTCATTGAAATGTGTCCGGTTGAGTATCAAATGAAAGAGCTAATTTAGTACAATCACAAAGTGTATAATTAGCATTCATCAACGGAATAAATATGAAAAGACTATTATCCGAAATAAAATAAAGTGATGTTCAGACGTGGTAACATGTACCTGTCACCTCTAATAAGTATTGTTTAGTACAAACAACTGGTTTTTCAAGATAACATGCTACCACGGTTATCCTCTTAACATCACTTCTTCTTATTTCAGACAAGAATTTTATCTGATTTGTACTTTTAAGAACTCATTAATGTAGGAGGGTTTTTGTTCTTTCAAACTTTTTTATTATGCTATTATAATTTAGAACGCAACTATACTTATCGAGTAGACTATCAAAATAAAGGTTTTGAAAAGGATTAAAAACATAAATCCTTATAAATTTCGATTTTTTGCCCCAATTTCCTGGATAAAATTATTTTGTATTTTTATAAATACGTATTTCGATTACAAAGTAGCCATCATCAGTATGCATTAGCTAGTTGTAATGATTGTCTGAAGAGATGTTACTCGTTGCTAATTTAATGCAGACCGTCACCAAATTAGCAACGAGTAACATCTCTTCAGAGAATCATTACAACTAGCTAATTCATAATTATGGTAACTACTTTGTAGTCGAAATACGTATTTATAAAAATAAAAATAAGTTGATCTAGGAAATTGGGTCAAAAAAATTTATTCGAAAAATCCTTGAGTTCTCATTAATAATTATAAAAATAAATCCTTATGTATAAAATGATGTGTCACCTAAACATACCAAAAACTGTTTCCATCAAGTTGTTTCTTTTTAAAAAACTTTTTTGTTATTCAATTTTTCTTCAATATCTATTCAATTGTTCAAAAGGTGTTCCATGCAGTCATAGGACCCAATGGACCGATTTTACTCATTCAGTAACTTAAACTGAGCCTTTATGTCTATAATACGGCATCAAAATTTCAAACTGCTATCTCTTTTCGGTTTTGAGTTATCATGATATCGGGCAGATAGGAGGACCGAGATAACCGGACGGATATGCGGAAATGGAATAATTAAGTGACTCTAAAGACATCTATAGTTAAATTTTGTTTGTGGCTTCTACAATTTCTAACAGTACATACTTTAAACTAAAATGAATATACTATGATATAAACGTTTTATACCGAGTTTAATAAGAATATAATGATACAGCTTTAATGGTCTTACCAGATTGATTGTGATTTCTCAAATATTTGTTATGTAAAACAAATGTCGGCTTCTTGGCGCAAATGGGAATTACGATAAAAAAAAATAAAATTATTGAGTAGGTTATTAAAATAAAGGAATTGAATGGGGATTACCAAAATACTACACGTTTAATTTTTTTGATATGATATGTTTATAAAGTTATATGTTTTAAGATTTATTGAAAATAATAAATTGGTTTTTAAACTTTGTAAGCCAATGTATTTTCTTTAAAGGTGTGTGTCGGGATATAAAAAGCTCTACAATAAAATAAATAATTTTTAAAAAAATCAATAAAATCGACTGCATTAAAGGAAATTAAAACGATCGAATCAAGATTCATTAAATTTAAATATAAAGCCTAAGTTAAATACTCGCACTATGTTGTGTAGCAGGCAGGACCCATTAATTTTCTTTCGGTTAATAATTTGCTATTGGGTCCCACGTGCTACTCTTATTAAACTGTGTAGTAAAATTAGGATTACCATTATCATATAAATTGAATCAATCTAGTTTCGGTCGTTTTAATTCATTACTTTTAAGTTTTCTTTTAAGCTGACGGTGTTTTGATTTTTCAAATTATTTATTTTATTTTAAATTTTACGAGAAAATGAATCCCAATATGTAAGAAGTTTAAGAAAAAATTTAAATAAAAGTTGAATGTACGTTGTGATTGTAATGGAGCCGATTATGTGAACCCGATTTTGTGACGCCTAAACGTTACTTAAAACTGAATGAAAAGCAAAATCGAGCCGTTTTCTGTTGTTAGAAAAACTAAAAAACAGCAAAAAAAAAATTATTATATTATATCATTTTTTGAAAACAAAAAAAATTATATTAGAATGAAACCAATTAGAAACGGAAGATAATATGATATTAATGAAAGGAAAAATAAATAACGGGCAATCTGAGTTCGGGAAGTAGGAGGAGGTGAGTTTTTAAGGGTAAAATTCGTTTTATCTGAATTTCCGGCAAAACTCTAAGTCCTATGGAAAAAATAAATGGCAAAGTTGTAGGTAATAAAAAGATCTACAGCATTTGTATTTACACTTTTTTCACATAACCTCAAAATTTATGTGAAAAATTGAAATAACCAAGTTTTTGGTTTTTTATTTTTGTTCTCCGAAATTTAGTGAAAAGAAACCTTTTTATGTTCCAAATACACTATAATTTATTTGATTTAAAATATTTATTTTTTCATCTTATTTTGAATAAATATCGAAAAAGCACCCTTATAATATTCAATCGAAAAATTTTGAAATTATGAGAAAAAAGTATAAATACAAAAGTTGTAGATATTTTTATTACCTACAACTTTGCTATTTAAATTTTTTCCATAGAACTTATAGTTTTGCCGGAAATCGAAATAAAACGTGTTTTACCCTTAAACTCTCACCCCTTCCACACTTCCCGAACTCAGATCGCCCATAATTTATTTTTCCTTTCATTTTTATCATATTATCTTGCGTTTCCAATGGGTTTTATTTATCCTTCTATAATTTTCTTTTTCTTTTATCATTTTTAAGGCTTCTTCTACTTCAGTCTATATATATACTAATAAATAAATTATTGTTTTTTAACTCTCCTCTTTGAGCAGTTCCTCGTTAGGACTTTGCGGGTTGCACCTAGGTTACTATATTTTTTTAAATTACTATTTTCAAGCTTTATATTATTTGCAAAAATCGAAGCCACCATACCTAGGAAATATATAAACCGAATTTCTTAAGCTTCTTTTATGTAGAATCATTGGGCTATGTTAAATATTATATATTTTACTTAATACAAGTGGTCTAGGTGTAACCTGAAAGACCACCCAATCGACCTACTACTTCCTAGTGGCGATGATAAAACATTAATTTGTTTATTATAATTAGTACAATAATATTTTGGATATTCAGTGGTCGTTGATAACCTAGTTGTGTAAAACGACCTTAAATAAAATAAAAAAATAAAATAATAATAATAATATTTTGGTGTATATTGAAATTTAGTATTAAGTGTTGTAATTATTTGTTTTAGTTTTTATATCGTAGTTATTTATAAAAAATAGTTTTAACTCGATTTAATAATTTATTTTTTGGATAATAGGGTACCTGTTCGATTAGATTTTTACTACTTGAATTTAAAGGGTCTTTGATTGATAAATATTCAACTTCAGTTATTAAAAAGAAACAGTTGTACTTCGGTTATGCGGACCGAATGGAAAACTTGAACAATCACGTGCCTTTTGCAAAAAATTGCAATCAGTTTCTTAAAATTTGTCAATTTTATAACATTCTTATGTTAGATGTTTGTTTTAATGAAAATTAGTAAATGATAAGAAATAATGTGAAATATTTTTTTTATAAATATACAAAAATAAAATAAAATTTAAATTAATGCAGTAAGATTCGAAAAAAGGTTCGTTGAATACAAAAGCAATTATGCTAGTCAGTGTGGTATTGCTGCTATTTAAATAATATATATAGTTATATACAGGATAGCAATAGCGGTGTCGTGAGTTCAATGGTTTTTCTCCTCTCAAAAAATGCCTATCGTGCCTAGTGAAGTTTTTACTTCAAAAATTTTTTTAAATAAGCATGATATGGACATTCTAAAATCTTTATTGAACAAAAAGAGAAATAGTATGTTACAGCACCACTTGATAGTACCTACCTCCATATAGATATCATGTTAAACATCGTTTTTAAGATAGTATAATCTTTGATCACTAGATTTCTCCACAGTATTAAGAATCAATCAATAGTGTAAAAGTATACCATGCATCCACTCACAAAATTTCATCAAAATCGGATAAACGTTTCACGAGATATTAGCATTTAAGTGAAAGTATAAAAAAAACATTTTGTTTTCAAATCACGAGTACAGTACTTCTGATATCGTAGATATAATTTGGAAGTAAAATGCAAGAAATAAATATAAACTGTAAATGAGATATAATTCTTATAATAATTCATACAGATGAGTTTTAATATTTTTTATAAAATGGTGTTACTTTACACAAAATGGACAAAATGATCCACCTAAAAAATAAAAATAATATTTTCATTAAGTGAGTATAATAAATTAAAAATCCAATTTACAAAAAAAAAACATTCTCTTGAGACTATTCTTCTTTATCGTACGTAATATTATCGTTATGAAAATGAGCAATGTTGTCAATGTATGCTCATCATTCAAAAGTATAGGTGCTGAATGAATAATGTTTTGCATTTTAATTCTTTGATTTAAATTTAATATATTTTCTTTCATTTAATAAATTTTATTCTTATATTCTTATCTTCTTTTCTTTACCTGTTGATTCTATTTTCATGATGGCAGGCAACAACCAACCATAGGTACCTGGCTGGCTGGCTGGCATGTTTTCATCATTATGATCGTAAAATATACATTTTACTCTTTTTTATTTTTATTACCCAAGCCTTAGTGAATATTTTATTTTATGATTAATACATTGTTGAAAATAATTTGTAATGCTTTTCATGCTACATGAATATACAACTACAAAATATTTTTATTTTTATTATACGAAAAAGAGAACAATTGATTTTCTTTTTTATTTTTATTTTATTTAACAGCTATTTATTTTATTATACTTAAAAGTACAAAAGAACGACAATGCTTTACCGGAAAATCAAGAAATAATAAAAGATTATCTCTATATTACCTTATACAGATTATATTTTTTTACCGAATGTCAAGTAAGGTTATGTTTTTTACGCATATATTATACGCGCAAAAAACTTATACTATCTTTTGATGTTGGTAAAATAAATTCTACACATGCATGAATACGTAAATTAACATGGAAATGATATGGAATATGGAAATATGTTTTTAAATATAGAAAATTGATTTTTTCACCTCCTATCCTATATTTTGACTTAAATCGATCAAGCTGTTTCAAAAATATATCTATTTTAGTAAAAACATTCATTCGACACATGCGCGTTATGTGTCCTTAATTGTCAGTATATTTCTATTTAACATAATGCTATAAATTATTTTTGTTTTTAAACCACTGACATCTTGGCTGGCACTTCCTTCTGTAATAATTTGGATCTCCCGATGATATGTCCACTGAATCCAGTATAATTATCTATGAACCTTTACTGATACGCGTCTATGTATTTGTTTTAAACTGGTCTTCAAGGACATTTATCCTGTAATATTTGAGAGATTTTATATATGTATACTAGCTGGAAACAACGGCTTTGCTGGGTTTCTTTCGTCGTACATTCATTTATAATTTTGAAAAATGCTATAGCATTAATTATATTTATCAGAGGATTTACATTATGTTATGAGATTGTTTAAAATTTTCTTCTTTTATAAATATATATTTACTTGAAGGATAACATTATGTTGGAATTATTGCAAAGGGTTCCCGAACTTGGTGTACTCTTGCTAGTTGTACGGTTTTTTTCATCCCAATGACATTTTCTAATTAACCACCAACGGTCCGAAGATCTTGTAACGATGTCGGTCCACATATTTCGTGAAGCAATAGACGTAAGTAAAAACATGCGTTTTTTGGATGAACTGTATATACTCGAGCGAAAGTAATACACCTTTTACTCCTTGGATCTATTATATTATTTTTGCCGATTCAATATTTTTCGTGATGAGTCCCATGCGTAATAATTACATACGTCTATATATAAAACTGTTTTTGGAAATATATCATTCTGGCATAATTCGAAAAATGTAGTTAACGTCATATTAATAGGTTTGTTTTCAACTTTGGGCTGTTTGATTTGTACAATAAACCCTTCCCCTTTTCTCAAGATGAACTGTTAAATGAAAGTCAGCTTGATCATGGTCATGAATTGAAAAACCTCATATACGCCAAACTGCCTGATTACTATTGATATATCGTCCTATTTGATATCCTAAGATTTCATCATCTTTTCATCAGTTATTCTAAATCACTTACTTTGTTAACAGAACTGCAATATTATTCGTTGATATGTGCCTGAAACACCTTTGATAACATCGGATTGTAAGGGTTACAACGAATTGAATTATTGTTATGAAAATCTTTCCACTGAATTATGATATATATTAACAGACAGCACAAGTTAACTATTATAAGGTTTCTGCAAGAGATATATTGGTTATCAAAAACAACCTGATAATTTGAACTTTCTATAAAACTACGATATGTTCACTTATGCTGAATATCAAGGAATAATATCCTTCCAAAATTGTGCAAAAAAATATACCAAAAACATGATAGGCCTCAAGTCTACTTTATAAATATTACATACAATTGTATATTTATGCGAGAATACTTTGTTAATTGCAGAATTCGTAAGAAAAATATTGAAAAATCTCAAGTGTTTACTTATGTTGTATTTTCAGCACTAGGTTATTATTGTATATTGTGATGGTGACAAATATTTTCTTGGTGTTTCTTGATTTGATTTAAACGGTGACCAACCTATTTAGAATTGTTAGAAATTATGGAAAAAATTCAATCTTTTTCCAATATAATAATTTTTCGATAACAATTTCACACTTTTGTTAAACATTTTCTTTAATTTGTTCACATCTACTTTTTTTGTCAGTTGATTGCAAATTTTTTTTTTTTTTATTTCTGTTAAAGCGATGGCTTTTATAAAAAAAATTATTAGTTTGAATTTTTCTTTTAAATTTTTATAACTTTTCATTTTTAAAAGAGGTTGTTATATATTTGTGTTTAACGAAATCATGCAAGATTAAATTATACATAAAATTGATTTATTTCCACAATTACTGAATTCTAATGACTCAAAAACGAATAAGGATATAATTGTAATATATATAGCATCAACAGTAAAGATAACTACATTTCAGTTAAAATGAAGAGGTCAAATCATTTAAACACTGGTTTTACGTGAACAAGTATTTGATAAAATTGAGTGCTTTGAAGATTATGGTACTCAAACAAGGATAAGTGCACTTCAAATTCATATCCAAATGTGTGTGCTAAATGAATTTTTTTAATGAAATTTATTCATTTGCATTTTTACCAATGGGTAATAACAAATTTTTTTTTTACTGTATTCATTAATGTAATCCATATAACTATATTTATTAAACTATTTCCATACTAATAGGTTAAGAGCTCATTTTGACCCCAAAATAAAAGGTTATAGTTCATCGAAAAAAACTACCTTCAAGTTAAATGAAGCGAGATAACTTCATTTAGAGAAATTAAATGGCAAGATGGCTAAATATAAGTGGGAAAAATTTACTGGACGTATCTTTAAAGACGTAGAATAAATGTACAATTTGAATAATATAATTGAAGAAAAATTCAAGAATACATTGTTATAAATTTAAATTAGGATTCTAATTCAGATTCAGAGAATTCTCAATAAAATAATTAAAAATATTATTCGAACTTCATAGCTACGACGTCATTCTAAATACAATATGACGGCATACGCAAGATAACGGGCAAGTTAATTTGCAATTCTTCAATAAAAGTATCAATGCAATTCTTCAATAAAAGTATCAAATGAAAGGGCTTGATAAGAATAACTGGAAAAATAAACTGTAGTCACTCTACATCCAATATGGCAAGCTTACATTGCTTGAAACTTAATTTTGAAGCAATTAACTTCAACAATAACAAAATAATTTAAATTACTATAATATACTAGATTAAATGACGCAACTGTCGTCATTTAATTCAGTGGTAACTAAAAAGTAAAAAATAAATTTTAAGTAAAAAACCATTTTAAAAAACAAGCTTTTATTTAAATGCCCAAAAAAGAAAAAATAAACTTTTACTTTAAAACTGTTAATATCAACTCATAAAATGATTACAAAATTTATGTGATTTAAAAACTAGGCGCGAGATTTACTTGTGTAAATAAATAACTGGTTATCATGGATTTTAACTATTAAAAATTTCAAACTAAGTAAATAGGTCTACTCAAATCTAGCGACAAGCTTTTATATCATATAAATTGTGTACTGACGATATAAGTTCAAAGTGAAAATTTTAAAGTAAACTAATTTGAAAGTTCAATTTTTCTCATTTAATTAATTAATTTATATAAATTAAATCCAAGGCAGCTCAGAATGAAATATTTTGTTTAAAATCATAACTGACGAATCTCATCAAAACGTATCTCAGATCTCAGAATTTTTAATTTTATTTTTTGAGTTGTAAATTAAAATAATGTATTCCTAATCGCAAATAAAAAATAATACAACTTAAGAGTTATATAACAATACAACAATCATTGGCAGTATACATAAACGTAAATTTGGCGTTAACTATAAAATATGGACAAAATCATCATGTAACGATGCTAATTTGGAGTTTTCTTATTCTTCGACTGAGAAATTAATGTTTAAGATAAAATAGGTATCTTGCACTTAAATATTTTTTCTTTATCCGTATTTCCTATAAAATAAAAAATTTAGTGAGATCAAGGAAGTGATGGTTTTGTTTTTACAATTTTATGACTCTTGAACTCCCTTGAGTAACTCTCATATCGTCAGAAAAAAAATTTTTTTTTTCATTTTTTGTATTATACGTTTCAAATAAAATAAATTCGCCCAGAATACAATTTTGTGTTTGTTTGTGACCCTCTCACTCCTTTTCGTCGTATTCAAATTGCCAGATACTATTTTTTAACTTTCCTTGAATTATTAACTTCTAAATAATTGTAAATTCGACGAAGCTGTAAGATTTTCAGTTGATGTTACGTTTTTGACCGCCCCATCTCCTTGTGGTAAGCATAAAACGTCAGATAAGTGAAATGTATACCTTTCAGTTTAGCATTAATATACTATGTCTTAATCTTACGGCTCGGATAATCCCACTTACCAATTCCTTTTACTATTTTGATCTTCTCCCCTTCACTCCCATCCTTTTATGGAAGACTAAGATTTTATGTAAGTACTAAACATTGTGCAAAGTATGTTGCAAATCTAAATTTGACTCTCTCAAGTAAATCCAAATATGCTTTCTTGGACTCCCCTTCTCTCAAATTTGAATGTTATTATTATTTCTTTCTGTCAACCTTGTTCTTTTATTTTCAGATATATTTTCAATTCAATATTCTCAAAATATATACTTTTTCTATAGTAATTTACTCGATTTTTTTTTTGGCCTGAAATGTAGTCAAATATCTCATTTTCGAAATATTGAAACTGTACATACATACTATTCAAAAAGCTAGTATAAGCTAACACAAAATGCAGCAGAAAGGAAAAAACAATTCTGTTATTAACGCATTATTTCTGTGGTGTTTAAAACAATAGTGTTCTTGTTCTAGCTGAGGTATTTTAAGAAAACTTAAATACATAAAGTTTTCTATCAATATGAAAGAAAAATATATAACATGTCATTGTTACACAAACCTATTGTAATGTTTATAAAATATGGGTAGGTAAATTTGTATTATTATTGTAGGTGTATTCGTTCGTTTGTTGTGGATCAGATGATGAGTATTTTTAGAAATCAAGAAAAGAAAAAAATCTGATGGTTAGCATCCAAGGAAATAAGAAAAGATTTTCATAAATAACTGTAAAAAGTACATGATTGTTCGTAACGATTATTCATACAATAATGAAAAATTTAGGTCAACAAAACTCATTTTATTTATAATGTATTCTAAACTATCTTTTAAAGACATGAGTTTTTTTTACAATAGTGGTCTGTCTGTACGTGCACATACACTACAATTCAATATAAATGAAACAATTTACTTCTAATATTATTCAAGAGAGAGTATATTCATTTAGGAGATATCCAAATATTATTATTAGATATTTGGAGAGTTACTTCGTATTAAGTTTTACTGACATAATATATCATATACTAACTATATTATTTGCTTAGTTAGTTGAATAGATTTTGATAATTGAAAAAATTAAATTAGTTGGTAAAATCTTCATTAAACAGCTATTAAACATGGTTTCAAATTGTTTTATAATGTTGTTTCAATGTTTAATAATAACATATTAGAATTTAAGCTTCAATCAATTATTAAGTTTCCAAAGTAGTTTCCAAAAAAAAAGTGGTTCGTGTACTTAAGCGAGTTAGTAGATATACTTCTTTGCCACATTGAAAAACAATTTTTTAATTGCATACAATTAATTAATTACAATAAAATAATAATAGGACTGGAGAAGGATAGTCAACACAATCAATAAAGCTCAGTTTAAATTTGAAAAATTAAATAAATATTTATTTTTTATACATTATTGTATTAAGTGTAACATAAATTCTCTCATTTTTAGCTTCAATCTGTGAATTTTGTGTGACAGTGATGCGCGCGTATCTTAAAATTTCACTCTCATCACGTTTTTAAACACGCTTAAAGAAGTATTACTTCAAAAATTTAATACCATTGATAAGAAGTATAAAAATATCCCCAAACATGTTGAATCCTTTCAACAATTAAGAAATATGTTGTTATAATATTTTATTAAATGCCATACTTACATTTATATATTTTAATAATTTATTAATTACTAACTGTTTGTTTAATGACATTCAGCCATTTTCTAGATTGTTCAAAATATTAACTTTCTGTTAAAAAATTAGCGTTTATTTCTTCCATTGTTTTCTGAATTATCGACACAATTATGATGTAAATGCATTTCAAAAGGATTTATATCATATTTAATGACCAATTTTGTATGATATCGCAGTTTCTGTTCTGTGAAATTTCCAAATTTCACCATATAATGCCTATATTAAGTTATAACCTTGGCTTCTGCAACCTTTGAAATTGTCAGCAACCCCAACTCAGTTTGTTTAAGAGAACCAAAGTCAGAAGTACCAATGTTGTATGGAATTTTCATTAAATTATTTATGGTGAGAAAATTATGTGTAATCATGTTTATTTTATTAAAATAAATAATTAAAAACATTTTATTAATGCTTATTGAAATAATTTTTTTTTTTTTTTAATACTTTTTTGTTTTATATTTTTGTTACTTACAAACTGAACTATTTTTGTTACAATCGCTGTAAGATTATAAAAAAATATATTTTATTATTATTATTAATTTAAAAATAAAAAAATCGATTGCCAAAAATAACATTTAAAAGTAATGCAGTAAAACGACCGAAACAAGCTTGAGAATTGAAAAAAAATTTAAATAAACTCCAAAACAAAGTAATGAGCTGAAAGCATAAGTTAAATTCGCATTAAGTTCAGTAGGCGGGACCTCAATTGAGTTCCATTCGCATTTAGATTCAGCCTGCTACACAACTTAATGCGGGTATTTAATTCAGGCTTTCAGCTCATAATATAATCTGTTTTACCAAAGTAGAGTTAACTTTGTTTATAGTTTGTTTTAATTTTGTTTTCGATTTTTAATCTTGATCTGTCGTTTTAGTGCTTTACTTTTTAATTTTCTAAAATTCTAAAATAATTTTATTTTAGACTTTTAATTGTTCCAGCACACTTTTTTGAAAAACAAAAATACATTTGTTTAAAATTCACTAACGTTTTTAAGATTGTTTGGAAGATATCTGGCAATAAAAAAATTTGCATAAATATACGAGGGAAAAAATTACCTTCTGTGACAATCAGTAAATATATTTAAGAAACCATAAATTAATCTAGTAATACCATTGCTTAACAAAATATTGTCACAATTCTTACATTTATGTAAAACAGGATAATTTAAACTAAGCACTGAAAATACATATTTAGGACTTAATGTGATTAATTAAAAATCAGAGTGATTAATTTTATGAATATTTTCAAAACTTATGTTATGAGCTATATTGTTAATTAGTTTCGCAGTCTATCGAAAACAAAAAATGTTTATATGTTTTCATAATTCCCTTTTTATTTAATTCATTTTAGTACCCGGCTCGAAAGGTTTGGTTAATTTTTTTTAAACGCCTACCTAAAGGATTTTTATTATGATTATAACGGTACTTTTATTGCAAATCCGCCCAGCCATTTAGAAAATAGACAGTAATAAACAATTATAAACCTACAACACATCATCCTTTGCAAGGAAGAAAAATCAAAAATTTTTTTCAACATTTACAATTCAATGACAATTTTACTCAACCAAGTAACCGCAGTTCTCAAAAAAAGCGCAGTTGGCTAACTAATCGTCTGTAGCAAATCCTGTCACGGTACTTTTCGGTTAAAATTCAAATTGTTTTCACAAAAGAAAACTATTGACTTTTCGTGATCAAATAATAAAGGATCCATAAAAAAAATTCTAGAAAAAACTACAAACACTTTCAATACCAGAAAGGACCGTTCTGAAAAATATACACATACGCAGTAGTGTAAAATTTTAGACATCTTCATTGATCAATTTCGTTTTTCGGTTCAAATACAATAACTTTTTATCACATAAAAGAACCATATATGAAAATATATAAAAAAAAGTGTAATATAATTTTAACGTTAAATTTAATTTTTCATAAATTGACAAGGAGACAGGATACAAATATTACTAGTGTGATAATTTTTGTTAATGCCATAAATCAAAATAATTTTTTTTTGTCAACGAATTGAATATCTTGTGCGTCATTCTATACATTATAATGTCAGAACCTGTGGAGAGAACATTTCAACAAATATTATTTTGACAGAAGTATTTCAAGTAAAAAATTAGATATTATTATTTTTGATGTTTTCAATCTATTTTATTTCGTTTAATATAACTTTAGAATATAAAAAACAGACATTTATGTAGATGTTACGTCATATATAATATATACATACATATGAAGGAAGGTAGGTGTTTCATACAACGGTTTAACAGTTAAATATAGTTGTACCTATTTCATAATATTTTCTTTGTTATGTCACAAGTAAAATTATTAAAAAATTGAGTTTTGATATAATTAAACGTTTTATTTTTTAAATAAAACTTAAAGACATGGAAATAAAACTTCAATTATGTGTCCTCATTATTTGAAGAGTGGAAAAACTTTATTAATTATCCAAGATATTATTGGTTACAATAAATACAAAAATGTAAGGACTAAACCAATCTCATTTCAATCATAATTTTGTTATTTGATTATTATTTTTATTATTATTTTTAATTTGTTTGTAATATTTTTAGGTTTTTGCCGCTTTAAAAAAAAAATATAAAAAAAAAAACTATGGATTCTATGTTTTTATTGACATGTTTTTATTAACTCGCTTTTTTGTATCTCTGCTCTGGCGGATTTTCATAATTGATTTTAAGCTAGCTTCTCGATGAGCTAGATGCTTAAAACTTGAACCATAGCTCATAAGTGGATGACAATGCCTGAAAATATTTAAAAAAAAAAATCGAACAGGTGGAGAGGAAGAAGAAAAAAACGAATAAGATGACATAAAAAAGAAAAAATAACAGTGAAATAAAAAATAATAATTTTACGTTAATTATTCGAAAAATTACACCCTCACAACCATAAGAAGCAGAAAATAATAATAAAATAAAATTTATTTTTAACGCACAATGTTTTTATAACGGACTTAAGTTATTTGCTGCATGCACATCCTGGTTTTTGTTTGAGATTTGAGAGATTATTTTATACTTTTTATTCCATTAAAAAAAATCGGACATTAAAAATTATTTCCATTTTATTATTATTTTTATATATTAATGTATACCAGGGTAGATAATTTTTGAAAACAAAAAAAAAAATTATAGTATGATGAAACGAATTAGAAATGCAAGATAATATGATAAAAATGAAAGGGAATATAAACTACGGGCGATCTGAGTTCGGGAAGTAGGAGGGGGTGAATTTTTAAGGGTAAAATTCGGTTTATCTGAATTTCCGGCAAAACTACAAGTCCTATGGAAAAAAGTTAAAAGGCAAAGTTGTAGGTAAGAAAAAGATCTACAACATTTAAACGTGCACTTTTTTTTTTAAATAACATCAAAATTTATGTGAAAAATTGAAATAACCAAGTTTTTGGTTTTTTATTTTTTTTTCTCCGATATTTGGTGAAAACTTACCTTTTTATGTTCCAAATATACTATAATTTTTTTGATATAAAATATTTATTTTTTCATCTTATTTTGAATAAAAAGCGAAAAAGCACCCTAATGTTCAATCGAAAAAAGTTTGAGGTTATGTGAAAAAAATGTAAATACAAAATTTGTAGATCTTTTTATTACCTACAATTTTGTCATTTAAATTTTTTTATCATACGACTTTTAGTTTGGCCGGAAATCGAGATAAATCATGTATTATCCTTAAAAACTTACCCCCTCCTACTTCCCGAACTCAGATCGACCGTAATTTATTTTTGCTTTCATTTTTATCATAATATCTTGCGTTTCCAATGGGTTTTATCCTACTGTAATTTTCTTCCACTTTTTATCATTTTTTAAGGCTTCTACTCTGGTCTAATAACCCAACTTTATATTTTACAAGTCTCAAAAATTCCGTTTGAGCTAAAATGAAGCTAATTCTACCGACTACATATACCCGATTACGTTTTTTTCATATAACTTTATAGACCTAGTATCAGAATTTTGATTACCAAAGTGTTGTAATGTACTGTATGTTATTAAATCTGAAAATTATTTTAAAACAAGTCTGAAACAGTATTGCATAATATTATTACATTCACTGTTTGAGCAGCAAACACTGAGGCCTAAGGTCAACGTTAGGGCCTATGCCTGAAAAACGTTGCTGATTGTCTCCTGAGAATTTTTTATGTATAACAAAATTTCCTCAAAATGGGAAAAATGTTTCACGATATGTCGACATTTATCAAAATACCCATTATTTAAAATGTATATTATGAATGTACATATACTGAACGTCTTTACTTAAATAGATATATCTCTGAAACGGACTGACCGATTAAGTTACAATTTCTCAAGTTCAAAACAATTATTTTTCTACATTATGTTTTACTCGTTCTGATTTTCGATTTTTCATGAATAACGAAGTTCTAGAAAAATCGATTTTGACACATTTTCAATTACTAATGTAAACCTAAACTTTTCCTTTAAATTTTTATAACATTTCATCAAAATCGGATTGATGATCAGGAGATAGCGGCATTTAAGTAAATAAAAAATGAAGTCAGTTTCGAGTTCTATATCGTCAAAACCGTGATTGATTTACAACTTCAAAACTTTTCAAATACTTGTCAAGAAGTTTTGGAGCTATGCGCGTTCATCAGAATGAGACTCACCGAACGATAGACTAGCGCACACGAAATGAATTTTGCTTATAAACGTCAACACCACCATAATATTTCCGATATCGCAGGTATAACTCAGTAGTAATAAATATATAGACAATAGTATTGACAACATCAGAGCCAAAAAGGAATAAAAAGTTTTTGATACATAAAGTTAAACTAACCAAATGTCTTAACCTTTTTGTAAAATGAACGTGAAAAGGGAAAATTACAAGGTAAGTAGTTAAATCACACATCAAACATTCAGTACAATAGTTTCTTTATTGTTTAAAAGAATCTCGTTAACTTTTATTCATATTCAATAAAACTATTTTAAACAAAAATGAACAAATACATTATTTTCTTAAGGAGACTTTCTTTCGTGTGTTGTTGGTTTTACATTTTCTACGACCATTATTTCTTTATACGGTGATTCTAAAAATTTGCGTCGTTTAGTTGGAGTTACGTAACTATTAAATTTATATTACCTGAGTTAAATTACGTTAATGGCACTCCGGGGACGATTTCAAAGAACGTCGATCTACGATTTTTGAAATCTGCTTAGAACAAAAATCGTATTTATGTAACCAAAATTTTATTATATGCTTTTGAATCAAATGCAATAACGTTCATTTTCACAAAACTTACGTTTTGATAAAACCAACACATGAATATTTAGTTAACTCTGAAAATACATTTAAAAAAAATTTCCTTTATTAGTTCTAAAAACGATTTTTGAAATTTTGTTTTCGGATACTAAAACTAGACGGTGTTGGTTGTTAAAAGAAATTGAGTAAAGGACAATTTTTGATGATCTGTATTTGGATGGGTGACCACCTAGCAGTACTGTGTACTGTTGTTGTATAAAAATAATAATCCCCTTTGGTTAATGGCTATATAGCTGAAAGTAGCTGAAGCCAGAAAAAAAAATTTTTTTTTTTTTGATAACTATACCTTTAAGGATAAAAATATGGCTAAGTTAACTGAAATTAACTGAAAAATATTTCTTCCTAATGAAATTAACACCAAAATGGCCTATTCGTGGACAAAGTTTTGGTCCCTAAAGCATATATTCAAAAGAGACATTCCAATAACTTCATAGAGAGAGGTGATGGATGCTACTACTGGTGGCATATGGAACTAAAGTTTCGGCAATAACTACAAGGGATTATAAAAATCTGGCTCATGCCAACGAGCACAATCACAAAATATGTCAAAATTTCATTCAGTAAATATAACAAACAAAATCAAAGTAAAGGATACAGTCATACACATTAAATGACTAAAATGGCAATGTGGCGAAACATGGTTTGAGGCTTGGGAAAACACGCTGAACTTCTTTCTTAAACAATTACATGAACACACTCTAATTTGTAAAAGATAGAGAATATGTAAGGCAAAAAATAGGGAAAATTGGAACCTGTTATGGGAGGCTTTTGTCCAGCTAATAGGCTAAATTCGACTTGTTTTTTTGGAAATATTATTTTTTGTGTATTTTTTATGATTTTCTTACTGTCACAGCACTTACAAGTTGAGTAAGATGATTGAGACCATCCTATTTTTTCTAAGACGCAAGAAACCAGTAGATAAAATGACTTTAGTGATGGTACATTGTTGTTATTAACAATTTTTTTTTATTATTTCTATTTTTCTACAATTTTCTACAATATTATTTATACAATTCAGTCAAAACGTTTTGTTAAATTATTCGGTTACTAAAAATATAAAAATAAAATAAAACATTATCAAGACCCAAGTCTTAAAATTGCATAGATAAGGCTGTTTTATTATTTTTTTCATCGTTTTTATTTTGGTTATTTGTTTTTCTTTATTCATTGCAACTATTTCATTTGTGTGTGTATCTTGTTATTCGATTTGATTTGACTTTATTATGTGATTCTCCACACTAAAAGGGATTTTGTCGATCGCATCAAATAACTCAATTTATGTATAACTTTGTATTTCAGTTTCGTGTAACTGTTCACACACATGTGAATAGAATACTGTATTGGAATAAAAAAATAAAAAAAACTCTTCGAAATCTCATTGAAAATTTTCCTCCTTGTACAAAATACATTGTATGTCGCTGAGAAAATTGACACGAAATATATTATAATTTTTCACAATGTATTAAAGAAAACACCGCAGAATTTACTTAAAATATTCCTTTAAGAGAAAAAAAATTTATTTTTTCTTATATTCTGTAGATATTCAATCTATATTGAATATATATGAAATTTAGTTAAAAAATTATAAAACTTGAGAACATTAAAACGTTAGAAACACACCTTTGTATTACAAAACTTCTTTGCATTCGGGTTCTCTCACTGGTGGATATAAAGTTTGTTGAATAATGCAAGAAAATTTGGTTACGGCGTATGCATTGGCGACTAAGAATTTTTCAATCAAAAATTATTATTTAGCGTTCATTTTGTGCGCTATTCGATCTCACCAAGCAACGAATTCAGTTAGGTTAGTTCAGACGTCAAAATTTGACAGACGTCAAAATCTAAGCTATTCACAAACTGTTTAAATCCGCATTTCCAATCTTAAGAACCATAGAATTAACACATCAACTTCATAACTGTATGGACATCAATGTATTAAGTGATATGCGTGGTATATAAAACTCTTAGTTAAGCATGTTTCAATACGAACGTTTTTAATGTGAAACCGCGAAAAGCCTAAGATCGTCTCCACATTTCCTTGGATTAATATTGTAATTCAAAAGATGAAACATAGCAGAGTTAAACTAAAGATGGAATTGAATACCTTTATTAGATCAAACCATTGCTTAATTTGGTGGGGGGGGGCATAACTGTTTATCGCACTATTACGTACCGGCGACTCAAGTTTCGAATGTCTACCTTATCAACCTTAAAAATCGAAACCGATTTGTAAAATTTTTTCAAAATGCCAGGATATTATTCACATTTTAAAGAACATAAAATAAAATAACATGATTATACTACATGGTATGATGTGATGAAAATACTGACTGACCTATATACCATTACCATATATCTATTTTTAAACATTTTCACTAGAATATAATTTCAGTATGCGTTTTCATGATGCTTGAAGTGACGTCATAATATTCAACATGGTTACCATCACAACTAGTAATCTCGTAATGTCGTATACTATAAGCTAGCTATTAGGAAGTGTAACACATGTTGTACGATAAAAGTAGTTTATTTTGTAATTACATTATTAAAATTCAATTTTAGTTATTGTAAACTTTACCAAATGATTTTGTTACGATTTGTTATTAAATATCATCTATGCTTTGATACTCTTATGAGGGATTAGACTCCTAAACGCTCACAAGCTGTTCACTTATGTTACATGTAATAAATAATGTATTTCTTTTAATTTTCGTCCATAATAACACAAAAATTAAAAGAATTTCAATGTTTATTACATGAAACTTAAACCGACAGCTTATTAGAAACACATTCCTTACATACAGAAGTGTGCTTCATATAGGAGTCCAATCCCTCTTTAAAGGATGAAAGCATAGATATGCATGTTATATTTAATAAATACCAGCATTTGATACCCTTTATAATATTATTTCAAGATATATTCCAAACATCTTTTCTTTTGGTATATTCAAAACATAATCAAAATATATATTCCAAACATCCATATTATTTTTGAGAAGTCATAAATCATTTCTAAATAAGAATTTGTAAAACTCAGTTTTATATCTACCAACAAAATATTTTAAATAAAACTATTAACGATTATGCATTATGTTTGATTTAAAAGTTCTGTAAACACTACATTTTTTGTAAATACTCTTCCATTATTTATTAAATGGTCTTGCTCGTGATGCTCTCAAATATAACCTCAAACCATCAAAAGAATATCCCTGCTGGAAGCCGCATATATGACTATGGGTAAAACTGCTTGCTTTAACAGAAATTTAACTTTTTCGAATATCCTTGTTTTATTATTTATTGTGATAACAAATGCAAGGATAATCGGTAATTGCCTTCTTTGGAATTCAAACGGTAAAATTGTACCGGAAATCGTAAAATTTATTCGCGGAATTAAATTTGTTTAGTTAATGCGATTCCAGTCAAAATTTCGCAATCAATATTATTGTTATATAAAATTTTGAAACGCAATGGTATCTCATATTTTCTGTAATCCTATTAATATTATAAACGCGAAAATATGTCTGTATATATGTTTGTTGCTCTTTCATTTAAGAGGAACTGACAACAAAAATAAGATTTTACAATCAACAAAATGTCTAATGTAATATAAATTTAATATACATGTATTTTATAAATTCATTATACATGTAATGAAGTTTGGTAAGCACAATCTTGACAATTTTTCGCCAAAATTTTCTGAACTATAAATCAAAATTTTTCACGGAATTCTATATCAATGATGGCAGCAAATCTAAGAATGGCGGACTAGTTATTATGAATGCACTCCTACAATATGGATATCAAATGAGAGGGCTGACTGAGAATAACTCGAAGAATAATCTTTCGTCCATCTAATCAAGTTATAAGAAGTTTCTAAAGTTTGAGACTCAATTTCGAAGGAAATATCTTCAACTATAGCAAAATGTTATGAAACGATTTATGATATACATTTATGGTTTTTTAGCCCAGCAATAATTAAAATGCAAAAAAAAAAAATTAAAAGAAAAGAATTTTTTTAAAACAAGCTTTTATAAAAGTAAAAATAAATTTTTACTTCAAAACATTTATAACATCATGACACAATTTATATATATAAGCTTGAGGTGATATTTAGTTGTGTATATAAAGTAAACAAGTACTTAAATCTCACGGCAAGCTGTTATATCATATGAATTGTGTAATAAAGTTTTAAAGTTTCTTACTATTAATTTATTTATTTTTAATATTTAAGCGGCACTCTCATATAACTAACATGCACTTTTGCCTTTTTTATAATGGTACGGAACCTTTCGCCAGCTTTTCTTTATATATATAAACGTCTATATTTTTGAAATTTTATTTTTATTTCCTTTATTGTCATGCCCTAATCGATGGATTTGGTCAACTTTTTTCAAATAACATGTTACTAATTCACTACGAATTTTCAATATAAATTTCGGTATTAATTGCCACAGCTTTATGATTTGTTGTTTATTTCCAATACATGTTAATTTATTCAAAGTATCATCAAATTTTTGGAGCACTTTTGCAAATAATGTATAGTATTAATTATATTATAAACTTTAAAAAGTTAACATCCTGAATTGGCAAAATAAAGTAATAATTTACCAACAATATTAAATGGTAAATTACACACAGAAATATTCATTTACGATCCAGAAAGTAAGAAAAAGTAAAAAGTAGGAAACAACTTTTGATTTCTGAGCACTTACAATCACTTAGTTTAGAAATTAAATAAACGTAAATATTTTTGGGTATTTAATCAATTGGATCGTAACGATTAATTTATAAATGGTTATACGACAAATATAAAATATATTTAAATCATATTTCAAGTTTAGAGAAAAAACGATACACATTCATCAATCAAATGTAATTAAAAGTGCATCTAAACTGAACAGATCGTTGTGTTGCGATACGGTTGACTGACTGGTGAGTTAGGTTCATTAGATTCATCCCATATATTTTAACTCATACATCATTTCTGTAGTTGTTTGTTGCATATTCTGGTACATGCATTAGATAAATGATATATGATAATTTTTAAGTTTAAAACCATGTACCATGTAGAGGATTCATTGAAACAAAACAAGGTTCCTTTCAATAATTTTGTACAAGCTTCTGTTGACATACAACCACTGTCCATATAAGATATCCTAATATTGCCCTAAATATTATTGGTTAAAATTGCTTTTACTACTGGCAAAGCCTTCAACAGACGCGTTATGTCAAACAAACTGAAAAAACACAATATATTAGTAAATGCACAAGTAGTGTCTGCTCCATCAGGAACGAAAAGCAGAAGTATTTTAAAAATAATTTTGATATTTCAATTAAAATTTGACTGAATAATTTTCCTTCCTTTTAAAATATTATAAGGAAGGACATTTATATAATATTTGTATTAAAATATTATATAAATGTATTTAAAAAAATTACATTATCTCTTCGAAAATTGAAATAAATAAAGACTTCTATGGATCGATCTATTTTTGCCCATTGTTAACACCGCTTGACTATGCAACCCAGCCGGCCAACTTGTATTTTAACTATATGCATGCTTGATGTAACTTAATACTCGTTAGAAACTGAATGATCGATATAACTGAATATATATCTAAACTCAAATACCTAACTGAAACATATTCCAGAGAAATTTTTATATTTTTCACAACTGTTACATAATAGGAACTAACTAGAATTATTTATTTTGACAACAAATAATTGATGGTTGTAGAGCTCTCCTGAACAAATTATTTCAATTTAAAATAGCATCTTTATACTATTGTTCGACAAAGATTTTGTTTATATTAATATAAAAAATTAATATTTTTAATAAATAAACGAATAAATACTTATTTATTGTAAGATTTATAAATAATTTTCTTTTGACGATTTTAATCCGTATTTTACAACATAAGTTTATTTTTAAAAAAATGTCAGAAAAATTATTTATGAATTTTGGAGAAGTGAATTAACATACACTACTTACATAAGTGTTAATTTTAGAAATAGCATTACGGTAACAGAAAAAGTGTTCTGCCCAAACAGAGGTAAATTGACAGGGACAATATAACGTTAACGTATTAATTATTCTTACAATAGATTCATTCAAATGCAGTTTGTTCTTCCAAAATGTTATATATGAATACTTAGAAATGTTTACATTCGAGATACATGCATTACGATTTATTAAGATATTTTATCCATTAAAATATTTGATATAGACAGCTAATTTTTTTAGAAAGTAGTTTCTAGAAAGATAATTGTCTCGGTTTACTTATACCTGTAATAAAAACAAACAAAAATACAGTCATTAAAGTCAAAAACACCAAACTTCTTCATGAGTAAACATATTTTCACTTCATGTTTAAATATAAATAATTAATAATCTAATTGCCTGGAACGTTTGCTAATGAAAATGTGGTAAACCGAAGCTGATTTCTTATATTATAAGTGTTTGTTTTTTTAATATTCCGATTTAAACATATTTTAAATTATTAGCATTTATCTGTATTTGCAATTTTTTATATGTGCAATTGTGCTTTGTCAATACAAGATTTCAATCAAAATTGAATGAACCAATCTGAGAATATGATACGGGTACCTAAGTCTAAGAAAGGAATAGAAAAATCCTTTTTTTTTTCTATGCTAAATTTTTATTTGAGAAATTTTTTTAAAAGGAACTTATATTCCCTACAATATCAGCAAGTAGCAAACAAATGCAGCAAGCTTACGAATCAATTTAAATGCTCATTTTTATATAATATTATATTGTAATTAATGGTAGTTATTTTCTACGGAATTTCTTTATCGGGGTGAAAGTTGTAGAAGAGATTTTGGATAGTCGCACGCACCCATTAAGGCTTATGTAATTCTTACTAAGATAACAGAAAATCGTCAAAAACGATTAAAAATTTCATTTTCGTTTTAGAAATAATAAAACATTAAAAAGACGAAGTTAAAAGCTTATTACCAGTATTTTTTTAATATTTGAAATAAAATATTTTTGACATTTAATTTTAAAAAAATAAATAAATTTTTTTTTTATGTATACAAATAAATATGATGAGATTTTCATTTTATAGTACCAAAAATTTGTTTGTTTTTCATTAGTATATCCCAATGGGTTTATAGGGAGGAATTTATCACCCACACAATATGTTTTTTATTTTATAATTGAGCATTTGTTTTTGTTTTTTTTTTTTCAAACTTGTTTCAAATAAATGTTATTTACATTTTAAAAAAACACAAAACAAGAAACATAAAAAGAGAAACAAAAAACAAAACACAAAATATTGTTTCTATGTTGTAAAACAAAAATAATGTGCACAGAATAGCCGATACGATACGATACTGTACTGAATGTGGTAAAAGTTTTGTTGTTTATTACATCTCAACAAAAATTCATTACGAACGAGGAGGTTATTTGATTTATTGTATTAGTTTGTGTGTGTGATTTTAACTACACTGTTTATTTATCATTATAATTATAATAATTTTTTTGTTTCTAAAAGTATCAACCAACACACGTCTGTTGTAAAACCATATCCAGAATCCGTAAAAAATATTATTTAACGAAGAAGAACGAACCTCTTTGCTGTGTTTAGAGATAAACAGACACACACACACACACGTAACAACCGACAACTATGTCAAATAAACAACACTAATGTCTTAGAATCAGATATAACTGAAATATAGCTTAAAGTATACCATTTTCTCTTATCTAGAAGAAGAAAAATAAAAATAGTTTTCATTCTATTACCTAGAAGGTCCATGTAAGTTTTAAATTACTTTATGATGACAGCTGGGTTACATGTATGAATGTATGTATCTATATATACAGGATCGTCATTTACAAACTGTGACGTTTTTTACCTTGGCAAAGCTAAATTTCAATGTACATAAGATAAAGTTGATAATTTAATAAAAAACTCTAGTTCTGTATTAAAAATCTTTATAAATAATGCAAATATGTTGATAATAAATTATGTTTGCATCACTTTCGACGTAAAATTTTAAGCTTCAGTATACTTCACCTTCATAATAGGACTTCACCAAAAATGATTTGAAAATTAAGGTCATGGTCAAATTTATGAACACCATTCAATATCCCCTCTGTATCTAACCACTTTTATCGAAGTGTTTTTTTAGTAGGCGGCACCTCTGGTGAGATATTTTCTTGATACTTGTAAATGGGATCATTTTTTCAGTTTGAATCAGTTTTTTACAGTCACAAATTTTGTATATATATTCTAGCTTGTACATAATAACTATCAACCTACCACTATCAGCTTTTCTACCTGTGAATTGGTTTTCTTTTTACTTTGATCTTGTAGATTTGTTAGGCCTGGGTTTGTTGGTAGATGCAGGTATTCATTTCGATCCAGGCAGTCATAGATGCAAACTATCACATGTATCCTAACCAACAGAAGCTTATGTCCAAAATAAATAAAGCATTAGGAAAATAATTAATCACTTGAGTTCACAGTTTTCTTTCATCGACAATTATAAAACCGTACAGTTTTTGTCACTTAATTGATCGTTAATGCTTAGAGTCCATCGCGATGGTCTCAGAGTCTATTTCGTTGAGCTTGTTCAGACCAAATGTATACGTAAAAAGTGTGGAAAAACAAAATACTGAGCCTACAATTGTTAATGAAGACTTTATTAGCTTCTGGGCTATACATGCCTTAGTCACTCTAATAAATTTAGTGATACCATAATATTGTATCGATTGAGATATCCTGATGAAAGCGAAACACCCCATATATTAATACATATGTTTAGAAAAAAAAATGTCCAAATAAAATGTAAGTATTTTTGTTATAAAAAAATAATGTTATTTTTGCTATTTGAAAATGTTTTTTACTATATCAAGTAGGAGTGTTGTAAACGAATACCATCCCAAACCACTATTACAAAAAGATGCTATATAAATTCTTATTTTCTATGTCTAATGATATTAGCAAAGGGAGAGAACTATCAAACTGACGATAAGAGATATGTTTATAACTGTTATATGGCCAAGTCACCAGTATGTTACCATATGTGTTTTGGAGGGTAATCTAAGCTACCTACCTACCTTTTGTACAATAGAATTGAACGAACAAAAGGAACACATATTACAGGTATGTATATACCCATACATTTACGTGCTAGAATACTCTGTAAAGTAGCATCCTGGTCTATGTACGATATTTATTGCAGAAAAACCGTATGGAATTTGAATTCCAACTAGGTGCCTTATATTGCAAATTATTAATTCTATACGGTAGATATTGAGCATACAAGATAAACGCAAGACTTTTTATAAAAAATCATATCGTTATTACACTGCACCATATTTAAAATATTATAAGGTAACAAAACAAGGGCACTGCATCACGAAGGACTCTCCACACATAAAAATAATAATTGCCTTACTTCTGTATACTACCAAAATAGTATTTGGTTGTTCTTTAATGTGGTACTATATCGGGAACATCTTCTTCTTTATAGTTCAGCAATATTCTTCAAATAACAATAAAATTCAATAATTTTAAAATTAAAATTTATAATAATTAAGACTCAAAATAAGGAAATCAAAATGGTAAAACTTAAATAAAAAATTAGGACGATCGCGAGATCTCCGTTCATAACGAAAGTCTTTACGATAATTTTTCTGAAAAGTCCTTCAACGTGATTTAATTTTTACCCAACTACCTCAAAACCAAAACGATGATTTATGTGGGTATATATGTACGTTCCATTATAGCAGGTAAACTACTGAACGATTTTTGATGAATTATATGTCCATCGACTTAGTATTACACTCCAGGTATTATAGGCTATATTAATTCCAAATTGACGGATATCAATATGTTGGAAATAAGAAAAAAAAATTGGAGGTTTCAAATAAATTTTTATAGAGAACTTTAATTTGTGGTATTCCATAGTATTAGTTATTTTATGTGAATAAATAAATTTACAAACTTCACTTTTTCGCTTAACCACTTTATTATATCCTAATTATGCGACATGTTTCGGATGTTACTCCAGCAGTTGAATATGGAGTAACATCCGAAACTTTAAATTTTATCATTATTTAATTGGTACGGTAGTCTTGAAGATCATTGGTTTAACTCGAACGTGTTAGATTCAGATATAGGAGATATCTTATAGCATATATTGAGCACCTCCAACAAATCTTAGCTATCTATATAAGAAAGAAGTGCTGAAAAGTGTAAATTTTACTAATTTGACGATTTGATCGTGACGTAGGTGGCTTGTTTTTACAAGTTTGTAAGCCTCGCCTTCTCTTTCGTTATACTTAAATCGTCAGATTAGTAAAATATACACTTTTACACTTTGCGCTCATTAATTTATAATTTATTTTTATTATAAACGTACGATATTCACTTTTATTTTATTTTTTATTGTGTAACTGTGACATGTAAGACAAACAAGTCTTGCATGAAACATTTTATCGTGAACGAAGATTCGTTACAATCCTAGTTAAAATACTACTAAATAACATAAAAAATATATATTGCATAAAATTGTGTTTTATAATCAACTAGCAGTCCCGTTCACGTGTTCTATTGACAATAGAATTTCCAATAGTATCAAACGATATATTACGATTGAATTGCAAAATTTGTAATAAACTGGACCAAGGAATTACGTTGTTCCATACAAGCTTTACCTCCGTTTTGTACCCCTTTAGATGTAGAATTTCGGAAAATTCTTTGGTGTGTGATACCCGGTAGGTTGTGTCAAAAGGTATTTGATGTGGTGCACCCCTGCCATAAGACTTTAATTAATCACCTGGTACCTTGTGACATTCGGTACTTCGTGCCGGGATGTCCATATACTTAATGAAAAGTATATAGACCTCCAGAACCACAAATGGTTCCGATAGAAAAATAAATTAAAGTTGGATTTTCAAATTTAGATTTTGGTTTCGTTAGAAATGATGCTAATAGATGTAACTTCAAGTTAGAATTTGTATTAAAAATTGCCCCAGTTCTGCCCCTCCTTAGGAGTGATAATTTGACCAAAAATAGGATAGGATATCTTTATCCGGACAAAGATAATTCCAAAAACACCAGAATCATAAAAATTGGTCCTGTCGTTCTTGAGATATAAGTGGTGAATGAAACTAACATGACTTTGTTTTATATATAGATGTAAGTTGTAATACACATTATTATGCTTAATACTTTTCATAGCTATGCAGCAATTTGTACATTCTAATTTTGGTAAAAACAACACTGTTTTCGTCACTTGTTTTCATTTATTTTTATTTACTTATCTCTCTCCTTAAATTTCATTAATTTCAAAAATGAAAACTAGTTTCATGATGCAACCACCAGTAAAGATCGACGAAAAATATTAAAATTAATCAAAAAGGTTTTATTTCAGTAAAAATAGATATACAGTCAAAATAAACAATAATTAATTATTATCATGTGAACGAGTCAAATATATTTTTTAAATATTTAAAATATACGAAGTTAACATATATAAATGTTCTTCTGGTAATGATTGAATAGGCATGTGAGGACCAAGTGTATAAGTTTACTTAGTCATTTAAATAAATATATATTTTTAATTTTATTCTGTAGCCAACTTCATCATGTCGGTTTTATGAGATCATGCGCACGCAACTCACAAATTCACTCTCATCCAAACACGCCAAAAAAAATAAAAATAAAAATAAAAATAAGGAAAGAAGGAGAGAAGGAGAAAATCACGAAGTAAACAAGAACACAAAAACTATACAGAAATAAAAGTAAGTATAGTAAAAATGTAGGGAAACAAAATTACTGTCACTTTGTGAAAAATTGCATTCACATAACCCAAAAAAGTAGAAAATAAAAATGAACTAAAAATAAAAAACGAAAAACGGGCGCATGAAGCATGTAATTGACACATTATTAGTCCAACTAATACTGCTGTATGTACCTAATGATTTTCGTTTGAAATTAGAGAAATTATTATATTTTTTTAAGACAGTAGAAAGATGTGATAAACGTTAAATTAACTTATATATTATTATGTAAAGTGAATTGATTATGCATCAAATAATAAACAATGAATAGGACTATTTTATAACGGTATTGTGTGTAGTATATATGCGAATACATAATTTATATAATTCGTTTGCGACATAATAACTGATATAATGCCAAATGTTAGAAGTATACAACAACAAGATAATAATAAGTAGTAGGGTTTTGAATCGCATCAAAATAATTTGAGTATGTATTCTACCCCACTCCTAATCTGATATTATGCATAATCTGCAGTTTTACCTAAGAAAAAGTTTTTTTGGTCCACGCTGAATTTTTGTTCGTTAGTTTAGTAGTTTTCATTTCCAAATATGATTAATAATAAAAGACAAAAAATCTGTATATGAAATATTTTGTTGAAAAAAAAATCTTAAAAGAACTTAAACCCTGCTACAGTAATCTGGTTGTAAATTGTACAGAGCAAGAAAATATTCTAAACCCAAATTAGATAAGGCTAGGTCGCTTGCTGCCTAGCCAAAAGAGTTGTTTATTTTAAACAGTTCATATTAGAGCTGACAGGTTGCCTGCGCGCATCACTATATATAATTTTGAATTATTTTCTTGTTTCGTACTTTAAAGAGCACAATATCCTATAAGATTAAAGTACTTTGAAATTTTGAAGTGAAAAAGTTTCAGGCACATTGGAGATTTTTTGAGATGGGAAAAAACCATTGACCTGGCCACTCGAACATGGGGCTGATGCTTCTATAAGTATCTTATATAAATAAAGTGGCGTGGTGTGAGTGTCGCCATTGCAATAGTTTTTCCCATCTCCAAAAATACCCTATATGGCAAAAAAAGTTTACACTACAAAACATTTGAGTATATATGATATATCTGTCATATTGATATATTTCTCATAAAATAAAGCCTATGTCGCTCGGATTTAAAAAACGAATACACACATATTGATTTAAATACATATATTGACTTAAAATCACAACCCCTTTTTGCCTTTGGCAAACTTTGGAAATTTATTTCATACCAATTAGTGCTTCAAATGTGAATTAATTATTCGAGTAACGTATAATTTAAAAAGTAAAATTTTTATGGTTTTATATTATTACTTGAAACATTTTAAAATATATTGATTGAGGTTTAACTGGAAATGCTGTAAACTACCGCGAGTCGTTAACGTACCAACCAGTTTAACTTTAAAAATTCTCACACTGATTCATTTGTAAATTTTTGATAAATAGGTTAGAATTAACACGAGAACAGATTAGTATACAATTATTTATATAAACTATATTTTTGCCTTCAATCTTTTGTATTTCAGTAAATGCTATTGTAAATATACTAATTTAGCTCTTTCATTTGATACACAATTAGACGCATTTAAAGGTATAAATTATTTATATTCCACACTTTTTTTTGTTCTTTTTTTCATTTTTATTAAATACTAGCTGGCCCGACAAACGTCGTTTTGACATATATTTCTAATCAACATCAACAATTTCTAAGTATAACAACATATTCCCAACACTCTATTTCTAAATAATGAAAAGCAAGTCAGAATCAGAATAAATAATGACATTAATTTATATTTTAAAGCAGACCCGTCCGGTTCATTGGTTGCTGTGTTAATTTTCCCATTTTATTAAATGATATTACATCGATTACATGCGAAAGCAATTCTACCCTTCTAAATTCTACCCTAGAAAATCCTTTCTTATCGAAATCCCGGTATTTAGTGTGCACCTGGTACATTATATGCACCCGATATTTGGTGGGGTAACCGATATTTAGTGGAATACACCCAGTACCGCGTTCACCCGATACTTTATGCTGTGGTACTCATACACTTGATGACAGATATATGAAAATCCTGAACCACGAATGATTCCGGTATTGCTTGCACAATTGGATATACACACTTTATACAGTTGACAGTTCAACATACTGCTAGTGAAGAGATAAAGAAGTTTATTTAGATTTTGGTTTCTATGGAAATGATGCTAATAGGATTTGTAACATGTGAGTAAAAAAAGACAAAAATTGTTTCACAGCTAGGAACATTTTGTATTCGAAAATTAAATTGTCGTTTATAGTATTTTCCGTTACTTATTATTTATGTTTCTGACCGTTTAAACCTTCCCTGAACTTTCACAAATATTTCAAGATCAAAATTAGACTAACGAACAGCAATTGATTTTTATATATATAGATAACACTCGGACTGTATTAACGAATCAATGAACACGTTATTCATCACAATCGGTTCTGTAGTTTAGCTACCATGGTAGAAATAAAGTTAAAATCCACATACAATACATATACACATATTTACAAAGACTGCTAAAATCATAATCCATCCTTAAATCCACCAGCCGCAGTCGGTTAAAAAGTTAAGTTGCTATGTATTATATACATAATGCCAAAAAAATTGATTTTCAAATTTTAGTTTGTCGCCTCTTTGTATATTTGCAATCTATGTCCAATCAGTTTATTCTTTCGATTTTGTTGTGAATTTCACCAATAGATAATACATGGGAGGACATTGGACAATAAAATAATACTAGGCTATAAAAAATAAATTTACAATATCGTGGGTGTTTTTATTTTAAAAAGATATCTTCTAATGGTGAGATATACAGAAAAACAGACATTCATTTTTTTAATGCTTACAACTTTTGTTCAAAACATTTTATGTAATAAAAAGTTTCAATACAATTTGAGTATGTGTTACAATCAATACTTATATTTTGTATTTTATTTTTATAGAATTTTGAAATAAATTGAAAAATTAAATTTCAGCTATTTCAATAGTAATACATTTAGCTATCAGGTAAAGTTCTTGATTTTGTGATGTACAATAACCATATCATGCCATTTATAAATATAACTAGTTCTAAAAATTTAAATATGGCTTAAATATTGAATATGTCAATTTGAGTATGGCTATAACTTATGATTAGTAGTATTCGATTTTCCTCAACGAATATTCTGAAAACTCAAAAATTCAGATCCCGTTGAATTTTCGTTTCGCACACAATCTTTAAACTGATGGATATTGTTTTTTTTTCTGTAATTTCAGTAGTTCTATTCTAAAAGATCATTACCACTAAACAAATATGAAAAGCGTTATGTACACCATGTGACTAAGCCTCAGACAACTTTTTCAAAATTAATTCACAAGATTAATGATACCACATAACTCTTCACAATTATGAATCAATTAACAGAACAATCTGTAAAACAAACAATTACCTATATATTTCTAAACGAAGAAGGTATATTTGCAATCATTTATACGATTAAAAACAATTTGTTGTAAAAAGTATTGGAAATGTATGTGGTTTTTGAAAAAAAATAAAATGGATTATAAAAGTAATCAAATTTTTAATATTATATAACGTCATAATGTATTAAATGACGTCATTATATATTAGTAAGTACAAAATAACGAAATTCATTTATTTTGAATGGATTTAAATTAATTTTTTGTTGTTGAATTTCCAATGTCTACTAAAAAGTTTAATAAAACAGCTTATACAGGGCAAAAAAAGGCACATTTTTTTTGAAAAGTGAATACTTTTTGCGTTATCTACTATTAAGAATGCCGATTTTACACTAAAAAATGTTAAGATTTGAATATTTTTCCTGAATATTTTGCGTATCTCATATTTTATTGAAAAATATCTCGAAAAAAAATTTGTTTTTCATTTCTGTAAATGCCATAAATAGGAAAATTATAATTCGTTGGCAGTTACATTTAGTCCAAATTTAAATACTGAAATTTAACGTTTCAACTTTTCGGTTCGTTAAAAAGTCATTCAAGGTAGGAGTCTTTTCTAAATGTAGAAATTTATCGCAAACCATGTTTTTTTTATTCCAGTGCCAAAATAAATAAAATTTAAGGATTTTAAAAACTTTTTAGTTTAACTCTTTTTTGAATTTACTCAAAAAATTAAAAATTAAAATTTGGAAATTTTAAGGATTCTAAGCAATTTTAATTTAAGACGTTTCCGTAGCTCATTAAATACCGTGCAAAATTATTTTTATATCCATTTAGTTGTAAAAGGAATATACTATATTAAAAATAATGTTTTTTTTTTCATGAAAAAAAAATTAATAGCGGAAACTAGCATCTAGTGGGTATAAGAAATTAAAAAAACTCTCAAGCAATGAAATCCAACCACCTAAAAAACACTAATAACACTGACTGTACCGACAATGTGTGCTGTACTTTTTCTTCGCAAGGTTGACACCATCTTATATTTTATAAACGTATTTCAAAATCTGCCATCATGCCTATTAATTAAATTTCTCCATTAGGATAAAAAAAACACTTATAAATGACGTAAGAAATTGGCAACCAATTATCATTACTGCGATTGGTTAATAAAGAAACAATTAAATCAAATCATTGTGTAAAAACAGTTCTTTTCCCGTCATTTCCTCAAAATTTAATAAATTACTAATTATTATAAACAAAATAAAAAACTTGTATTAACTTAAACCCTATAATCATTTAAGTATACATAGAAGAGCTCAATGAGGCGAAAATTATTAAGTTAATGACTTAACTATAATTCAAGTATTTGTAAAAGGGAAAACTGAATAATAACAATAAACAATAACATAACTTCATGTAAAAGAAATCGAACAATTTTTTACAACTGCATTCAGTATTCTTTAAAGTGTTTTGAAGATAGCATGATTTTGTTGACTTTTTAAATAAACAATTACTGATATAAAAATTTATGTTCGGTTATACGCTGTCATGAGTAGCGTTGCGTCTTTGGTAAAACGGGCAGGCGGACTTCTATTTTTGGCGTTTAATTAAAATAATAAATTATAAATAGTAACAGATTGGGAAGCAGAAGTTTTTTTTTTAAGAAATTTTTTATTCGCTGTAAAATCCTCAAAATGATATTTTATGTATGTCATTTCGAATCTAATTAGCCATGGATCATATTTTCAGCAGCTTCTGTTAACCGGTTTTTCAAATTATTGACTAGACCTTACTTTATAAATAGCTATGCGTGAACCTACATGCATATAAAAATATCATTTACCACACACTTGTCTTCAAAAATTACTCAAGCGATTTTGGTGATATCTACTGTTTTTTAAATGGCTAAACATGAGTTTCTGAAAAATATGCGGACAATCATAGATTCGTACACATACAAATAGATACATTTATTTTATTTGGCAAACTTCTGCAGAAGGCCTCTATTGACTACTATTGACTAACATATATGAATATTGTTCAACTTCAATAATATGACATACATCGAATTAATTTGCTCCTTTTTTGGTTGTTGGTCAAATACTTAAAAATGATTTTAATTCCAAAAATATCGAATATTAATTTTTTACCCACCAAAAACGGAAAAGGTTTTGCAGGTCAGAGGGGCGGGGCCCATATTTTTTTAAATTTTGTATGGCCACGCATAAATTTTTGCATACAAGTTCGATTTGAATGATTTTATTTTGATGGAAAGAGTTTTTCGACGTTGGTCCCTTTAGAATTTGAAAAATATTCCATCCATAAGTGGAAGGGGAGAGAAAAACATATTGTTAGTCCTTGAATTTGACAGAATCGTCCGATTTATGTGATTGTTTTTTTATCAAATAATGTTTTCATAATAAAATCAACATGCTTTCAAATTTCAGTTTTTTATTGTTAATAGTTTAAATTATTTTTATAATAAAGAACTATTTGATATAATTTAAACAACGTAAATCAGTTAATTTATGTAAATCAAATTAAATTTAATGTTGGCATTTTCTTTTGGAATAAGAACTGAAAAACAAATGAAATATTAAAAGTATGAATATTTTTGATTAATCGAGAGGAAAATGGATAAAAATAGTAGTAGTAAAACAGTAGATGTTTTGTCTCTGATCGAAAGGCCCTGCCTTAAAATTGAACATTTCTGCAACATCGTTACAATATGAATTATAAAATTTAAAAAAAATGTGTTACACTTTATATAAATGTGTGAACACCAAAATAAAATTTTATTATTCAGGTTTTATCTTTTTTTATTTATTTGAATATTAAAAACGAGCTACTTCTTTTTTAATATTTAATATAATCTATGCTTGCTGCTACTTTATTCTTTTTCATTCATAATAACTTTAATAATTTTTAACTGAAACGTTAACGTGACGTAAAGTGGGTACAGGCTTTACATACTACTTCTCGTTATAATATATTATTATTTTCACAATCTTGATTAGCGAAGCATTTTAAATCTCTTTTCGTATCTAAATCACGTGAATACTAATCAAAAATATATTAAAAATTATATATATATATACATATATATATATATATATCTTTATATAAACTAGCTAACTCGGCAAACATTCTTCTGCCATATAAATTATTTCTAATAAAGATAAAAATTTTTAATTCATAGAAATTTTAAGAGATACTATTTTTAATGTATTGATTATGTATTTAATTATTTAATGTTAATCTATCTATTTATTTATCTTTCTATAAAGATATAAATACATACATAAATTGTCAAAGTCATAACCAGTGTATTTGGCGCTACCGTAGATGGTCATCATTTAATCATTAGTAATTCGAATGTTAATTAATGATACAAAAGTATTAATTTTATGATTTTAAGTTATTTCCGTTATTGCAAAATTAACGATTTTTCGTTCTTTAAGTCTAGAATCCCATAAATACGTTTTTTACTAATTTTAACTTTCATGGTAACAATCATTATTATTGCTATCAATTTATGTTTGATTATAATGAAATTGTTTGTATTTAATAATATGCATTGGAAATAATAATTTTAACTTTGCATTACATTTTGGTCAGTTTGAAAGTATGTAATATTCATTATTTTGATAGAATATAATTGTTCATAATGGAATGTAGAATGTGAGCATTGTAATGTTATCGCAAAAGTAGCCAATGGAACACAGATGCTTCATTTGTAAAAGTGCCTTTTCTGCTTAAATTGTAAGAACTGTCCATATTCTGGGCATCAATTTATAATTACGAAGATACATAAAATAATAATAATTAATGCTTCAATTGTTATTTTTTTCGAAAGAAAGCAATATGTTACAAGAAATATTTAGGTGATTCATAGGGAATCAGCGTAGTCACACTTAGGTTTAGAAATCATTAATTTCATAGACACGAGTAGGTTTGTTGAGAAATGGGAAATACTTTATTCTGTGGGGATATTGTAAGGAAAAATTTATTGATAAAATAAATTTTTATATCTCTTGTAGTAGGGTAAACTGGCTAAAATTCCCATAAAATATGTGTTTTTCCTTGCAATCTAAGAAAGTTAGGGTTTTTGTAAGCTGTGAAGCGTTTAAAAAAGTGAAAAATTGGTTGAAACAGTGACAAATTTACAATTTTTTAGTTTACGCAAGCAAGTAAGATGCGGTTGTAATATATGTAAAAACTTTGGAACAAATGAGAAAATTGTTTTTCAAAGTTGCTTTTCTGTGAAAATAGACAGAATAAAGCGTGGCCGGGTTGGATAGTACATTATATATATTAAAATTACCTTACATGTATTGTGCTACGGACGTAGTTTGGTAATAAAATAAAATTTAATTTTTTCTCACACACTTTCTGAAGGTATGAGCCATTGATTATAGAAGCTTTTATTATACCCTTTAGATTTCTTTAATTTTTGAATGAAATTTTGAATGAAATAAAGCTGATTATCCGTAAATATTTTCGAGCTACAATTTGAGTCTTAATAAATTATGAATAAAATATATATTATTTAGTTTTTGTAATTATTTATAAAAAAATTGTAATTAAAAATTTTGATTATGTATTTGAACAACAGCAAAGCTTACATAAGATAAAAGGGGTTAATAAATGTACTATAATTTTCAATTTTTTTTACAAAAATTGAAAAATAGTGATGAAATCTTACAGTTTTTTACTGCTGTGATTTTTTAAATTTTCGAATTGTTATCCTTAATTTTAAATTAAGGTTTGCAACTAGAAAATATTGAAGCCATACCCAAAATTTTGCCATAATTGTTTACAGAATGCTAACTAATTTATCGATTTCTGCATTTCTGTTCGTCCGTCTGTTAAGCTATCCGTCATTACGAAAACTAATAAGAAAATAAATAACTTTCCTTTAACTTACCCAATGAACAAACTTGGTCCATTGGTTCTAACGAGCTAAATTATGATTTTTTGTTTTTTGAAAAAAATTTCGACAATTTCCATTTTTATGATTGCAAATAGTTCAAACATTTATACTCAACACTATTTCCATTTTTATGATTACAAATAGCTCAATATTACTCAACCATATGTCGAGTGTATAAACAAATAACTAATTGGTGGTTTTTATGTATTGTTGCTTTATACAATAATCTTACCCGTCATGATACATTGTAACACGTCCTTACAGTCTGGGTGTTTATGCCATATCATTTACTAACATTTTGTATGAAGTTTTGTAATGATATTTTTCTTATAGCAACAACTGAAAAACGGATATTCAATTTGAAGTTTGTGAAGCAACTGAATTTTGCGGACCCCTAAAATGAAAACATACCAGTTTTCACAGATATTTTCATTATTATTATACGATGGATATTTATAAAAATGATATGCTTATGGGAGGCCAGCTACTTACCCATTATAAATGTATAATACCCGAGAAATATAATTTTTTTGTCTTATACAGTTTCTCATACATAAAACGATTTCTTTTCAAAATAAATTCTAAAAAAAATAAAAAAAAATATCTCTATACATAAAATGACAACTGACTGGCATACTTATCAACTCAGAATCGAAATCGCAGAAACAGGAATTTTAAACGTTGGTGTTTTATATGACGTAATGAGCAATAAGAAGGCTATTTTGTATATTCCTTTGGTTATATTTTGTCACAAATTTGGAAATGTGGTTATATTTTGTCACAAATTTGGAAATGAAGAACGATGATTTTCAAAATTCATGTTTGTAATTGCCAATTAGATTTTCGTGTTAAACCTATTAATGAGAATGATAAACAATTTTTGAAAATTTTATATTTCAACACGGGAATTGTTTTTTAGAGGATTTTGGGGTCAATGATTACAATTATGAAGTTAAAAAGCAATTGAGGCTGGTTGAAACCTACTAATGAGAAAGATATACAATTTTTGAAAATTTTATATTTCACCACGGGAATTGTTTTTTAGAGGATTTTGGGGTCAATGATTACAATTATGAAGTTAAAAAGCAATTGAGTCTGGTTGAAACCTCTTTAAAACATCTCTGTCAGTTCTACGGGTGATATCATTGTGGTTGAAACAGTTCTCGGTTGCCTTTTGATCTCTGATTCATGCTCAGGAGAGGCGATTTGCGAGACGAAATTTAAATATTAAAAATCATTTATCCCTTTTATTTATAGGGGTGGTACTCATATACTTGATGACAATGCGATAAACGATGCAATATGCACACTATATATAAATGGCAGTTCGGCATACTGATATGTAGCATAGATAAATAAATTTTATTTTGAATTTAAAATTTATGAGATTTTCTCAAAATTATATATCTCCTATTCTTAAGAACATAGAAACTTTGTTTTGTTCTAAGACCACTCAGTGACTCAAGACTTAACATTTGATCCAATAAACACTCAAATTGGATGAGATGGAAGTGACCAAGGCGCGGACATTCAATATTTCAGCCATTTTATTACTCTTTTTTAATGTTTATCCATAAATTATTTGTAATTGCAGATTATTTCTTATCATTTATTAATTTTCAACGAAATAAATATCAAACAAAAAAGCAACTGCTTGGAATTTTTGTACGACACACGTGATTGTTGAAGCTTACACTTCTGTGAACATTTCCGTGGTTTTTTTTTTAGTCTAATCAATCGCGCAGAGTAATGTGCTAAATGGAACCAAAGACCCATCGAATTATTTCTTAGCGTTTGGAACATTATCCATATCTTTATAATAATCTTTTCAAGAAAACCATTTAACTTAAAAATTGTTTTTACTTATTTTATTTTTTTGTGAAAGTATTTCTTCAGAAGTTGTGTCATACAGTATCAAATCTTTAAAATTCAAGTTTTTCTACGCTCGAGTATACGCCCAGCTATAATCGTAGATTTTTCTACTATATAGTAGTTTGAGATGAAGTATCCTGTATTGAAACTAATGTTTATGGTGAATAATGCATCTTTCTTGACATATACGATAAAATTGTACATTGCAAATATATTTGGTAATTAGCAACACTTTAGCTGGAATTGTGGTTGGTGAATCTAAACAGTTTACGAAGGAATGTTTCCAACAAAAATGGAAACAGTGGAACTATGACTAATAAATTTAGTAGTTTTTCTAGTCTGGTGACCTTAAAATTAAGAAGGAGCTAACGCAAAAAAAAGAACGATTAAATTGAAACCGACATATCAACTAGTGCTAATGTAGATTTATCATATAGTGAATAAGGGAGGGTTAAACTTCACAGATTAGCCATTGGATAGCCTAGAAGAACACTGCGAACAAAAGTTAGTAGAAGCGGCCAAATGGTATACGGTAATATCTTTGTTTAACAAAAAATAGAAATGAGGGATTTGTGTTTTTTCTTCTGCTTTTCCTTTTTTTTTTTTCTTGTGACAAACACTTTATTCTTTTTACGTTTGATCATAATATGTGTGTCAGTAAAGTCGAAATCTATATCCTAATAGGAATGAATGTATTGTAAGCATAAATACGTAATATATAAAATAATGGAGAAAGAAAAGTATAAGTAGTATATTTTACTGTTATACTGAATTGTAAAGAAAATGTGTTTTTATGGAAAAAGCTGCTCGTTCATTAATATCTTTTATGGAACAAATTCAGATGTGATGATGATACGATCATCATAAACAAAACCACTCAAAATTCGTCATGATGTCAAAGCTAATTTTATACATAGGGTGTTTTTTAACGTGGTTTTATTCATTTCTTTACTTGTACATCTGCCTGGGTGGATTTTGATTAACTGATTTTAAACTAACATTCTGATGAGCTAGATACTTGAAATTTGTACCATAGCTAGTGGATGACAATGCATCAACATGTGACGAAAGTGCAGAAAAACGAAAAGAAGATGAGACAGCTGAAGAAACAAACTAGATCAAAACCGCAAATAATAAAAAATAATGAAGAAGAAAAATTACGTTTACTGTACGAAAAATTTCATTCACATAACCCTTAAAAGAACAAGTAAAAATTATAAAATATTTTACCCTAATTTCAAACGAAAACCAGGGGTTGCATGGAAGCGCATCAATTATCTGCTGCGTGCACCCCATGTTTTTCGTTTGAAATTTGAAATAATTTTTATACTTTTTAGTCCTTTATTAAAACATGGTGCATTAAAAATGATTTTTATTTCATTATTATTTTTAGATTGATAAGACTTTTAATTAAAATAAAACTTTTATATTAAGATTGTAAACACATTTTTTTTTAGTTTGAAAGATAATTGTAAGACATTTACGAAAACTTTTCCATTTGGTGCTTGGACATAGTTGATCTTATCGTGAATGTCGACGAATAGATTATCGGCTATCATGGCTATTTATGTAACCATACATTTTACGAAATATTGCATAAGTTTTGCGGACAGAACACTGATTCTGAAAATAAATTTCAACAAGTTGTGAACGTTGGTGCGGCTTGAATTCTGCAATGATAAGTTGTCAATGCTTGCTATACAGAAATGTCAAAACTGTTAAAATGGCATTTGTCCTTATTGAAAATTCAACCATTCTTAAAATTCATATTATATATATCATAACGTCATGTTTAATATTATAGAATATAAAACTTATATTTTCTTATTAAAATGAATTACGATTTGAAAAGAAAATGTAAAGCAAAAAATTTGTGAATAGTCTTCTCATATGGTACGTAATAAAATACGATTGTATTAAAACTGTTATAGAATTTCATTAGCAAAAAAGAATATAAAAGTAAGTGACTTCTATTATTTAAATTATTGTTTGTTTCGATCTTTGACCCACAATAGAATTTTAACTTGCGCTATTTAATGTTACATAAAAAAAAAATTTTTTTTCTGCTAAAGTAATGTAAATTTGAATGATATAGCTTTTGGATTATTTTACCTAAACATTTGTCTGTGATACGGTGAAATTCTTTGAACCTCTAATAAAACATTTAATTGAATACGATCGTCGATTATAATTGAAACTATAAGTATTATTTATAAAAATTTCGTGTAATTTTAATATTCTCTATATAAGCTCTAGCAATACCAGTAGATACTTTCTGCAAAGAGCATTTTAAAAACAGAAAATTTCAAAGAATTCAATACGTGAAATAAAAAAATAAATTACTTCCAGAAATTAAAAAGTTACCTTCACATTGCATATTTACATATTTTTTATATATTCCTCGGATATATATTTTAAAGAAATAGGTTTGTTGATTGTCGCTAAAGTGTTTATCGATAGAGACCAAAATTGGGTTGCAGAGGTATCAGATGTTACCTCTTTAGGTTTTTTCCACTGTTTGAGGTTTTGCAATTTTTTTGAACATTATTCATTGTTTGTTTATAAGGTGAATATAGTAGCATACTTTGAATATTCTTAATTTCAGTAAAATCAATAAAACCTATTGTTTTCAAGTAATATAGTTTTACATTCGGAATTTAGTTTTAATGTTTGTTGATTTGTAAATTTACGTAAATTTGATATGTAAATTTACAGTTTTTAAAGTTGGTAATTTCGGAAGTTTGATATTATAAAAATAGATAGTAGAAATTCAGTGGTTTTGTATTGATTTATTTTTGTATTGATTTCGATAACAATAATTGTATGAATTTTTTATTTTTATTTTTTATTATTTTATAGAATAAATTGACCATATAATTAAAAAATATTATTTTCTATTACTGTTCATGATAATTGATAAACACACTTGACCGTCGGAATTTCACATTTCTTACTAGACATAACAGATTTAAACTCGAAAAACTGTACAAAACCAATTTTATAAGATCATTGTATCAACATTTGTTTTGGCAATCATTCTCAAAGCACGTGTTGTCAATATACCATAATCAACCTCATCTATTTTCAAAAATAGAGTAATACATTTTAGATAACTTATTATTTTATGCAAAAACATTATACAAACCTTCTCGAGACACTCCGTAGGATTTTGAATGATGAATGTTTTAAAACTATCGATTTACAATACCAATACGTTACCATACCTTTTACAGAGGAATGAAATACATATAACCAGTTAATTGGTTCAATAAAGATATTATTGTATTGAATATATACTCGTCTACTCGGATATTATACATTTGAACAAGTAAGTAAGTATTCAAATGTTTGATTGAGGATTAACAATTGGGTTAAGAATAGATAAATATCCAACCATTATATTTCAATAAAGGATAAATCAGAACAAATTTGATTATGTCTACATTAACATTGGTATTGAAATTATAATGACCAATGGTAGAGACATAGTGATTTTACTTGTTTCATTGTTTTCTGTAGAGCTTTTTCTATTATTAAAAATTATTGAATATGTCGAATGTATATAATACAGCCATTTTAGAAAGGTTTGTTATATCTTAATCTAATAATACACTCTGGCTTTGAAAATTTCATAATCATTCATTTTAAGTTAATAACAGAATTAACTCTGCTTTGGAATGAAAATAAAATAATTTTTATAGGTGTACAGAATTTTTACACTAAAATTTTTAAATATGTTCAGGCTTTGTTAGTTTTACTTAAAATTTGTAACGCTAGTAAATATTAACCGCACAAACAAAATTTTGGTATAGGTATTCGTAGATTTGCATAATTAGTCCATTTCCGTTTGCCCGCCCGTCGCTAAGATCAAAAACGAAAAGAGATATCAAGGTCATATTTTGATATTGTGTTTTACGTCTAAAAATTAATACGAAGGTCGTGAATGAGCAAAATCAGTTCATTGACTCATCATGAGTTCAATTGATCCATGACCTAAGTTTTTAACCATATGAGATAGAAGAAAAATGCAAATTCAATAAATGTTTACAAACACAGTCAATGTTTAGATTTGCCACAGTTTAGCTCTGAAAGAAAGACGGGATTGAAATATTTTATGAATGTTAATCAAAAATAGTTCAATTATATTAATAATCAATTATATGTCTATAAACAATTAACTCGGATCATTGTTACTTTCTGTTGTTAGTTCTTACAACGATACTCCGGGTATAGCAATTTTTCGAGTACTTTATTAACACCATTAATTGTTATGGTTTCTTTTTTTGTAATGACAATGTTGGCTTAATTTTGTTTTACTCATTAATTGTAGTGTTTTATTTCAGGAACACATAGCTGAATCAAAGGATTTCTTAAAAATAAAAATGTTTAACTCTCTAGAGTAAACAAGGACTTATGAATAAATGACGTCATTCATATAAATCTCCATAATGATTTCATATAAAACTTTGTTTTGGAATCAAGAAATGGAAATAATATTTGAAAGCTTATAACTTATTCGGTTTTCATCAATTTTCGAGTGTTGTTATGGAATTGATTCTAGTTTCACATTTAAATGTAAAAAATATCAAATTCTGAATAAAGTAACTATCGACATCTTAATTTTCAAGTTTTATAATCTACAGGACACCCATACTGCCTCTCATACAACAAATTGAAGTAGAAATCAAACAAAAATAATTAGTTGCTTAAGGCACTGCTCTATATCGGATATTAAAGCTTTTTATACATCTATAGGATATGTTTATATTTTATTTAAATTTTTAATAATTCAAGAAGTCTCATATATATTACTAAAAAACAGAATGAATAAAATATAATAGTTTTTCAATATAATATCTTTCTTTCCAAAGTGTGCCTATCTTGTGAGTAAAATGAAACAAATAGCTATTTCCAATATTTACATTTTTTTTACATATTATTTATAGAGTGTTCTTTCTTCGTTGAGTATATTCAAAGTAATTGTATGTTTTAGTATTAGAAATCAGCTCCCAGTTTGATGTAATAAGTCTGAGACAATAAAAATCAAATTTCTTTCAATTTGAAAATTGTATGAATGCAAATTTTGGTAAAAATTAACAACAACAAAAATTAATCGAATATTTTATGCATAAAATTTAGTGCAAACGTTCTTGTTTAAATCTCAAACTAATTTGTCTTACGAAATTTTACCTCTCAATTGGACAATGTTTAGTAAAAATTCTCATAATTTTAGGCTTCTAATACTTTGGATGTGTTTGACATAATTTCCTTAAACATTCTAAAGATTGCAGCCATGTCTTTTGTAATTTGGGCTAATTAGATATATAAAGAGGTTCAAATAAAATACAAGAAAAGAAGTGAAGTTACAGTACAAAAAAGTATATAAATTTCGGTTGGGATATTACCACTTGAATGTAAAATATTTAATAACTGAAAAGGATCTATGCAAAGAATAATTTGAATCATAAGTGACAAATTTTCCTAAGTGTTATTATTTTGATCCAAGTGAGATAGACGTGAATTAACTTTTTCTAATTTTTGTATTTTTGTTTCAGGTACTCGTTATTTTTCCAACTACGGAGTATTGTTTTAAAGAAGCTCAGTGTACTGCGCCTCCATTTGGTAAACTTTCTGTAATTTTTTGTTCATTTCTACATTTTTCTGTTTTATACGTTTCTGAAGGCAAATAACTCGACCAAATTTTAACGTTTAATTTCACACAGTTCAATGGCAACATCGACTATTACCAACCGGATGAAAATTATTTTTCAAAAGATATAGCAGAAAAGTATCGAAAAATACTTGCCTAAAAAATATGGTCGTGGGTATGTTTCATGTTCTAGGTTTAAAATTTAGATTTATTTAAATACTTCTTAATTATCTACAGATTATTAACTTTCTGTTGTAGATTAAGTTAATAACATATGCCTTTAGTATTCTATCATCAATATGGCTACCAGTGACTGGATCACCTTCAAAACCCGCATATTAGTCATTTGATCTATTTATAGTTCTTTAAAGAATTGATTATAGATACTTGGTATCAAAAAGAAATGGGTATGTTTGAAATAATCCAATATAACAATGTTGACGGGCTTCTGGAATCTGAATCTTCGGAGAACTACAAACTTATCTATCAATCTGTTACGAACGTAAGACGTCGGACGTCTAGCAGCTTATATCAAAGTGGTTGACATAAATATTCAAAAGTATTTTTATTGCGAAACATTGGTATAATTTTGTAAAAAAATTGTCAATAACGGTGGCAAAACTTTGTTATTGGAAAAATATATAGAATGAATATGAGTGCTAAAAAGCTCGTAATGAACTGCCCATTATAATTTTTATGCTTGTATCTAAACAATAACCATCACCCGATATTTCTTCACAATAATTTTGTAGTTTCGAATTCAATATCTCATTAATATTGGATCACCATTATTCAATTTATTAAATGTTCTGTGAATTGAACTTTTATCAATCAAACTGATAATAGATTGATGAATTGATCCCTGTCACTTATCTTTTCGAATTTAACCATTGACAAGGCAGGTGAATCTATGATCTTTATTAAGAACTAACGAAATAAATGCAATTGTGACGTACTTTGCTTTCAGCAAGTAAAAAAAATATAAAAATATCAAAAAACTTATAGGAATGCTGTAAATGGTGTTTGGAATCTTAATGAATAAGCTTTGTTCAGAGGAGGCTCTAAACGTTTTTAATTATTTTTTTTTTATCAAATGGGAACCTCAAGGAAACTCTTTTTTATCTCATATTTTTGACTTATTTCTCAGCTTCAATTATAGACTCGATTATTACATCGAATTAAATTGTACTTACTGTCTTTCTCATAAAGTCTACTTACGTTTTGCTAATTTTCATATTTCTAGACCATTATTTACTATTCAAAAATCCAAATTACATATACGTTCTTTATTTGATATAAATCACTTTGTACATTTACAAGAAACGACAATGAAATTATTCAATTATTATTAAAAATTATTCCATTTAGAAATTTTGATTTTTAAGAATAATGCGGAGGTTTCCAATTATCGGGTTTATGAATTATGGTTCAGTCAACCTTCTTACTTACTTTCTTATAATAGTTAAGCATCGAGAACAATCTCAGGATCTCTTTCCTTCGGATGTTTTTCGAATTCCTCGTTAAAGCAAGCTGATAAATCAGTCGTTTTGTACCTAATTTATCACATATGCCATTTATGTCTTTCACACCTCCTTCATACAATACAACTTATGTTCCTTTATTGATGCTAGTTACTTGCAGCCTTTTATTACTGTTTTGCACACTCTTGCAGTATTTACCGTTTTCTGTATACAGAGATATTAAACGCTTCTCATTTCTAGCTATATATGAACTGCTGAATTAGGTGTGCTTTTTTAAACACAATATATTTCTTTGAGAAAGTTGTGCATTATAACATTAAGGGTCCTAAGCTAATCATTGTATCTGGTACTGTTACCAACCCATATTTCACTTTCAAATGTTAGAATGTTAGGCAATACCAAGCAAGGCATTACATATTTTCACAGTCACGTTTATAGGAAAACTATCCTACTTGTATACACATCTTCTCTCAATCATCAAAACCTTTTTCGCCTTCACACTCATTCTTTCAACATGTTCATTCCAACTTACATTTCAAGTCAACATTAAACCTAAATAATGAAAGTTCTTCAAATATTCAATCATATACTCCTTATACTTTCATACTTCATTTGCATTACACTTTCGCTCATTAAATTCAATCCTAATTTTTGTTTTTTTGCACATTCATATCTAGCTCCCACACCCCACAATATTCTTCCAATATTTTTAGACTTCTGCGCATTCCACCGATGGTTTCTAAAATCCAAATTAAAAATTGAAAATTTCCAAAAGTAAAAAATGAAGCAAATAAAATATTAAATAAAAAATTATATGGTCAGTTTGTTTATGCTCTTTTTTTTCATAATAAGTCCTTAAGATTGTATAGCCTATTAAAAATCCTTTAATTAAAAGTTCTTGTTATTTTCAATGACATATATATATGTTGATAAAGTGACAATTGCATTGATTCTGTATAAGATAATAAAAAGAACATGGAAGAAACCATTCACGTATAAAAAATCATATAATTTGCACATAAAATTTTTATCATTTGATTGTATACGTGACGAATGAGAGCAATATAAATATAATGGTAAATAAAGGTGATTGATAAATGTTTATTGGTTGCATAATTTTATGTAATATAGTTTCAGAATCACTGTCGAACTTCATCAGTTTTCTCAACATCAGTTGAAACTTAATTATTTGCAAATACTTTAGTCCTAGAAATGGGGTTCCATGCATTTTCACGACACCCGTTTTCCAACAACAAAGTAGTTGACGATGTTGAGTAAACTGGCACTGCCAAAATGATTGATTGCATTATAATAACAAAAATGGTTCATTTCCAAACTTTTTCTGTAACAATTATGCATTTAAATGATAAATTAAAGCAAGTTAATATAACAAGTGTCCGACCGAATGGTTAATTTTAGCTGAAGTTGGATCGAAGTATTGGGCGTTACTTCTAACATACTCCCGAAGCAAATGCCGAATGTTGAATGGCTAAAAGCTTACAAAGCTTATTTGTTGGAAACACCATAAGAATTATTTGATGCATAATGATAATACTATAAAAATGAACGCAGTTAAATTTATGTTATTCTGTCTTTAATTGAATATTGTCAAAAATGACCTGAAAATAAACTCATTGAATAGATCCTCAGCTGGTTCTTGTTTAAGCTGAATTTTTAACAGAAGGTAATGTTTTTGGTCGAAGGTGGGCGAAGCAGAATGATGGCTGGACACTAATACCAACTAACCGATACCTGTTTATATATTGATTATCAATGTTGGAACTATTTTTAATTGTAAACATTAAGAAAGTACATTATTAATGCAGCCCATACAGTTATAAATACATTTATAATAATTATATTTATTGTATTTACTTATGTTTTTATTAAATTTGAGCTTAAATTGTGGCAAATTCTAAGATTTAAAAAAATAAAAGATCTAATGTGAAGTTGGCACGTAGGTCTTTGGCTCCAAAGGATTTATTTTGCTTATTCAAGAACTTAAACTCACTTTTTAGAATACTGCATCAAAATTTCAGCATGGATCTCTTTTCGTTTTTGAGTTATCTTGATGAAGTCTATACATCATTCTGGTAGACAAATGGACGGGCAAAATGAATTGAACTTGCTAGAAGATTCTGTACAAACATTTATTTAAAAATTTAATTTGTGCGGTCTGTATCTGCTTGCGTTATAAGCTAAAATTAATGAGTATACTCTGACCTATTCTATATATATCAAGTATATACTCTGACCTATCCTATATTCAGAAATGTGACGCAAGTTTCCCAGTGCCTCTCAATTTATAACTGAAAGCGAGAGCCCAGCGGCTGATACGTGGCTTTAGATGTATCGGGTTTGAAATATTTCATTATTATCACCGATTCTTTAAAAACGAGTCTATTATACATGGTTTTCGATTAAAACATATAGAAGGTTGTACCTATTTTCATCAAAAATCGAAGGTCTGCGATACACATTAAATGATTTGGCATGGAATGTTTAATTAATATTAATCAGTATGCCTTTCCAAGAATTTGCTTAAAAGAATATCATCTCATTCTAAATGGAGTAATATCCATATAGAATTTCTTCAAACTCTCCAGATATAATTTATTCATTAGCTTTACATATGAATTTGAAAACAAAAGTTTAATAAATAATGTTCTGGATTTATCTCAAGTTCATACATATTCTTAGGAAGATGAAGGTTTAATGAGGATCAAGCTCCTTTTTTAAATGGAACCTTATACTTTTGTTGACCACTCGGATTTTATAAAAATAAATATGTTTCGTCTGAAAATATTTCTTTTAAATGTACAGTTTTAAAGATCAGAAAGAACAATACTTAACCGTTTTTTATTTTACCATAATAATTTTGTATACGAAAAATAGTGCTTCATAACAGTCAAAAGTTGCAAAGGTATCACCAAGAAATCTTTATAAACTTTTGAAATAGTTATAGCATTTTTGTATTTTCATTGTGGAAATAAAACTGGGAAAAACAAAGTTTAATAACTATTTTTAAATAATGTCAAAAAAAGTCAAGATTCTTCGTGATCTTAAATCTATTTAAATGTTGTGATGAAGATTTCCAAAAGCGTATAGTTTTATATAAAAAATTATTTTTGGAAAAATAATTTTTCAGGTCCCAGCATATGTTTTATAATATCCGAATCTGCAACAAACAACGTAAGGCTCATCCTGGACGTAAGAATACGGGATAATAAAAAAATCAGCCTTTGCAATTATTAAAACATTGCTTGAAACAATATTCTCGATTAAACTTATCTTTCTATTTTTCGAGTTATTCGCCTATGGCATAAGTTAAAAAACTGTAATTAATGTTAATTTGCTGTATTAGAGCTGGGATTTGCTTGTTGTGAATCTAAACAATTTATGAATACATTCGTTTCTAAAATACACTAAGTTGTTTGATGTTGGAAAACAAACAATTTTTGTATTTAAAAATTATTTTTATCTTTTATGGTTTAAAATTTAACACTCAGATACCTTGACCGATTGTTGTAATTCTATCAAAAATTCAGATGGAGTGCATTCGTTTTCAGAATTTAAAAATTTTGCACAAAATAACATACATTCCTGAGTATACACACACGCATCTAAACACACACACACATGTAAGGGAATTTTTGGGGTAATTTCAATAACTTCCCTTACAAGGGAATAAGTTACAGTTTTATATCAAAAACCGCTTTTTTTGATTTTCATCGCAACCGGTAGATATTGTAACATTGATATGGTGCATATTAGTTATAACTAAATAAACAAGTTTTTTTTGTATTAGCTCTGTGTATACTACCTACAACTCAATCAATCGTACCGTTGGAAGTAGCAAAAATCAATAATAATTTATTCGATTTCTTTATATTTTTTTTAAAAATCGTGTATTTATAATAATGTTTTGTGAGGGGGACTTTCCTTTTTCTTACAAAAGAAACTTTTTTCTTGCAACAAATAAAAGGAAGGACAAAGATTTTTCAATAAGAATTTTACCACAGAAATGCCAAAGCTCACTAGTAAAAAAAAAAAATAAACATTTGTTCGCTTGAAATAATTTCCAAGCTACAACTTTCGAATTTCGAAGATACTCCATAACCCCATTTCAAAATAATTTTAAACATACGGGTTTTCGAAAAAACAGACAATTCATATAAGAAAATTGTTTAAACGGTAAGAATTCATTGAAAATTTAATACAACATTCCCACAAGTAGCCTTATTGCTCTATAAAATAAGATAGGGCTACAGATAATGTTAAAAAGTTATAGTTTTTGTGGAGAACTTTCGCAATTTTTCCATGCGAGTATTCCTATAACTTTTGAACGGGACTCATCTGTAGAAATCGTCTATAAAATTTTAATTTTATTTTTAACATTTCAATGCACATGAAAATTTTTCCCCTAGTGACGTGTTTCGATCTACACGCTGTCCATTGTGAAGAAAAGTAAATGTGCTGTAAATGCTCTTATAATAATCGATTCAAGAGATAGACAACATTTTACTTTCGTTACATTTTTAAATGATAATATTTTTACAGTTGTGTGATTTTCGATAAGAATGTGCTGCTTATATGCTTTTGATCATAATGTTTTTGAAATATTTCAATAAGTTTTGATCATACAAACAAACATGCGTATTATATAAAAATCTATGGAAATGAAAATTCGGAGTTGCGAATGGTAAAAATATAATAATGTATATAAAGAAAAAAATAGCATAAAATAACAAAGATGTGAGAAATTCATCATATGAAAAAAAAGCAATGTTCAAAAAATATTAATAGTCTGTACGTCGTTAAATGATAGTAAAGATATCACTAATACGCCTGCAGGGATTTTTTAATTTAATTTGTTTTACAACTTTCTTAGAAATTATACCTATACTCACTCCACTAGAAAGATCGACATTTTGTTTCATCGAAGTTCAGCGTCCATAACAACACGTAGAAGATATGACTATTAAAGGCTAGACCAATAATTTTCTGATTTAGATTTCTTAATTCGTTAACTGACTAGCTGTAATAGATTCAATTTTTTATCCGCATTATTGTTAATTTTTATTTTTATTTATAATGGTTTAAATGTTGGGTCATGGATTAATTGTACCCAATGGATCCATTTTCATTATTCATGAACTTAGGCTCATTTTTTATGTCTAAAATATGTCATCAAAATTTCAGATAATACTACCTTATATTTTACGATACTGTGAAATTTATTTTTACGCACTCTGGACAATTTTCGATATATATTATAATTATCCAAAAATAATTTACAATTGCAGATTATTTCTTACTATTTACTATTTTTCAATGAGACAAACATCAAATATTAAAGTATATTTAATTTTTTTTATACAAAAATATATTGTTATACTTACTTTAATGTTTTACATCTTGTTAAACACCTTAATGTCAAGAGTCAATTCTGATATTTGTGGAGTATTAAGTTGTAACGATGAAATTTTGATGATAAAACTTAAACAAAATGTTTAATTTTAAAAACAAATAAAATATTTAAACCGATAAATTTTAAAAGATATTATAGCATTCTTAGACGTATTTTATGGTTGAAAACAATAATTTTCGATCAGAAAATGAATAACATTAACACTTACTACGTATATTACATATATCGATATGAAGTGTTGTTATCCAAATGAAATAAATAAACTAGGGTAGAGATATACTAGTGAGTATAAAGTGAATTGTGAATTGATGTAATTCTCATGGATATCCTTAAATAAATAATTTGTGAAAGCAAATTTCCAAAAGGTATAGAGAAGTAAATAAAATCTGCTAATAAAATAGAAAGAATATAACAAATATATTTTTTATTAACGGTCATAAAATATATTAAAATATTTCATTTCCTTTCATTTTAAAACGAAAGATGAATAAAATAATATATAAAAAAACCAGCTATCAGCGTCTCATAACAACTTCAATATAATATATAGTATAGTATAATATTATTATTTAAAAACTAAACTAAATTTGTATTCAAGTGTTCAAGTCCGAATCCATGTTTATGGTCTTACAAGATTTCTTAGCCGTAATTATTATAAGTGTAGCCTATTTGCACATATTAAAAAAGTTGCAGTTTTTAATACACTGTTTAAAACGATGAAACACAAACAAAATATTGTGCTCTAAAATTGCAAAAGCTGTTATAGAAATATTAAGCTTAAAATTTTTTTAAATATTATTTTATATAATATAATATCTATCGAGACAAAAGACTTTTGCTTAAATTCAACATAAAGGCTTGGCTTCAATATTCGCACTAACCTTGTTCTCATTAATCAAAGTCAGTTGAAAACGATTTTCAATTGAATTAACCATAGGCTTGTGCTAACTTTCGGTCAATGAAATGGTACAACCCAGCCAATATGTCTACATTTTACGATTTTTAGCCTAGAGGAGTAGACTTAAATGGGTACAGAGATTATTTCCCTTGCACCTATATTTGGCGCACTCTTATCTGAAAAGAGGAACTGTTATCAAGAAGTCATTTATCAACAACCCGTTATCAAAACAATAACAATATTTATAAAATTGTATTGGAAAACAAAAGAAAGAAAAAGCACTTCAGTTCCGACACGGCTGAGAATTTGAACAATTACGTGTGTATTAAATAAATAACTGCAAATAAATTGAATCTTATATGAAAACAGGGTATTAAATAAATAACTGCAACAAAAATTATATAACAATTTTTATTTAATACGCTTATTGTACATGGAAAATAATGCATATTATTTTACATACAATATTTGCAATCCATTGCTTAACTAAAATTAAGTAGATGGTAAAAAATAACTTGCAATTGACAATAATTTTTGGATATATTTAAATAAAACATAAAATTTAAATGAATGTAAAAGGATTCGAAACAAGGTCCGTTGAATCGTTTAATTCAAAGTCAACTATGAATTATAAGTCAACTATTGGTTGATCTCCTAAAAATATATAACACGTATATGTACCTACTTATATAAAATGGTGTTAATTAATAACATGGTCGTTAATTCAATGCTTTTTTCCCACCTCAAAAAATGCCCAATGTGTGTAAATTATTTTTCCATTCAAAATATCAAAAATATACTAAAAGTAAATATGGAAAATTAATTTGCTTTGCGAAAATTTTTAGATTGAATCTTATATGAAAACAGGGCTTGATTAGAAGTAAAGCACCATACTCTCAGTTTTCCAACTCCAGGTTAGATCGACACACTTTCAACCCCCCTTCCAAGAAGAGGTTTTTGGGTTTTTTTTACATTTTCAGTTTTAATTGATTACATGCCACTTCCAATGCTTATTTATACCCTTGAATTGTCGGTGTCAAGTAAAAATTCCATTATGATTGATTTATATCCTTTACTGCAGTATATAAATATGTGGTGCTCTACAAACAGACGAAACATTATACTATGACATGGGGCCAAAATTGGACAATTTCAGGAGCCAACAGTAATGATGTGCCTACAGTAATGATTTACATACAACATTTATCATGAATTTGAATCATAATACTTTTAAACGGCTGATTCTTAAACTTTTATTAGGCTAAAGTTTTCCTATAGATTCGTTATTTTGCTCGTAATGTCATAAGTAGTTCATTACGTTTTCGTATTGTAAGCTATGTAATATACATAGAGGTCAAATATACATGCTAGTCACGATACGCTGATTGAAATAAAATTTGTTAAATAGCTATTTTTATATATTCGTAAAAATGTTTGAAATCGGTATATCATAATTTTTTTAATAATTTGTTCTCCATATTTATCTTTATATTTTCAGTATACACACACTATCCCTGGAGCTTTACATGGGTTATTTATTCATTTATTTATTTTTTTTTTTTTTTTGTAAATTTATTCTAAAATACATTCAGTTAGACTTTGTGAATGTTATAACTTTAGTACAAAAAAGTTTGATAACATATTAATTTACTAATGTTTATGAAATTCAATTACTTTTGACGCTAATAGAAATTATCTTAACAGTTAATTAATAGAATACTTTATTTTAACGATAAACTGACTAGTGACGAGTAAATGGTTACAAATTTTTTTTGCCAAATATTTGTTAACAAGTAAAATTACAAATCGTTTAGATACTAGGTTCATGGTTCAGTATCAATTTTCAAACTATTTGTAATAATCAACATTCATAAAATAGTTTAAATACTCATTTCATACAGTTAGAAATGCATATAATAATTATAATAATATGTATTGGAAAGAAATGTGTATATTAGGTAATTTGGATCTGAATTTGAGGCTTATCTAAGCAGTTAACGAAAAAAGGTTTCAAACAGAAGTTGCTTGTTTGAAAGAACTCGATTGATGATAGATAAAAATATAAGCAATACATTGAATTCATTCAAAAAGTTATAGTAAAAAAATCAATCAATAAAACTCTGTTAAATTGAATGTATTTAGGGTTGTAAAATTGCTTCCCATATTTTTAAAACAGGCTTATTTTTCATGTGTTTCTGCTTAGTTTAGATTTGATATAATAAATAAAAAAACAAAATGTTTGTATCTTATGTCAAATCAGGATAAACAAAAAGTAATAATAAATTGGCAACATAAGAATAAAATATGATATAATATGTACTCATGACATGTGCGAATGACATACATGAATACACAGAAGCACATAGTGAAACATAAATGATAGAATGCATACTCATACTCAAAGAATAAGTATACATACATGTGTGAATGAATTTTCATTTCATAATCTTTTCAGTATGCATTTATCGTAGGCAGATTAACACAATGGTGTTTGTTGTAAACAGTAACCATGATCCTGTGTGTTGGTTACAATTTACTCCATCTACCATCAGTTCTATTCTATTCAACTTGATTTACACACATATTGTTGCAAACAAATGATTAAATTAGTCATTTCATAAACAACTTTTGACGCAAATGGTTATTTTACATTAAAATTATTGTTGTGGAATAACATTCATAATATACATTATATATATATTATAGTCGGGACAAAAAATGCTTTGACCTCCATTTAAATTTAAGAAAGAGTTTGTTTTTTTTTTTTTTCAAAATTGTCTTAAATTTATCGAAAATTGTTCGCGGAGATTGTGATAACACTAATCTCAACAAAATCCCAGCCAATTTTATTCTACCTCGCTCTATATTAAATTGGTACTTAGTATTTACATTTATTACATGGAAATCATGAATTAAATGTTTTCAAATTCAAAAGTTATGTCTTTAGAGGATAAAATATTCCCTAAACCTGATGGATCCCGACAACTGTAATGCCTTAAACATTATTAGTTTACGAAAACATATGTTCTAAAAAGTAGCTCACGTATTTTGGAAAACATTTAAAGCTACCCTTTTGTACTGTTACTTTGAGTCCACAGTAAAACTGCATCAGGATTGTAATAAATATTTTCAAAATCTTGGTAGAAACTTAATACATGTAGAATATAAACTGCAATTACTACTACTCCAAAGCTACCTACTTCCTTGACTTTTTTCTCAGTGAAAGTGTTATTTTGTGCAATACCCCTGTCATCCATAAAAGTTTTAGTTTTTATTTTTTGACAAAAAAATAAACAATTTAAAATGTGAAAGAAGAATTGTTAGTATATTTATAAAAATATAAAAAAAAGTTACATTTGTATTCTACATTAGTTCTGTTAAAGCTCACTTTCACATATACTGTCAATGATGTCTTTATTCACATCAAGTATTCATTTACGCTACTATTGACATTTTTTGCAAGAGAAGGAATTTGAGACCCACAATTTTTACTATTGCATTTACCAATGGAGCATCTGATAATTTTATGAATTGCATCAACAATGTTTTTTTCAACGAACATCAAGTTTAACATTCCACCTTTCAGTTCTAACCAAGCCATGTGATAACTTTTGAATAATAATGAGACAAACAAGGTTTGTAAGAAAACTTTTAAATGCACGCAGGCAAAGGTTTCACCATTCCCCCTGCCACATAGGCAAACTAATTATTTATCTCCTGCATCTGTAATTTTATCATTAGTGGAATATTACTGGAATGTTCCTAGAAAACAGCAGTTTGATCGAAAAGTATACTTGTTTAGTTATAAATGTTCACTGCAAATTCTCTTTTCCCAATAAAGAGACGGTTTAACGTAATCGAATGTATCCTGTTTTGAAAACATTTTATCCTAAAAGGGATAATTTTATAAATTGGGATTTATGTAGTGCAAAAATTTTGTTAAATTAAAATAAAACATGGTAAAGTATCCTTAAAGTGGACTATTTCGATTTGAAAGCGATTTGTTTTTTAATTTTTGTTAGGTAAGCTTAGTGAATTCGGATTCTCCATAATATGACGCATATTTTGATACAAAATGTCCTTTTTTTGCAGTTTGTTTTGTGTAAAACCTCCTTTTTGATATTTTCCACTGACTTATTAACTAGCAGCCCCGTATTTGCCGTATTTGCCTGTGTTCTTTAGTATTCACTGTACTATACGGCCTTTGTTCAATCACCGACAATTGGAAATAAAAACCTTAAATAAACCGAAACCTACTAAATTAAAAATAAATGAAAGGTTTTCCAACGTACAAAACAAAATCAATCAAAACGTTCTGATTATGTATAACAATAATTCTCAAAAATAAACATTATTTGCCTATCGAAATAACTATACAGAGACATTTTTGCTTAAGTTTTGTCCAAGATTAATGCAGTTAGTCATTTCGTTAAAATTGAGACGACATACAATGTTTTTAAGAATGATTATTGGTACTATATGCTATTTTGAAAAAGTAGCCATTTCACAAAACCACAATTGTAAATTATTATTTAAAGGAGAAGACTGCATGATTCCTGCTGAAATATTAAGAAAGGAAATAGAAAAAATTTTTATAATTACTTGCCACATTGGCTTCCTGAAATTATTTTCGGTATTTTTAAGGAAAATTTTAAGCATTGTTAAAAGTTTTCAATTGTCCAATCCTAAAATGATGACCGAAATAAAAATTATGAGACAAAAATAAAGGCGAACATTTTTGCATTTAATTATAACTTTTAATAATTTGTGGAACATACTTTACGTTTGTTTGACTAGATAGTTCTAAAACATCCTCTACTACAGAGTATGAGCATGATTTTTACCACTAGAATCATTATACCTACTGTGAATTACACCCCTCAATTGTAATTTAATTGCTTTAAGATAACAACGTTAGACATGTCACGTTTCTATATTATGAATTTCGTATAATTTCATTTTTCACTCGTTTAAGATAATTTGGATTTAAGGTTTATTCGTTTCATTAGCAGTGTCTTTAATTATAAAATAAATGTTTTGTTTTTAATTGCTACTTCCAATTTATATATTTATCGATACTGGAAGTATCGTGTTAATCAATAGTAACAAATTTTGATGCGTTGATGGTCCATTTTTTGTTTGTGTTGACATTTTGAAACAGTGAGCAACTTTCATTAACACTGTTAGTTGTAATATTCACTTATTAGGGAACAAATTCTCACATAGGGATGTTTAAAATCTGATTATTGAAGGCTGTCTTTATGAGTTCAAGTATTCGTGACTGAAACTTTTCTTATTTGTCATGTGGTTCTAACGTTTCGTTTTTTATGCATTTTATGGATGATATATTTTTATGGGACTTCAATCTCTGCATTCATAAAATAGTCACTCAATTTTTATGATATCATCAATTCTGTTCGTTAATCAAAATTATAACAGGGAAATTGTAACTATATTTAATATATCTATTTATTTGTTGTTTTTGTGGTATAAAGAGACGAATGATTTTGAATAAAGTATGGAGATATTTACATGAATGGGTATGTGATATTTTTGCCTGTTGTTTGAATTTTACGGATCACAAAATGGTGTTTTGTGCTATTAATTTATTTAACTAGTGAATATGCATGGATACATAATTATTTGATGTTTTTGAATGAAATGTGAATACTTTTACATGTACTCACAACCCACTATTATTTTATCAAATATTCTATTTTTTTATACGGATTACAAAAGAGTATTTTGTGTTATTAATTTAGTACAACTGATGAAGACGAATGCGTTTTAGACTGGGTGTCCATTAGCATATCATATCATTTATAATTGAAATTTGCAAAAATATGAATACAGCTTAGTTTTGATTAGTGTAACAACTTTTTCCACTACAAAAATTCTTAATGGTAGGTTATTTTTTTTCTCGGATCCCATTAAATTTTCGATTATTTCCAGAGGGTTCAAATAATTGATATACTATTGATTTGTTTTATAAAAATAATTTAATTTAACAAATATAAAAATCATTCGGCCAGCCACATGAATGATGCTGCCATACACAAAGCATTCTGTTTTGTCATACGTTGGAAAAAATAACAGATGTCTGAGATGAGATGATTCAAACTTGTCGAGTAAATTTTGTCTCTAATAATTGAAGCTATATACTAATTTTTAGATGTATATTTATTTATAAATGATATACTGTTCTTGTGGACACGGGGACAATATACTGAGTGTACGTTTTTAATCTTTTATCTTTACTATTTCTTTTAAAAACATTTTTAAAATAAAATAACCCGACTGAAAATGGTTCAGGTTAATGCGAGGTTTGAAGGTTGTTATAGTAATTTTCACTAGGCATAAGTTGATTCGTGAATGTACTTCATATTATAACCATGAGGCCACACTTAAATCTTAATTTTTTCTAGGAACAATTTTATCTCTGTGTAATTTTGTACAGCTTTATCTAAACTTTTCACCGCCTTTCTTAACATCCTTCTTTATTTCTATAATTTATTGCAATTTGGTGTTATTTGCATTTTTTTATAATTATACAAATATTAAATCATGACGCAAATAATGAAACAATAATAAACATGGTACAAAATTTTATGAAATTCATATAACAAAAAATATAAAATATTAAAGCTTAATACTATTCATATAACAAAATTATAATATGTGACAATATTATTAAAAAAAGGGACAAACATAATAATTAGGAATTAAACAAGTAATCATATAATACAATCGTGCGCTGACCTAGTTATAAATGTTAGGGCACGGGCCCTAACATTTTGCGTACTATACACCCATTTTTGAACACGTATATCTCAGAAATGAGAAGCGAATTATTATATATTTTTGAAGTCAAGCTTTCCGTGGTGCGAATCTCACAAAACTCGCGGCTTTAGTCACTCCCACACTTGTTAACCGAAACCCAGAACATCTAAAAGGATGGGTTTTTCTTTACTCGTATTAGTTAAGATAACTAACAAAGTTGATTGTTTAGATGATACTCGACTTGGTTGATTATCAATATTTGAACTATCTCTAATCATTAGAATTCACAAAATATTCGAAAAATCCCGTCTATACAGATATAAATACATAAATAATTATTTTATGAATTGTAATTACATTTGTTTATTTGCTAAATTTGAGCTGAAATTGTGAGTAATGTAGACGTTTTACAAAAAAATGTTTCAAACAAAATTCAAGAAAAATTCTACAAAAAAATGGCAAGATTAAAAAGAAAATAGTTACATACATTTTAAGTATAATGGCAGTGGCATGTTTGTTAATGTCATAAATAAAGACGAAACTATTGTTACATCGTAGTAACTGCAAAATATTAGTGGAATGTGGACAAGTTTATTAAAAAGAAGTGTCAAACCACTTACCTATTATCTTCTTTTCTGTTTTCTGTTCTTTTTTCCTATAATCGAGGTAAATCTATTATTTTCTAGAATATGTAGAAAAAATAAAACTTTAAAATATATAATATTTAAAATATATAATATTTAAAATATATAAAATAAAAAACTTTAAAAATAAAAACTTTACAATTGTATTTGCTAAACATTAAACGCACAAAAACTATAAAATCAATGAATAAATCCGGAGTATTACTATACGCTGATGGGTCGGATGCATAGAAAATGGGATTAGGAGAAGATAGTTTTGTAATGAAATCAAAATTTTTTGAAATATGTAAAGAAACGCGTTCTATTTAAATTTCTAAAAGCCTAAGATTCTTCGTATTTATTAAAAAATAGTAAATGAAAGATATGTCTATGAAACTGGGTGCAGAATATTAAAACTTCTGTAAATCGTAATATAATAATAGAGTGTGAGTTTTCTTCAGCTATATTCAAACACAAAATAATGGCCAAGTTGAAGGTTAATGATATTTAATGCCTTTCACCCAAAATTTTGGAAGTGTTGTCAAGTCATGTGGACCATGCGATAAATTCAAAACTTATTATTTTTTTTAAACAGAGAGAGACGATTTGAAAGCCACAAGTTTTTATTCAAGTTTTAAAGTGATCAATATTTCTTCTGTACCTATATATTTTGTAAGGTTTATTCTGTATAGTTTGGTAAACTATTGCATACATACAAACAATTTTTGAAAAGAGTAAATTCATAAATTATGTCGAAGCATAATTTTATACTTCCTTTGTATGTTGACATTTTTTACTGTTAGAAGACATTAAATCAAATAACTTTATTTGAAAGAATTTATTGTACAAGACAGAGTACGGAAATCAGCGTTTCCCAAACGGCGTTCAGTATATTAAAGGGTATAATAACAGCAGCAATACAATTTCCGTGTTAAAAAATACTATAGTGTGAAAATGTATTCGAAGCAACTACAAAAAAATAACCATTTGTAATTTTTTTTATAAAACATTTCAACAGCTTTTTTACTACAGTCAAAACAAAGGTGAACACGAATCACGTGAATCAATTTGTATCTCAAATTACTTTATAATATATACTGAATGAACAAAAAGTATTAAGATATATTTGGCGATTCGAATTGAATCCCTTTAAAACCATAAATCCGAAAATAAGTTCCTATACAAAAATTGTGTCAAGTGCTTTAATCAGAAGATTAAACTTTTTTCTTAATTCTGTAATTTTCTTAATAATGTCATGAATTCCTACTTAATGATAATTTTTTGATAAATATATTCATTATTACCAGAGTCGTTCCTTCAAAATTTTTTTTCCACTTGGCGATGAAGTTTATTAAACTTATTTATATACTTTTAACGTAACGAAAATATCATCGCCAAGCTGAAAAGAAGAAAATCTTGAAGAATGAATGACTCTAGTATTAATGAATAAATTTTCAAACCTAGAATTATCAGTAAGTAGGATCTAGTGACAAAGAAGAAAATTTGAGTTTAGAACAAAATTAAATAAACTGATTAATTAATTTGGGAACAATTTTTGATCTCATTCTTAGGATAGGCCGAAATTTTAGACAGAATGTTTGGCCTATTTTGACACTTACTTTATTCAAGGAATCTCATTTCGTTTTTGCTCAGTACTGTCATGAATAATCAAAACAGAACTTTATTTTTTTTTATTTCTGTCTGTATTTATGATAAATGAGTATATTGTAAATTCTTTGTTTTCAAAAATATCGCTGGTAACTAAAATAATGCGTTCTTTAGTGTAATGTCATAAATTATTTAAACTAATGCAAATGAATTGTGTATCAAAATGTTTCAATTACAAAATATCATCCCTATCCACTTGTTAGCAGCAAATATTTAATTATTCATCGTGACTTCATTTTTTCTCTTCTTATATTATCGTCTTAGCCCATTGTGACATTTACATCATTTCTTCTAAAGAATAAAATTAACCATTGTCACATAAATTATTAGTACCTTAAAACAAAGATTTTTGTAATTTTCTTCCAACTAAAATTTAAGCTGTTTATTGAAAACATAGGAAAAGGTGATATCTCGCACTAAATTTCGAATCCAATTTTTATATTTTTTTATAATGTCTTTTAATTTAATAGAAAATACCGTAACAAATCAAGGTCTTAGTTGGTGGTGGTATCAAAAGCCCAGGTGGTTCTGCAGATTTAATATTTAGCAAGAAATATTTATGAATAATATATATTTCGATAAGATAAAACTTTTACCTAAGTTAAAAAATATATACTCAGAAAATCCTTTGTAGTCAAAGTATATAATCTGTCAGGCTATCGAGTTTCAACCAGATCCCCGATTTGGTCTTAAGACATTGTAGAAGTTGATTTAGATTCATATTATGGCTACCTCAATGAATTTTTCACTTTTTAATTAGCTCTTACATTACTAGTCTGATTTTAATTCATAGATTTGTATCTAACATAAGTAACAAAAAATATTACAAACATAATTCGAGGATGTATAAAACATCTCTTTCATCTACCCTAAGATAATATAAAATTATAATTTTTGTCGAAATTTACAGAGTTTCATTCACCTCGATCTCATTTACTTCTTAAGAATGGTTTGGTCACGAAGTCAGCCATGACACAGAAATCTTTGTACTGCATGTTTTTAAACACACAATGTTATTTTCATGAAAGATAGGAAAAATATTTCATAAACATTATACAAATCTGTGTAACAAAATATTATAAACATTTAGTACTGACATGAGATTTTCACCGAATTAGTGGTAATTAATGTTTAAAAATATTACCTATGGTGTTGTAAACTAATATAAAGGGGAATTCGTTCTTAAACTCCCAATGGCAGTAAACTTGTATAATGAAATGTGAAACCTTTTTATTCATTATGTACGTCTATCAAAAATAATTGTAATTATGTTGCTATGCTGCTTTGTGTATAGGTAGGTGGTATACATACATACCTGCTATGTGTCATTACCTTAATTTATCATAAATTTTTTACATTGAGTAATACGTGGACTGTATGGTTCATAACATGCATTTAAGTGAATTCTATTCATTACCGTATACATTCATAACTTTTTATTTGGATGAATTTACAAAAATTATACAATTTATCACAAAAAGTATTGTTTCTCTTTGAAAAATAACACATAGTTTTACTTCTATTTCAAAAATATTTCGTTTAGAAACCTACCGAGTAACTATCATTTCCTGTCTTTAGGTCGGTCGGTCAGATCTATTAACATCACTCAGACGAACGAATGAAGCTCTAAAAGCACTGGATGTATGCAAATTAATTTTTAGTGAACATTAATGAAAGAGTCCGAACTCTTACAAACATCATAGCTACATTTTACAAACCATTCTATAGATTCAACGTTCGAGTAACCTAAAATTTGTTTACTTCAAGGCTGATATCTAATTTTGAAACTTCATACATTCATGTGTGATTTAATTTTATTACTTAGAGTAAATCAAAAATTAAAATAAACTATAAACAAAGTAAACTTTACTTCGGTTTAACAGACTATATTATGAACTGAAAGCCTAAGATAAGTCGCAAAAAATTTAGTAGCAGGCGAGACCCAAGTGCGAATAATAAACCAAAAGAAAATTAATTGGTTCCGCATGCTACTCAACTTAATGCGAGTATTTATTTTATTATAATATAAAATTCCAAACTGCCATTAGGAATATCGAAAACGGTCGACGCCTTAAATATCTCATTTCTTAAATTTTAAAATAGGCTAAATTTTAGTAGTTGATATCATTTTCTTAAAATGAAAAGAATAATTTTTATTGTATAAAATTTAAACGAACTTAATTTTCCAAAAACGATTTTTATATTGAATATCCAATATTAGGCAACATGAAATATTTAATATATACTTATACACAAAAATATTTTTTTTTTATATAAAGAGCTTAAATATCACTATTGAAATTTTTATGGAGACAAAAGCCAAATGATTTTTAGAGTTATTTCATTGTACGTGCGTGCTTTCATGCTGCTATTTGAGTGAGTGTTATTAGTAAGTTAAATGCATGGAAGATAACTTTACATTTTATGCGAGCTATTCCAATATCCGGAATTACGAAACTTTCCCTTATTACACATAAATCTTTTGAATTATAGATCATTCAGATACCCGGAAGTTGACAAAAAGTAGTTTACAAATTCGATGACATAAATAACACGGATACAAATCATCTGATATGAACCGAGTCAAATCACTAAATCACATTACATACAATTAAAACTTTACTGAAAGTTTATTATACCGCCTTAGTTATAAACAATGAATAAAATTCTCTATTTGAACATGCGTTATGTAAAAAAAAAAAAGAAGAGAAAACATTATTTTAAATTTTACGTTCCAGTTCAATAAAAATTGAAAAACAATATTCAGGATTTGTAGCAAGTTTATGAAAAAGTGAACGAAGATAAAATGTTGAAAACTTTTTTTATATTTTAGGATGGTTTGAGTTTATGTTTTAATAACAACTTTATTGATATAATATTTATTTTTCTTGACGTTGAATACACTGTTAATCCATTGAAATAATATTAAAAGACAGGTGAACCTCGAAATTACAAGTAATCTTAATGGTTATAAATATAAAAACAAAAAATTAAAAATTTATTATATATATATATATATATATATATATATCAAAAAATATATATCAAATATATATATATCTCAAAATATGATATATATATATATATATCAAAATATGATATATATATATATATATATATATATATATATATAAATTTTTTTTGGTGTCATGAGGAAAAAATGCATTACTGCACTAACCGAAAAAGTCTCCTGACTTTTCGAGTACGAGGCTCGGGCTAGATATGCCTAGAACATACCCGCTAAAACTCTAACTCTTGAAGATACTCCACTGAATTCCGCACGGTATTACTTCGCCCGAGAGGACTGGATTACAACTACCTACTTCATAATCGTTTTTTTACATATAATTAAATTTTGAATACGTTATTATAATTTATAATTTCTGAAAATTGTACAGAACTTTTAAGTCCAATTTAAGAATTCCAAAATAGAGTTTCTAAAAGTTTTAATCTAGTTTCTAGGTTAAAACCGTATTTAACTGGGCTACATACCTATAATAGTATATTAGGTATGATTATACCTATAATATATTGGATATATGTGTTGTGTGATGTAGATATGAATATAAAAACAATTTCAAATTTATAAAAGTTGCAATTTTTAAATATATTTACTCTGAGGTTATATAAAATGTGGTTCACGTAGTAATGAAAAAGATTATTAGATTGAGAGATGCTGTATGCCTTATGGAATAAATTTACTAATATTAAAATACATATTTCAAACTTTTGATAAACTTAATTAAAGAAACTCTCGTAATATGTATTCGAGAAGCTGTTGATCAGGATAAATGTAGATTTTATTCTATTTTATACCGTTTATTTTCTTCTAACTTACTTATTTATGCGTATTTAAAATTTTCTGATTCATTGCATCCATTTCCCCCTACATCGCAATGATATTTATCTACCAAAATCATTTTCCCTTTAAAAGTGAATTTTCGCTAACTTACTTTTCGTGGTAATCCTTGAACTATCATGATGAATCAAGAAATGAGATCTCACATTTATAAATCTTGGCATTTATATTGAAGGATTATATGCCACAATTTTTAAGTATCTTGGGGTACCCTTGAGTTAATACACCTCCAGCGGCCTAATAAAGAAAGGGTCTTATAAAACCAAATTTTCAAATGTATTTTTTGTTAAAATCAAATCGCCTCGAATATATTATCTATACAAAATATTGAATTTTTTTAAAACTGTTTAAAAAGTTAAAAAGTTATAACTGTCAAAAAAATTTTTGTTAGTTAAAAAGAAGGGGGAAGGGGTTAAAATTATCGCACCAGTAGCGTCATAAATATAAAATTATTCCAGTATAGAAAATAGCAAACGGAAACCACGGTCGACTCACAACTATTTTCCCTACTTGAATAATTTTATATTTATGACACTACGGGTGCAAAATAATTTTACTCCCCACTTGTTTTTAAGAATAAAAAAAGATTTTTGCAGAAAAGATTGTGTCTATTTAACTTTTTTACCAGTTTTAAAACAAATTTTACCAGAAATATTGTGTATAATATTATTTAGTAACTTATATCTAAAAAATAATTTTTATAAATTTTAACATTAATATTGCTGTGAATATTTTCATTTAATTTTTGTATATAATGTTTTTTATATATTCGAATAATATAAGGTCAAATACATGATCATTTAAATTATACAATTACAATATAGTTGTTTTTAACACAAATTTTTTTCTATAAATACGACGAATGTATTGTACATAATCTCAGTTGAATATGCAGTAACATCCGAAACATGTCGCTTAATAGCACATGATAAAGTGGCTTAGCAAAAATTAAAGTCTGTATTTTTATATACAATGATATTATATTTAAAAATTGTGGCCAAGTTCAGAATATTTTATTATGTTCGAAACTCCTTAAACAATATCTTATATATTTAAATGAGCAATTCTTGTATATATATATATATATATATATATATATATATATATATATATATAATTGGAATCTCGGCATCGGCTCCAACGATTTTCATGAAATTTACTATATAGGGGGTTTCGGGGGCGATAAATAGATCTAGCTAGGAATCATTTTTAGTCATTTTATTCGTGTTTTATCGATTCGAGTAGTCTCAACTGAAAAATATGACTCTTCCTGACATCTATTGGCGAATAATAATACTATATAATAATAATAATAATATTTTTTTTTGTGAACAACTAATTGCTTTAACGACACAATAACAGATGGCGTTGTTAAGTTAAGTAACATGACGTCAATGAGTGTTTGCAACACAATTTATAAAAAAAAAAAAAAACATGTCTCATTGACGTCATGTTAAGTAACATGACGTCAATGAGTGTTTGCAACACAATTTATAAAAAAAAAAAAAAAACCTAGCAAATTAATACCACCAATTTCTACTTAATCAGAATTCTAACTTTGATATTCATACTTTTAAAGAAACTTAAAATTTATATCCAAACTGATGTGAACAAAAACTTGAAAGACAAATGTTATTGGATATATTTTGCAAAGTTAGAATTATCATTAAGTTGGAATTGGTGGAATTACCAAGAAGATTGTTTGAAGAGTTTAGAACATAATTGTTGGTCTCATTTCTTTTATAGGCCAAAATTTTCGATAAGAACTTGGTCCTATTTTCACATTTATTTTTTTGATGCGATTTACTATTACAAAAATATGTATTTAGAAATATCAGAATTAGAGTACAAAAATTTTATTTTGCGGAACCACGAAACCATATTTTCCGTAAAAGCGTTTTTCACAACATCTCTCAATGCTATCAGCTTAAATGTGCATAGGTAATTATTTTGAAACCCTTAATTCATGTTATTCAAATTTTTGAATAGTATCAGTTCAAGATTTTAGTAATTAATATTGTTTTAATTATGGATTTCGCCTTTTTTTTTAAATTAAACACAAAATTTTAAACAGTTTCAGCTTCGAACATTGGCGTTCTGATATTAAATGGGTGTTTACGTGCCAAAAAAACTTAGAATCAAATTTTGAACCCCGTGATCAATAGAGCTAAAATATTGATCAATGAAAATAATATCTTATCAAATTTTCGTTTTAAAAAACTTATTATTCTATAATTTTGAATTTTTCAAAATTTTTTGATTATTATTATATTACGGTAAACATAATTTACAAAGAACGGGAATATAAATAAAAACTTATTTTTTATGAGTCAGGTTTTGTTAAATGTAATTTAAATAAAGTTTATATTAAATCTTCATCAAAATTAATATACATCGGAAAAATTAACGAGTTTCGAAAAACATGTTTCAATGTTTTCAGCTATTATGTTGTGTACGCTATTTGGAATTTATAATTTTTTAAATTCATGTTTTTCCTCTTATTTATTTTTGAATGTTTATTTTCGTATTTGATTTAGATTGGACGTCAAGCAGCAGACATTAAACAATCATTAAATATATCACAGAGTAGTCTAGTCTCCTTATTTATAACATGTAAATATATGATATTACGAGTTAAAATATGGGCTGTAGCAAATTCGACACGAAATGTCATCTAGAAATTTGTGTGAAATTTTCATACCTAGATAGAAATATTTTCAAGAGTCATAGGAAAATCCAGATTCCAAAAGTAAGACAGTCCTGTGCACGAATATCTCTTGAACTAAAAGTATTTAAGAAACTTTAATAATCGTTCACTTTAATAAAAGATTATCTCAAATATTTATATTGTTTATTTTAAATTTAAACAATTTACGTATATAATTCAATTTTTGATTCCTATCAAAAGGGACAAAATTGGATTTTCTACTATTATTAAAACCATCTGATGGGTCTGTGTAAAATTTATTTAAAATTTAAAGTACTTTATTATCATGTTAGCAACTTATTTGCGACCTGAATAGTTTTTCGTTAAAAATTTTTTCGTTTATGAAAAAATAACTATTAAAAATATTTTATTTTGAGGAAAACTAGATACAACTGGAGTTAATAAAAATATAGCCTTGAGTATTGAGTATTGTATTTTTAAATCCTGGTCTGTTGAGAACGAAAAAAGAAAAAACAATGGATGGGCAAAGTAATTACCGTTTGTAAAAATATTACTACTATGGTTTTTATACACAAAACCACTAAAAAAAATGAAAAAAAAATTGTTAATAAAAAAATTTTCAGAATCGAATTTTTTTTTAAATTTTTTGAAAAAATGTTAGAATTTTATTTTTACGAATATTGAATATTGGGGCTTCTAGATTTAGATTAAGAAAATTAAAATTAAATTGGCAAATTCAACAAACAGTATTTCATTAGTTTTGAGCCATCCTATTCAATTTGATGATGCTTTTTAAGTTTTTTTTTTTTGCAATTGTTACAAAACAAATTAGTGTAAAAAACAAATCAGTAATTTTAATTTAATTACTTATAAATTTTTATTATTCACCCATTTTAAACGAAAAATAAATTTACGTCTCAAATAAGTAGCATAATTAATCATAGAAGGCTTTAAACTGGTATTTTACAAGAATTTTGTCCAGGAAATAACCTGAATATTTCCATAATGTTTAAAAATTTTATAATTAATTTCCAGTATAACAAAACCAATTTTCATCCTGTATGACCTTGAGATAACACTCAGTTATGTACGTAAATTAATTTTATTTTCATATCATATACGACAAAAGCTTTTTTTATACAGGAAACTAATTTTAAAATTTTTAAATATCAATATTCAGTATATTTTCATGTTAATAGTTAAAATTTAATATACTAAACGTTCTTCGTAAATGGGTAAAATTTAAGGTAATAAATGTAAATGTACGTAAATAGTTAAAATTTCAACATTTAATTAACAGTATAAATAATTGAGATAGAATGTAAAGGGATGTAAATGTCTTGAAAATATATTGTTTTCTAATAAATGGCGTTATTATTATTATTATTATTTTCTTTAAAATTGCTAAAATTAAAACTTACTTGTATTCTTTTTTAAATATAAAAAGTCGACTTTTTTTTTTTTTATCGTTTCTTAAGTATTTTAATATCTGAAAAACTATTGTAATATTTAGTGGGGTCTATTGGATCCCTTGTACCGTTATTATATGCAGATGTCATCGCTTAACAATGGGTTAAGATTGTAAATTGCATATAATAGCTCTTGCAACTTTTGTATTGCCGATATGAACATTTTAAAGAGGTATTTCCGTTTCAAATGACTCTACGAGTTAAAATATGTCGCACATCATCTATTTAAACGTATTTATTAAACTTACTAGGCTATAGATTTGTGATAGATAAGTAAACAAAAATAATTGTGTATGAAATGAAATACTTTTTATTTATTTATTTTAAGGTAAAAATAATATTCATTCAAATAATTTTTTTCATTACTTTTATAAAACATATTTAACTTATTTTGGTAACAGAGGATCGTAATATATATATATATATATATATATATATATATATATATATATATATATATATATATATATATATATATATATATATATATATATATATATATATATATAGATCAGTGTTAAAGTGTAAAAGCCTTTAAAAATCATAAAGAGTGGAAAATAATATAGCAGGATGAAATTCATTGGAAACGGAAGAGAATATAACAAAAATACAAGAAAAAATAATTTGCTGGCGATGTGAGGCGGGGAAGTTGAAGACGAGTTTTTATGGGAAAAACACGGCTTATCTCGATTTCCGACAAAGCTAAGATTCTAATGGAAGAATATTAAACAGTAAAGTTGTAGCTAATAAAAAGATATATAACTTTTACATTCACACTTTTTTCACATAACCTAAAAAATTTTCGAAATAAAATTAGAGTGCTTTTTCGATTTTTATTCAAAATAAGGTGATAAAATATATTTTAAATACAAAAAATTACAGTGTATTTGGTAAAAAGATAAGCTTTCTCAAAGTTCGTGAAAAAGTGTTTTTTCTAAAAGATAGAAATAAAAATGTTATTTCAATTTTTCATATAAATTTTAATTCCGAGATAGACGAGATGTTTTTAAAGGGGTGAGTTTTTTCCTTAATAACTCAACCCCCTTCACTTCGCGACCAGAGAACACCCATAAATTATTTTTCCTTTCATTTTTGTTAAATTCTCTACCGTTTACAATTGATTTAATTCTATAATTTTTTTGGTTTAAAAATTATCGAACCTGGTCTAATATATATAAAAATAATTCGCAGCAGCTAGCGACTGGTATGTGTAGTAGCGTATGTCTGTTAATATGTGACAAAAATCAATAAATTTTATGATTATAAATTTCTCTCTCCACAAGTATTTTTATTTAGATGAAACATTTTCGTATATAAATATTAAATGATTGATTGTCGTACAAAAAAAAAAAAAAAAAAAAAACATGATGATTTTCAAATATTTCTTTATAAATATTTAAAAAAAATAATTATTATTATAATAGAAAAGTACCATTTATTTAGTTACAAAAATTGATAATTTTTGGAACAATAGCCCTAAATCAAAGCCTTGAAAGTTACCGCGCAAACTTCCTAACAAACATAATTATTTCCGTCTTAACAGTATTCATTTTTACATATTGAAGAAGCTTGATATGACTGTGCTTTTGAAAATTAATATTGAATCTAAGGAAACAAGTTCGATTAGTTAAATGTGTTACTATATATTGGCAAGGTTATTACATGGAGGAGAAAACTCAATCCATTGACACGACGCGAGAAGTAAAAAGTGTTTAAGAAAATGTTCGTTGAATGTGATATAAACCCTTTTAAACCATGTATCTTCAATGTAGATTTTGTTTCGGTAGTTAAAATTTGGTAAAATTTGTAAAAGGGATTAATACTTTGAAACAAAAACCTTAATGATTTTGAATAATAAATAATTAAAAATTTAATTTATCGTCGTCTTTTATGTGAAAATTCCAAAAATGAACATTCATCATAATGTACATCATAAGGTAAAAATGTAAAAATAAAAATGTTTAATGCAAACAGTTTTTCTCTTTCAATTGTCAATACAACGATAAGTAGATATAAGTTTTTGCCATATAATTTTTTTATGACTATCTTTCGAAAAAATGTTATTTAAAGTATACAATTTTTTGATTGATTTGATGACCATTAATTTTAAAAATTTTTCCCAAGAATATTTTGTTTAAGACATGGCAAAAGAATTTTAAATGTGGTGGCAAAAAATGAAACTACGCGTTGTGTGGTTATATTTTTGGCCACCAGTTTAACTCAAAATTTATAACTTATAATAATAAAAAAATAAAAAAAAATTATTGAAAATTTATAATAAATAAAAGCTTGAATTAAAATTATGTATAGCTTAAAGATGACAGCTAGATAATTTTGAGAAAATATTTGTGACGGCATGAAAATTTAGGGTTCAAAGCTATTTTAAAGATTATGGACGTAATGGGTATTAAAATCGGCCTATACGCCAATCAACTAGCCCAAGATCGTGACGAGCGAAGAATCTATAAGGCTGATTGTCAAATCATGAGTGACACCAAAGAGGCAGCAATTGCTCGTAAAAAAACCAAGAGTCAAGAAAATGAAGAATTTGAGAAGACGGAGGGAATTCTTTACGGTGCTGGGATCGCCGAATAATGTTAAGTGCATATTTCAATACAATTTTTTGAGAATATACTTACTTGAAACTTTAAACGCGTTTATCTCGAAACTATTTTTTTTCGTCTAATGAGGCCAAAAAAAAAAACAAACTACTCAATCGATTTGTCTGAAATTTTAATAGGTCATTTTGAACAGTCCTGACTCTGGCTGGAACTAAAAAAATAGTTTCTGTTAAATATTTCTATTTTTTTTATAAAGAAAACATTGAAAAAAACTCGTTTTCAGACTTTAAACTACGCGGCATTTTGTCCAATTCTAGTACCCGCTATAACAATACTAATTAAAAATCCGTCTTATTTTTTATTTCAAATCAGAGGGAGAGATAATACAAGCTTCATCGGTCAGGTCCATTTCTTTGGAGAGGGGAACTTCAGCGCCATTTTATTAATAAAAAAAAAGTTTTGTTTGTTTTAATTTTCATTTTTTTATAGTTTATAAGTTATAAAATAAGAATTTGAAAGCATTAGTCATTACTTTCAAATAAAAAAAAATTTTAATAGTTCAAATTTTAGGCCGCTAGATTGGGCCCCCTTAAATCCTTTGCAATGTCATTACAATCTCACAAGGACAATTGTGTTTTTAAACTGTGTACAGAGTATTTTTTATTTATTTCTAGTCCTGTGCCTTTGAAAAAGGACTTGAAATATATTTGTGAAATTTTATATTATAACATAATAAGGCAAATAATAAGCCTCAAAATTTATATTTCAAGTCATTATTTGTAATACATTGCGGTATAACTACACAAGTAAATTTTGGTTAAAAAAAATAATTTGGATTATTTAAAAATGGTAATTAAGTAATTAATATAGATAATTAAAAAGAATGTTTGAGAAATCATCGAATTTCATCCATAGGCGATGCTATTCGTTAATTTGTTATAACAGTAAAAAATGAAAGACTATCTAAGAAAAGTCAATTGAAAATACTTTGTGAACTTATAGATTTCTTTTTGTTTATATATAAGAATTTTATGAAGAAGCATCTTACTCGTGTTTGCTTGTCATTTTCTACTGTCTATAATTCAGATCAACGATTTGGTGGAATCGATTTCAATTTTTTTCTTTATCTACTGTATTAAAACTAGTGTTACCCAACCCAACCCATACGATCATGGATGGATATAACATAATATATTATTATATTCAAGTCATTATCAAAACTTCTTGTATCAACAACAAATTAAACACGTCTAAAACTTTTTATACACTACGTTTACAAAGTTTGTTGTTTCTACTCCAAACAAAGAGCATTTAAATTTTATTAATAAAATAGTGGCAACAATAGTGTAAAATATAAATTATAAAACATAGATGAAAACTTTGAATTTATAAAAGAATGTTCATTGCTATTTTGTTTTATTATATATAACTTTTATATTTATATAAATATTTCCCTCTGTTTATGTTGCATAATGTGATTATTCTGAAAAGGATGAAATTAAAAATAGTACAAGTCGTAATATATCGGACCTTATAAAAGTCTCATTCTACCAAAAGTTAATACCTGATGCAATATGATCATCAATTGCATTACATAATATAAAGAGTTTTCCAAAAGCATGTCCCCGCCCAGATACCAAAACTTCGAATTTTTGAGATATTAATGTGTATATTATTTTTGAAACCCGTGAAGATCATTAACAATATAAAAATACATATCCAAATGTCTAAATCGTTTATTTCGAAATTGGATATTCTTGCGGAATTGTGGGAGGGTGTTTGACATATGTATAATATGTAAATTAGATGTTTGATAACTAGAATCTTGGACCTAGAGGACTCAGTTCGATTCTATATAGGAACCTATCAAAAATTCGGTATAATTGAATTTATACTAGGCGATTATTCGTCTACCAAATTTTACGCTTCGGAACTCAAATACATACGTAAGTACCGGATGCATACACAGACGTTTCTGTGAAATATCACCAAATCAATTTGAGTGACCCTCAACAAGAAAATATGACGTCATTTTCGGTGTAATTCCCATAACTTTCCTTGTAATGATGTTAAACATACTGCGAAACTTGATGTTATGTATACTCATTATGTGTGAATATATTTTTATTTAAATAGCTTTATATTCGAAATGGTTTGGAATTTAGTTGAAGATACAAAACTTTCTGTAATTTATTAATGGTGAGATATCTGTAAAATTGGACCATCAAGAATGCGTCCACTTATTGGTAACTAGATATTGATAAATGTGTTTCCAAGAACGTCAAAAGTACTAATTGTTAATATTTTCTGACTTGAAATGCAAATTTTTTAAAAATCTTTCTTAATGGATTCTATTTGTTTTAAATCTTTATTGTTAATTTTATATTTTACAAATAATACCCACGATCTAATAATGCAAGCGTCAATAATATGTTTAAGGTAAAATGAATTCACTATTTAACGTTAAAACATTTTTGATAGAGAATTTTTGTAAAAAATTTTATACAATGAAATATTAAGTAATTTCATAATAATTTGTATGATACTATTGAATTAATGTATTTTTATATCCATGGTAACATTCAATTGAATTCCACACATATAAAGTTTTATATTCATGGAGAATTGTTTTGCTATTTTCCCCTCTGAATCCAGAATAAAGAATTCCAACAAAATTCAAATCATTGATGTAAAATTATACCATGCATCAGCTCACTGAATTTCATCAAAAGCGGATGAATGGTTCACGGTATGTCGGCATTTATGTGAAAAACCTATTCGCATATCTTATCATTCAAATCTTTACCAGTACCAGGATAATTCACATGGACTGTAATTACGAATTGATGGACAATTAATTTATCAAATCGGTTTAATAATGATATACAATCTTGGACATACGTTGGGCATACCCTTATACATACATACATACATACATAGACTGCTTAAATCATAACTCAAGCTTTCGACTTTCCCTCAGTGGGGCAAAAAGAAACCCCAAAAACCTCGTGCGTTATATCATATACAGGAAAAACATTACTTTATACTACAAAATTAAAAAATAAAATATTATATAAATATTATCTCGTAAAGTTTTAGAAGCTAAAAAGATTGAGACAAACGATAATGCTGAGATGGATTTCAAATGAGGCATGAACTTTTATTTTGGTATATTTTTTCAATAAAAGTTAATTTGCAGAGTTATTTGCATATGCCATAACAAATGTAACACCCCGTATAGATAGATATAAATCATATGGGATGTCATACGTTTATTGTAATAAAATATAACTGATTTATTTTTCAAATATTTCACACATACGCTTACGATCAATGTGACTTCGGTAATAAATGATAAATCATCAATTTATTTCTGAAAATTCTTAACCACTATTAATTTACTGGTGATAAATCGAAGAGTGTTGATGTTTTTGAAGATTGCAGATTATCAAATGGTTCGGTATCGATGGTTTACACTTATTGAAACTCGTCACATACATTTTTACACCGTTAATCGTATACATTATTTATCCAAGTGGTTTCTGTTATCACATTCTGGTTTCTGTAATACTCCCTCAAAATTAATGGTTTTGGTCAAAAACTAACGTTTTAAAGAAATACATTTCTACTCTGCATATGTTTGAAATAAACTTATTGTTTTCCATCCAAGCTAGTAATGATATTTGAAAAAAAATTCAAATAACATGTAATAATTATTTGAAATAAACGGAATAACAATTGAAGTATATGAAAATGTTCCCAATAAATGAAGATTCGCTGTTTTTAATTACAATTTTATGATTAATACATTTCGAAGCATTTCAAAAATTTATTGCTAAAAAAGAATAAAGAATGTGTCAACCATAATTGGCTACGCCGAAATATTAGAAGAAATTTTAATGATGAAAAATTAAGTAAACTATGCTAATAAACATAATTGGATTTAAGCTATGCCAATAAACTGTAATAAATAGCCGATTTAAATTTTAATTTTAATTCTGTTGATTTAATTTTGATGGATAAATGCATTTTTCTTTTGGTTTTTAATCTTGTATCGATTCAACTGGGAACCTGATTTTGTCACTACTGTAGTTTTACAGTTTTCATAAACAATTGGTGTGAAGCTATTTCATCTAAGTTTTAAGTTTAATCCTCACCTTGTACCAAATCACTTCCTCAGTGATATTCGGGAGGCATTTGATCACTAGTATCAGATGCCCGGTTATCCATCTGATAGAGGACCAATGTTTCTCTACGGTTTGCCCAAATTTGAATACTGGGAAATACTGTGAAATACTGGAAAATACTGTGAGCATTGTTTAAAATTAAATATTGAATTGAATTGAATTGATGATATTCTATATGTAAAATATAGTTATTGCACTCAACATCAAAAATTTTAAACATATATATGATACAGATTTTGGATACAAAATGAAATTATTTTATTAATGATGATTGAAACATTAATAGCTCTATGGATGCTGGCTGCTTCATGCACCTCATGTTTGTCGTTTAAAATTATTTTTATAGAATATACTTAAAAATTTAAAAATTTATTTCGTAAATTTTTTAAAGATTAACCGTTTGATTTTATAATTTTCTATGTCTAAAAAGAACTAAACTATATCCACCATTCAAAAGTTTTATTTTTACCAATATGAAATTATAATTTTTCACGGCAGTGTAAATAATATAAAAATTTATGAAAAGCATCAATATAAAATCTTATTCTATGGATAACACAGCCCAACCCAAGAACTTTATTTCTGTGGTGTGATGTTGGTGTGTAATGTATGACAGGTTATTGTTTTATTTTAAACGATAGTTTATCAATTTCTTATACGAAATCAATAAAAAAATATTAAGAACATTGTGACGTATATTATTCTTGTTTTTATATTATTTAATACAGTATTGCCATATATTTGTACACCGATTAGGTACATCCTGAAAGTGAGATTGCCTTCCACTTGGACCCGCAATTATTTTTTAATGGTTATAATAATTAATGAGACATTATAACTATGATAAAGAGAAAGTTAATATAAATGGCAAAAATACAAGTTTTGACTATAACCAATACTGTTAATTGTTTATAAAATCGACATATTGTAGAGTATCAACTATTTTTTGAAATTGGCATTGTTAAAATACTCCAAATATATAGTCCATACAATCATAAATACATATATATATATATATATATATATATATATATATATATATATATATATATATATATATATATATATATATATATATATATAATCATAATAATATTTGTTGCAGTTATATACGTGTTTATTATCTAAATTTGAACTAAAATTAGGGTGAAATCTAAACATTACGCAAAAATGTTTCGAAAAAAATTGATTGTTTAAAAAAAAGGAAACATTTTTTGTGTTTAAATTTGGGTCTATTGGACCCAATTAATTAACCTCACTTTTTGCTTCGACATTACGCCACCAAAATCTCAACTGGCTATTTTCTGTCATTTTTCACAGGCGGGCAGAAATAGGCTAATAGAGTTTTTATGAATACCTTATCAAACTTTTGTTAGTGTGTTAAATATTTACTAGCGTTACAAACTTTAGTATATAAAATTAAAATGAATGAATAAAGTAGCATGTTGGATTAATAAATGTTTGTGATCATTCCACCTTTCCCTATTTTTCGCGAATTGGACAATGTCGATATTTGATGAATTTCGATATACTTTGTTTATAAGTTTGTTGTAACTTTGCACAATCAGTCTTTTTTGCGTTAATTGTAAACAAAATGTTTAGCACGCTTTCATTATATTGTTAACTCTATTGTTAACTCTATTGTTAAATGTCTACACTGTCACTTATCGACATAGTACCATCTGCATATCTTAACTTATTTGTATTTTATCCTTCCAGGTTATCCCCTTATCGATTATCGATTTTTAAAAAAACCAATTTTGCAAAATAATATACTATAAAATGTTGTATCTGAGTACGTTGCCAACAGTACGTGTCAGGTATAATAACAAAAAAGTATTTTGTATAATACGGGGTGGCAGTAAGAAAACTTCAAATCTACCATAATATTTGTATTATATTATATCACAATATTGTATTGACACCTGATTTACTTATTTATACTACATTTTCAATCAAGCACTAAAACACAGGTTGAATTTAGGTTGTATAAATTTGAGAACAGGAAGAAGGAAACTTAAGTCCAATATTTAAAATAAATTGTGTGTCTTATCTACGTGGAATTTTGTCTTGCCCTGAGGTATATGGTAGAAAACCATTATTGATTCGACTTTACAAAGGCCCGCTAATGACCTCATTTCGAAATGTTGGAAATAAGACCAAATTCTATATATTCATTTACTTACTATACGTAATGGTATTTATTATAATTACTTTGTTTATAAGATATATTTGAGCAAAAATTATGATGAATCTAAGCAGTTTATCAAAAAAATTTTCAAACTTTTCGTATATACCTTAGTGCATTGCAAAATTAGTTTATATCAACAGAAATATGATATCGCGATTCTGCATGGAAACTTGCAGTGCAGAAAGGTGGAATTTAACCACAAATTGGCCAATATTACATAATGTGTATTTACGCTTTAATATTGCGTTACTATTCAAGAGACACAAGTAGACGTTGCCAAATTTAGAATTATATGAAAGCTTCTGAAATAAGTATAAGGTTTTAAACGTTTTTGGTGATCTCCAAACTTGGAAATATGACGTGATTTTCGGTTTCCATTTTCAGTATCTTGTGTAAAATATAATTTTTTTTTAATGCGAGAGTAATTGATGTAGAATATTCAACATAATCTTAATGACAAACTTCACGTTTTACACAATTTCTTACACCACTTCCATTACTCGCACATTTGCAAAAATTGTGATTTAATTTCTGATTTAAATGAAACGTAATACAGAAAACTTACGTTCCTGAACGATCTATCTGAATTAAAAATATATTTGGTAAATGTTACAATACGTCTTACCAATCACCTTTATATAATAATAATAAGAATAAAGAAAGATATTATATATCCCAACGTTTTTCGTATTTTATTCCTTACATTTTTGTCATTGTTTTTTGAAAAAATAAGTATACATATTATCATCAGTTTATGATGAACATAATAATATAAACAGTTGTGCAACGAGTGCCAGCAAACATCATTGTGGTAACAGTTATGTATCGTTCGAATCCTTTAGTCAGTAATCCGAAGTTTTATACATATATTAGGTTTTTAACCTTGCACCATCTTAAATGCAATGAAAATTTGAACAATACTATGATATTAATAATTTTATGCGCTGTATTCACTGATTGCTCACAAATGAAAACGGTTTTCTATTTTTAAGGTACAATTCATTCGCATCGGACTCCAATAATGGTTTGTTGAGTATAACGAGAAGTAAGAGAGGTTTGAATCGGTATTTGAGATAACATACAAATAGTTTAAATTCATATTTCCAAACACAAATTACAAAATCTGGCTGAAGGGTTTCGAAATTGACTTTCATTTGTCCCAAGAATTATTATGCAAGTTGAGATTTGGGCAAAATAATAATTATATATCAAAAAGTATATTCTGTAAAAGGTAGGTCGTTTGAATCACAAATTACAAAAAAATATTTTCTTTTGCATTTTCAGTATATAATAGTTAATAATTAATGTTATCGAACCTTCGAAAACAATTTGTTCCAAAATTAATTCTAGAATATATGTACTTTTATCACATTCTGAAAATTGATTCTTACTACATTTGGGTAAAATTACTTCTTTTATTTTTCTTGTTGTCAACATATCATATCGATTGTATGCAAATATTGTTGAAATCATATGATTCAGTGCAATAGAAAATATTTTTAATTGCATTGTCTGCCTCCTGGAGAAATCTCCAAAAATCTTAAATTTTCTATTTCTATGCAAGTTTTGTAAATACGGTTTTTGTAATTTGAAATAATAAGTAGCATAAATGTAAGTTTTATACTGCTCTGCCCCAATTATGACTTTTTTCTTTGTCAATAAAGAAGTAGCGGTTTTTCGCAAGCGTTATGAAATAAAATCGCATGGTCAAGAAAAGTTTGAATACATTTCGATTATCATTTTATCTAAAGTAAAAAACAGTATTGATAGGTAAAATACAAATAAAATCCACATTCAGAAGTTTAAAAAAAATTTTAACAAACAGGAGTTAAACCGCGCAAACACATACGGTATAGAAAATTAAGTCTGCCAGTTTATTTCCTCAATTTTTTTTAAATTTTATCATGAGACTACTTTTAACTGAATTTGTATTCGATATGTACAATATTTCGTTGTGTACATTAAGTATAATATCATTATCTATAATGTCATTATCATTAACTTTTATTGAACATGAGTCGATCGCCTAAGGCTTCGTTTACATGGAATAAGCTTTCCCTTGTACTCGTATAATACGTATTAAACAAAGGCAGTAATGCCAACATTTATAGGTAGGTTATTGTTAGGTATTACTTACTTACTTTAATGTTAACATTAATACATTTATGGGGCTGGAACCAACTGTATAAGTGAGAGGCGTCAGCAGTTCAAAAATACCAACCTGAACTACTTTACAACTAAAGTAATGAATTATTCTCTATGTTATTATCTAAAAATAACATAAAAACTGTGTGTGATAGAAACTATGTAGTTCGATATATAACTGAATGCTCAAGTGGCAAATGCTCAAAGGAAAATTTTCTGATATTTAGGAAGACTATAATATGTAACTCATAAAAAATCTTAAAGTAGAACAAAGGTTGCCACTGCCACTCTAAAACACTAGTTTTAGAGAATTTTGTTTTTGTAAAATATGACGTTTGAAATGTCTTAGTTTAATCTTCAATCTACCCACAAATTAATTGTATTACCGACCACTTTGTGGTGAAAGCTTATGTATAAAAATTTGTTCGTCTCTCTGAAAAATGCAAGAACATGTATAATCAAGAATAATGAAAATTGTTAGGAAAAAAATCGGTTAATAACAGTCTTGCGCAATGTTAACATAAAATAGAAATTAACAAATAATGGTTTACATTTCCAGCTAAAATACAGTCGTAACTAGGTACTTGCTAGTTTATTCAATTTTCTACTTGATTGATATTATGCTGAGGCTTAACCTTCGAATTAAGTTTCTGTATTTCTCTGTTCATTTAACGGTCTCATTCACAGTTAATGATTACTGAATATTGACTTAAAAATTGGATATCAATGGGTTCAGTCCTTTAAAAATTATATATATATATAATATATATATATATATATATATATATATATATATATATATATATATATATATATATATATATATATATATATATATATATATATATATATATATATATATATATATATATATATATATATATATATATATATATATATATATATATATATATATATATATATATATATATATAAAACTTAAAATTAATTCGACTATGAATTATTTATTGATTTAATTTTTTTTAAATTTGGTGTTCGATTGGGTTTCGATTCTTCAGTCAAAAATTATTTAAAAAAATTTTATATTTTCGGAATTATTCAAGTTTTTTTAAACCTTTGCAGTTTATCATAAACTTTACTAAAAAAGAAATAATAATTAAAAAACAGTGAACTTAGATTTGCATATAATATAGAATAATATTTTTCGCATCAAAACTTTTTAACAAATTTTTTAACAATAGATAAAAACACCTGTCTTCTGAAACGGTATTCTAAACGTAAGTAGATGAGTTATGCGTATAAGAACGATGATAGAGTCGTTATTAATTTGGTTGTATGATGTATCCTATATAGAAGGTAGGTACATTCACATGACGTGTTTGGGTAAGAAATTTTTCTGCTATTGAAGGTATGTGTATGTACTTCAGGTTTGTTATTATGAACACATAGAAATAAATTATACGTGAACGTGTATTGACATACATTTATGAAATATTACGCAGGTTGAATGTTTTCGACCTGTATATAGAAAGTCATTTTGATTGTTCTATTACCTGCATAATAGTTTTACCATTACTTGATCAATTCGATACGAATGAATCAACTGATAATCAAAGTCCGTCATGTTGAATTTTTTTAAATTTTAATATACTCAGATGCATAATTTCTAACAACGTATCTTACTTCAGAATCGGTTCATTCATGTATGAGTTACGTTGAATGAGACCAATTTCATTAGAAAAAACACAAAAATTTTTACAAAAAGTATTTTTCGCTTTTATTCTCAATATTGAATTTATTCCATTTGTATGACTTATATGTATTCGCGAAATACAGACTAACACGTCTAGTGATGCATTCCTTCCCATGTTATTCTTATGAAAAACAAAAAAACGATTCTTGCAACGATTGAATCTTTTTAAAGAAAATTTTGAATCACTCTCATGCATATATACTAGCTGTACAAACTTACTATTGTAGCAGTATAAAAACATATGATTTAATATTTAGTTTAATTGTAAATTTCGGTTTTTATTTTCGATGTTTTATCTTCGATCGCTCACACAGAATAAAAATAGGGGTCAAATTATACCCCTTTTTAACACCGCTAGACGATGAGTTTCAATAAAATACGAAACACGTCTTCGATTGGATCAAGAAATCACGTTTTCCCACAGTGACCTTGCACCCACTTCGTGATTAATTTCGTACACTCTTTCTTATCCGATGCCCAGAATTTTGCGTGTTACCCTCTATTTAGTGTATTTTAACCGGTATTTGGTATCACCGGGTGACACCAAATTTGAATTAGAGTGAATCAGGAAATCACTTTGTCCCATTCAAAACCTACCCCGTGTTTCGGCCCTTTAGAAGTAGAATACTGCAAAATCTTTTGATATCGGATGTCCAGTATTTGGAGTAGCGCCTGGTATTTAGTGGGTATTTGCTGATTTAAACTTGGTATTTGGTGGGAGAAACCTGACATTTGTTTCTGTAATTAGGTACTTGGTGTGGTCCCAGTATCTCGGCTTCCTTAACGTCAGGGGCGGCCTTGCTTCCACATCACAGAAATGTACATGTATTATACTTGGATCAGACATGCGGTACTACGTTCTACTCATATTCTTGATATAAAGTATATAGACCTGTATTTACCTCTAGAACCATGAACGGTTCACGTGATACTTGAGCGATGCGATGTGCACACTTAATTGATTGGTCAATATACTGAATGTGAGAAGAGATAAATAAATTTTATTATCCATTTCAAAATAAGATTTGGGTTTCGATGGAAATGGTGTTAATAATGCTGTTCTTAAAGACATATCCACTTAGTGGTAGAAAATTGACCTTAAACGAACCTTATCTTTGAATTTGCAACAAATTACAAATTTAGAAAAAAAATTAATTTCAAGTTCATCCGGAACAAACAATGTGATACGAATTATATAAATATAAATATAACACATGGAGTGAAAAGTCCCGGGCCTAACAAAGAAAACACAGTTGTTTCGGTTCAAAATTAGCTAAATTCATCAACGTAATCTCCATCTTGAGCAACGCAATCATTCCAGTCCACTGCGTTCTGCATCATCGGTGTCTCTACGACCACGTTTGAAGTCAGCAAACCAACGTTTTATTGTTGTTTCTGATGGAGCGGAGCCCACATAACACTTTTCAAGCCATTGCTTCGCTTGAACGGTATTTTTCCCATCAAGAAGCAGTGTAAAATTAAAACACGAAATTTTTTTTGATCCATTGTTTTGAAAATAACAAAAGTAGGGTCACTCTTAGCACAATAACTCACAAACTAATGAATAGAATATCATGAAATATTAACAGCTATCTTTTGAAGGTTAGTATTAACTGAAAAAAAGGTGACTGCAATAAAACAAGCACCATCTATGTGTTAGGCTCGGGACTTTTCAGACCATGTAATATGTTGATAAATATTTTATCAATAACCACACAAAGGCCAATGAAATTGTTAGTTAAAAATTAATTCGACATCGATTTCGAATAGTAATTCATTGGAAAACTATTAACAATAGCATTATTAATTAATTAATTTTTTTAAATTTTGTATTCAATTCTTGAAAGGCAGTTTTTTTGAAAATTTTTTGTGTTTTTCTCACAAGAAATATTTTGGCATTTTATTTTATTTATGAAATATGAAATCGTCAGTTTTTCTTTACAAGCTCTCGTTTCCTTTAAAATTGTCATTGAAATGATTTTAAACTTGAGTTTGAAAGTTATAATTGAAAAACCAAACACCTTTTGCCGTAAAACGAATTAATAGATAGCTGTAACGGCAATGTCATGGAGAGCAATGGCACTCACTCATAGACAACTCTTAAGATTGCACTCTGTATCCTGAAGGAGTAATATTTACTCGTATGTGTTGTACAAGATAGATCGTAGGTGAGTAGAAGATATGTGATATATATTTTATTTATGAGTTTTACATTGTTTTTGTTTTTTTATGTATAGTTTTATATTTTTGTAATTTTTTTTTTCACACTATTATACACTGGAAATTGCTATTTGAGTGTATTTTCCAGATATTTTTTTATGACTTTAATGGTCTGTAGAATTAATACAACACCCTACAGCTATTGTATCTTTTTCATTTTATAATTGGTAATGTAATATTCATGACTTGATGCCATACATACCATTGTAACTAATAAAACCATTTATCGAATTTGTTTATACAAGGGGTCTATTTTATAATTATATAAAATCACTTTATATACAAAGTATAAACCAGAAATTTTAACCCTTTAATTTTCTTTACATTTCTGGTTACGGTTTTTATTTTGAAAACAGTTTATTAGTAAGAATATCAGCTCCAAAATAACTGAAATAAAACAGAGTTGGATTCGATAAGAGAAAACGTATATGAAAACGATATTGATAAATGTTTTATGAAATACTTATGAATATATAAACTTTGAATCGTAATCTAGCAGTTTTTTGTAAAAAAAAATCCAGTTGCTGTTAGTGACGGGATCCTGTACGTATAATGATAATATTTTATTATTTTCTTTCTTTTCTAACAAAGCTTGTTTTATTTTATCGCAAATTAAAAAAATTAATAAAATAAATAAATAATGATTTTAAATGTACCATGTTTTTATAATCGACAAAATAGTATAAAATAATTGCTTCAATTTCAAACGAAAAACATGGGACATGCAGCAACATTAGTTAAGATATTAATGTATCAATTATCTGCTTAATTCGCTCCAGGTTTTTCAATCAAAATTAGAGAAATTATTTTTTTAATTTAGTTATAAAAACATGGTACTTTAAAAATTATTATTATTTTATTATTATTTTTTTACTTTTTCGAGTTACATGACTAGAATTTTTCGTATATTGAATGGGATTCTTCGTTTTCTTCATTTTTTTTCTGATGTTTTGTGCTCTTTTTTCTGTTATAGAAATAAAATTTCGGACTTCTTTTTATTGACTGTGTTCAAAAAAGACTGCTCTGTCTGGGTAGTTGAAAAAATAAAAATCTATTATATAAATAAAGTAAATTAATGGCACAATAAATTAAAGCAAATGAATGCACAATAAATTAGAAGACTTATTAGAGATAATTCTTTAGATTTTCAAAATTTGATTGCATTTCATAGTTTGGAGTATTTTTAATTAGCATTTATAAAATACCATAAATAGTCTGTACAGTTATATATGTATACATGTATAACAATAATATGTATTGTTATTACGTGTTTATTAGCCAAATTTGAGCTAAAATTGTGAAGAACTCAAACATTTTACGAAATAATGTTTCAAACAAAATTAGTTTGTATAACAAAAAAACAAACATTTATTATATTTTAACTTTTATAGTTTAATACTGTAGCCAAGGATCTATTAGACCCAACTGACCGGATTTTGCTCATTCACGAGTTTAAAATCACTTTGCATGTTTAGAATACGTCACTAAAATTTCAATTCGCTATCTCCTTATGTTTTTGTAGTAAATAGACAAATAAGGTGTTTCTATGAACACTTATACTAAAATTTTGTTTTGGCGATCGATATTGGATACAGTTACTAGCTTTAAATTAAAATTGATATATTCTGACATATTATGTATGACGAGTATAAAAATCGAAATCTCAAACCAAGCTGTATGATTATTATGAGCTGTATTTAAGATATAATTGTGGTTAAACAATTTTTAGTAGCACCAAGCATATGTAACGACAGTCTAAAGTCAGATTTATTGCATTTATTTTCGTTAAGAAACCGTGCCATACAAATTTGTCACATACAGACTCACGAACATGCGTACCTTAAATGTTACTCACTCACGCACACACACCCATCGCACATACACACATACACACACTTAATACACTGAATTACACCCAATACAATCGGTCATGGACACACCGCACCATACGGTCAAATTCGTGTGAAATGTAGAGAAAATATGAGGTCATTTCCGGCTGGTAATATAATATTAAGTTACCATTCACCGTAAGGAATTTATCTCGTAAACAGCTCATAAAAAATATTTTTTTGATAATAAATCATTACCATAGCGCTTTAATCGACACAACCGGAGCCCTAGCTTCATTTTTCTTCAAGCCATTAGAATATGAAATCGTTAGAATAAAAATGTTTATTTCCTCTCAGGTTGTTCTTAAACTATGCTATCACATAAATCCAAATCCAAAAATATACACTAACAAAAGTAAATAGAAAATTCCCAAGAGATGGTAGAGAAAAATTATTAGACTTGATGTCTACAATTAAATTACTATCCTATTATAACTTTTATGAACTTTATGACATTATAATGAAAAAAATTTTTTATATAATAATGTTAGATAGTGCATCAAGTATTTCTTTAGTTCTTGTTCGAATGTCAGAGCTACCCAATAATAACTTGAACATGATGTTATTACATTAAAACAATGTTGGTATCATTCATTCTAACCCAATAAAATGCAGTATACTCTAATCAAGTATATGCTACTTTGTGTGATTATTTGTAATCTATGGTTCTAAAACAGATATATACTACTAGCCTTCTTTATTTTGAACAACAATTAACTATACATGCAAGTTAGTATTTTTAACAACAAACATTAATTGTAAAAACTAGAAAATTAATAATGGGTGCGTGAACTTATGTACGCGTGTCAGAAGTTATACTTCTTTGGCATCATTAAAAAAATAACTTTTACATGCAAATAATTAATTACAATAAAATAATTAAAGGACTGCAGAAGGATAGTCAACACATTCAATAAAGCTCAGTTAAAATTTGAAAAATTAAATAAATAAATATATATTTTCTTACATTTAGTGTAACATAAATCATAATTACAGCTTCAACTTGTATGACGGTGAAGCGATCGCATCTTAAAATGTCACTCTCATCATTTTTTCATAAAGCGCCTACAGAAGTATAACCTCAAAAATATTTAAAACAACAATAATTAATAAAAAGCACTGGCAAAACTTGAGCAATCAAAATTGCAATCTATTTTTATTACATTGCTATATGTAAGATGTTTGTGAATATTAAAAAATGAGAAGAAATAATCTGCAATTATTATTTTTTTGGATAGATATAAAATAAATAAAATAAAATTTATATGAGTGAAGTAGGACTCAAGCCGAGGTCCGTTGAAGACAAACTCAACTATGATAGATATACGGCTGTGGCTGCTATATAGTATGTATATATTATGTAATATTTGTAAATACTTATATAAAATCATGTCTTAACAGTGTCGCCAGTTCGATGGTTTTTTCTCATCTCAAAAAATGCTTCACGTTTCTAAAAAAGTAACCACTTCAACAATTATTAATAAATTTTTACATTTTTAATAAAAATGTCTTTAAAAATAATAATCAGTAGTTTTCAAGAAATATCATGGCTCAAATTCATACACATATCTCTCGACGAAGTTTTGTGGCACAACTAACTCATATTAATACAATCTAATTCTACCATGTTTATTATAAATACTTCATATTAACACTCGATTGTTTTTCAGGGTAGAAATAATTTTGGGTATAACGTGATTATAGAAACAAAACACTGGATACCGCAAAGTTCGAGCTTCAAAAATACTTTATGTGTATATTTCTATAGGTTTCTTAAGTCAACAACAGTGTTTTGAATCAAATAACTGCATAGAAGTGACAATTATAGTATTACTAGCTGGCCCGGCAAACGTCGTTTTGCCATATATTTTTAATTAACTTCAACATCTTCTAAGTATAATAACATATTCTTAACAACTTTCCTCTATTTCTTAATACTGAAAGCTAAGGCAAATTAGAATAAATAATGATATTAATATATATTTTAAAGCATACCCGGACACGTTGCGGTGACAATTGATATTACATCGATTGCATGCAAAATTTGAAGCAGATTGGACGAAGGAATTCCGTTGTCCCATACAAACTTTGCCTCTGGTTTCCATCCCATTAGGGGTAGAATTTCAGAAAATCTTTTCTTATGGGATGCCCGGTATTTGATGTGTAACCCACTATTTTGTGTGGGATACCCGTGACACGAAATATTTATATATACACTCACGTTTGATGTGGGACACCCGGTACCTCGTACACCCACAATTTGTGTATATTGTGCTGTGGTTCTCATATACTTGATGAAAAATAGTTAAAGGAAGTCCAGAACCACTAATATAGAAAAGAAGAGATAAATAAATTCTATTTTGAATAGCTAACCCGGGTAAACATTGTTTTGTTATATAAATTATTTCTAATTAACATCAATGAATATCTCCTAAATATAATAACATATTCTCAACTGTCTATAACTAAATAATGAAGCTGCGGAAAATCAGAATAATATATGATATTAATTTATATTTTGAAGCATACCCACCCAGTTTACGCGTTTCTGTTGTATTTTTCACATTTTAATAAATGATATTACATCGTTTACATGCGGATGCATTCTAGTATTTAATGTACACCCGGTACATTATAAGCACCCGGTATTTACCTGGTATTTGCTGGGGTACACCCGGGACCGCGTTCACCCGATAATTTTTGCTGTGGTACACATACACTTGATGAAAGGTATATGGACCTTCTGAACCAAGAATGATTCCGGTAATACTTGAACAATACGATATGCACACTTTATATAGTTGACAGTTGGTCATACTGCTAGTGAGAAGAGATAAAAAAGTTTTATTTTGAATTTCAAAATTAGATTTTGGTTTCTATGGAAATGATGATTTGTAACATGTGAGAAAAAAAAAGACAAAATATGTTTCACAGCTAGGAACATTTTGTATTCGAAAATTAAATTGTCGTTTATAGTATTTTCCATTACTTATAATTTACCTTTCCTGAACTTTCACGAATATTTCAAGACCAAAATTAGCCAAATCGGTCCAGCCATTCTCGAGTTTTAGCATGACAAACGAACAGCAATTGATTTTTATATATATAGATAAGAAAATTATATTGGAGTGAGATAGAAAATGTCAATATAAGTGCAGTTCAGTTCAGTTTTTATCGTTAACTGGTTTTATCTAAATATTTAAAATTAATGTAAGGCTTTCCATGGTTTCAAATGTATTAGGAGGGTAATCGTAACCATGTCCCTTTTCTATCTACATTTTTTTGGTTCTTTGTACCTTCCTTGAGAACACTCCACCAAATACCTTCTAGCACAATCTAATAATTATATTGTGGGTTATTTATTATGTTGTTGGTGGAGCCGCTTCCGCTGATTAGATTCGAAACCTGCAACCTCCAGTCTAGGTAGTCAAAAGGGTGATGGTACTTGCAACCTCCAGTCTAGGTAGTCAAAAGGGTGATGGTACTTGTGTCTTTAGCCACTTGGACACTGAGCCGGTTCCAAGGAGTCAAACAATATCAATCAAATACAATGTATTCTATTTTCAATACTGTTGAAAATAATACGCATGAAAACAAAAATTAAATAATCAATAATAGTTATTGTTGTTTTGTACTTTTTGACACTTTGAGCAATACATCAGTTCCTTTTTATGTTTTTAATTATGAAATTAAACTAAATCAAAGGTTTAAATATTTAAAAGTTATTATTTACGTTATATATTTCCTTACAACATTAAATTTCAATGAATAATATAATTTTAAAAATTTTCAGCCATCAAATATAATAAAAATAATTAAAATACATAAATAAATAAATAAAAATAACAAACAAATATTGAAAACTTTGTGTTTGTTTTATTTTTTTAATTAAAATGCAAAAAGTGTACACTTTGATAGTACTGGAGCATTTGTGGCTATGATAACGGCATTAATTACATAAAAAGTCACTTTAAATTGAAACTGACAGTCGCAAACATCACACAAAACCGAGACTTCCATACAAACTTTCACTAACCCCCTCACTCTTTAAATTATAATAATACAAAACACTGAATCAAAATATTCTTGATACATGGTGAGTGGATACAATTTAACAACCTTGAAACCCTTCCCCCATTATATTTGACTTTAAACTTCAAAGAATACAGTATCGAATTTGTAGTTTTCTAAAGTCGTTTTTTATGGAACGCTAACATTTGCAAGATTGTGCTACTTCTTTTCTTTTTTCGATCGCCGTTTTCTAATGTTTGAACTCCTAATTAACGCTGTTGTGTTATTATAAATTTACGTAGATATATATTTTATTGCTATTATTGGATGAAAACAACTAGACGCTTTGAGTATTACTTTGAGCTTTTTTTCACTACAGATGAGAGTGCTTAGAAAACAATTACTAGAATACCATGTGTCTAAACGTAGTAGATTTGGCTGTCCGTTGATAACCAGCCAGAACATACGATTTAAAAAACACTGATTGTAATGTGGTTGGCTGACTGAAGGCTCAAGAAGTTCCAAAACGTGTACACATATAATAGTTTTTTGGATCAGAACAAAAAGTATTTAAGGAAACAAATACTTAAGGCGGTTAAAATCTATATAAAAGGTAGCGATATTTAATTATAATTTGATGAATACAGTCGTAACTAAAAAATACAAATTTAATATCGCACTTCATATTAAAACGTTATATTGTTATAAAATATTTGATATACCTTTATATGTATATATAAATATTATATTACATATATTTAAGACACCTTATAAGTTGAAGTGAATGAACATGAGAGTTGGAATGAATGAATGAATGAATGAATATATGAAATATAAGTGAGTTGACCTACCTAGCTAATAAAACTTCATTCAACTTGTAAAACATCAAAATATGAAATTTAAATGAGAATATGAAAATTATGCAGAGTGTTTCTGAAAAGTGCCCTCAAAACTTTTTTTATTATACTTATTATGATGCGTTTAGGATCAAAAGAGTTTCAATGAATACAACACATACATCTCTTTCTTCTCTTTTGTAATTCTATTGTAAGAATTAACGCCATGGGACTTCCATTATAACTTAACCTATGATTATATTTTTTATAAGCTAATTTGCCAAAATGATAACCATACCACATACAATTTTACTTTAGTAGCCATTTTATTCAGTCATGTAAAATATTATTTTCCGAGAAAAATGATAATTTTAACAGACAACAGTAGATATAAATAGAACTAATATACCTGCACATTATTTGCGATTTTGTTCTGAACCTATCATTAACACAAGGCAATTTTTTGCATACAAATGCTTCAAGGCGCTAAGTAAACGACAGTATATTAAATTTATTATACAATTTGTAACGCTAAAAAATTTATAAACTAACAAAACATTGGAGAACGTATTCCAGGAATCATATAATTCGAGAATTTTTTCAATTCGCACGTACCTTTCACCTCCAAAACGAAAATAAAACGAGATAAAATCAAGTTTTGGTGGCGTACCTTAGACTAAAAAATGAGAGTAAGTTTTCCAATGAATAAAATTGGCCAGTCAGGTCCAATCAGATTCGTGACATACCATTTAGAGTACAAGAGGTAGAAGAAGATTTCAAGAACTATAAATGTGTACTTCTTAAAAAAAAAAATTGAGTTTGAAAAATGTTAACATGAACTGTAAAGATTGCAATCTCACCTCACATTTAACAAATTCACACTCATGTAATAAATACAATTCATATATTCATTTTTATTAAAGCTAGTAATTATAAATAATTTAAAAACTCAACCATATACCAGGTAATTAAATATTTAACACTGTTAGTTATTACCTCAATTTGAATATTCATTGACTTTGAAGACATTTAATGAATAAAACATGCTTGATATTGTGTAGGTAAATATATATTGAATTTAAACAAAATATAAGCAATATGATATTTGAAAGTAAACTCTTCTTTCACGATAGCAATGTTTTCAGAAATCATTAAAATTTGAAATATATATTATTAAATGCATAACAAATACGTTGTAAACATTTCACCATCCCAAACATGAGATACATAGCTATTTAAAAATGATATTTTTTCCTAAAGGGCCTTTTACAATCTTAATAAAAAACTATTATAATATATGGTAAAATAAATTCTGAAAAACAAGAAAAAACGGATGAATTGACTACGTTGTTTAGATAAACAATTAAAATTAGTAAGCATTTAAAATGTTATATGCCCATAAATGTATATAATAGAGTATGTAAGTGTGAGTGTAAACAGTTTATAGTCTCAGTAATAGACAAATACGTTACGTTAAAATTATACCTAGCGATCTTGGTACTGCATATATGTTGTTTATATAATGTACATACTTAGGTAATACCACTGGACTAGTGATAGTATTTTCTTAAGGAAAAACAGATCAGTAAAACATAACAATAATTAGGAATTTGGTCCAAAAAATGTTGGATCAACATACAAAATATAAAATTTAAGGTTAATAAATTTATTGTGCAGTAAATGTGAGCTTGGTATTTTGCATTGGTTATGAACAATGACAAAACTCATACTTGAATTTATAAATACATCAGCAGGCTATCTATTAAAATATCAATATGAAAAACAATGATTTTTTCATACATTTGAGTTCCAATGATTAAAATAATTTAAATGTGGGTCAATATTAATTTTATTTTTTTATTAATTTAGTAATTAACCTTATTTTATATTACTAACTATTCGTTTTTAGTACAATATTGGTAGAAAATGTATATAAACACAATGAGTTTATTGGGCGCAACATTCTTTGTACGCAGTTCAAATTTTCGAAAAATTCTCGCATGGTTGTACGGTAAATGAAATTTGTAAGAATTCGGACACAGTATATTCGAAAGAATATAATGAGATACATACTTGAGAAAAAAACGATCATAACTGGCAGAATTATTGTTATTTAAAAAAAAAATTATAATAAAATACTTATCGAATTTTAAGTGCGATGAAATTTATATGCGATCTTAATAATATTATTTAACATTTCTAGAAAACCTTGTGGAAAAAATAAAGGTACAAAAGTTTGTCTAACTTATTATTGATGGTATCGAGCTAAATGAAAATGCTTCTAGGGTCTTATTTTTTGAGTTTTACAACAAAATTTTTAGATCTTACGAATTTTTGACAACTTTTTAGGAAAATTACGAAAAACATCTTATAAGCACATATAAAAATGGTATATTTTGGTTCATTTTGAAATTTCTTAATTTCCCTTAGTCAATATTTTGTTAGAAATTAAAATTTTATGAATTAAGCATAAATTCGATATCTCAGCATTGAGCAAACGTTTTTAATCCTCACAAAAATACATTTACCATTTACAAACAGCCTGTATAATACAATGACATAAATAAATGTCTTCATTTTCTTCATTTCCTTTTCAAAATGTCACTTAAATTATGTATAATATTCATATATTTTCGATATATAAATTTTATTCAAATGTTCTTTTGAACAAATGTGATGTAGCTGTGATATTTTATACAAGTGTATTCTATTCCATCTTTTGCCAGCCATCTTTGTATCTCTGCTTCTGATATTAGATGAGGAATGTGCTTGATAAATATGAACGAAATGTAACAATAGTAGTATTTTTTCAATTTATTCTTTATGAAATTATAAATATGTAGATACAAAACTGTCTACGTAGTGGAAATATTTAACGAGTTACTGTCTAAATTTATATTTATTAAATGAAAATTTTATGAAATAGACAAAATATATGTAGGTCAAAATCCGCTTAATATCAGCTTGATTAATTAGTCATAAATGGTGAACTAAATGCATAATATCTAGGATTTTTACATAAATGGCTACACTTGCAGGAATTCGACGATTCCTTTCTCCTATTTTTCAAATTTTCGATATTCACATAATCGTATACGAGTTTATTTCACAACATAAATCAATTAATATTAGGGATATTTTAAGTTCACTGTTCCTAAGATAGATTCAAATTTTGTGTTTCTTACGAATAATTCTATTTTATTCAATTAGTTATATGGCGTCTTTATTAGTTATTGGCGTCGTTAAGACGTAAGCAAAACAAAAACTTCAAAATTTTATTTCGTATCAGTTTGAAGCGGAGTCTGTTTCAATATGCTGTGTTGCTTGGTCCAGTTAATGACGCGGTTGTGTTACCACAGTAAGTGTACAATTAGGTGCTTGGATATTTATTCGGCATTCGTCCAATAGATGTATGTTTACACATTGTGTTACTTTTGGTGTAAGATCGATAAGACTTTCAACTTTAAAGATTAAATCTTAACATACATATAATTTCTCATTAAATATTTTACTGTTGATTGGCCTAAAAACATAAAGATCCAAAGGCTCAATATCTCGTTTCGCTCACAACATATGAAAATCCTGTCACAAAAAAGAAAAAAACCAAACATAGTCAAACAAACGAAGCATCACAAAAGAATACAAACACTCGAAGAAGTCCACTTTTTATATATTCTCAAAAATTTAGTAGTCTCCCAGACCTCTAGTTGACAATAGATGTTATTTAAGGGAATAGTCGGTATATAATGTCGATACAGATTAGATGTTCTGTAATCTTTGAGAAGCCGAATTCAACAATGAATTTTGCATGTGAATATCATATATCTTATATAAACCACACCCTAATAAATAGAAGAATAGGAATAGAAAAAAAACATTTAAACATTAATAAATATTTTCTGGAAATGTAGGTAATTTGTAGTGTTTGTGTGTTTGTGTGTGTACATCACTATGGGTATCATTGACTGAAAAGTCCCAGGCATAACAAAGAAAACACAGTTTTTTTGGTTCAAAATTAGATTTATTCATCAACATAATCTCCATCAAGAGCAACGCAATCATTCCAGCACCGGTCAAACATTTCAATACCACTTTTGTAGAACGATTTATCTTTTGCCTCAAAATAGGCCTCAGTTTCAGCGATAGCCTCTTCATTCGTGCGAAATTTCTTACCGGCGAGCATTTTTTTCAGGTCTGCGAACAGCCAGTAGTCGCTGGGAGTCAAATCTGGCAAAAAATTCCGGTTTGTTACGTTTAAACATGACCAAACACTGCTCAGAATCATCAACACGTTCACGTTTTTGGGTCAACAGCGTACAAACGCGGCACCCACTTTGAACAGAGCCTTCTTATATCCAAATGCTCATGCAATATAAAGCCAACACGTTTTTTTGATATCTTTACGATGTCAGCTAACTCACGCAACTTCACTTTTCGATCATACAAAACGATTTGCGGAATTTTTTTTTTATTTTCTGATGTTACCGCCTCATTTGGACGTCCACTGCGTTCTGCATCATCGGTGTCTCTACGAACACGTTTGAAGTCACCAAACCAACGTTTTATTGTTGTTTCTGATGGAGCGGAGTCCCCATAAGACTTTTCAAGCCATTGCTTCGCTTGAACGGTATTTTTTCCCATCAAGAAGCAGTGTAAAATTTAAACACGAAATTTTTTAATTTTTTTTTTCTTGGCCGTCACAAATTAAAAATATAATTGTATCAAGAACTTGTTTTAATAATGCAACACAAAGTCTTCTAGTTGAAAATTCTCGTACAACCTGTAATCTAAATATTTTCCATAAATTTTTCTTAAAAAGGATGGCGATATAATTAATAGGATATAATTAATCGAGATTGATAATTGCTCGTCCGAACACATTTGACTGGACTTTGAAATCTGGTGAAATTTAAGTAGAATATAAATAAATAATTGCTCAAAGCAAACAAATAGAATTCATGTAAAACACAAAAGACGAAGATAGTATGGTAAAAAGTAAAAGTCTGATAACTAATAAGGAATATAAATAAATATACAAGAAAACTTTAACAAAATAATTGGTGTAGGTAGAAAAGATGTTGAACAAAGAAAATGAAGTCAATCAAATTTGGTATAACATTTGTAACCAATAAAAACTTTTAAAATTGTATATTGATGACAGATGCCATTAAATGCTATTTTAAATTTATGCAAATACTCGTTACTGTTACTTATACTTTTCCCACATAAAAAGAGGTAGTACGTAACATAGGGAAAGTTATTATATATTCAATGCTAACACATTCAAATTCTCATTCTTTCCTGTAAGAGCAGAATCTGGAGGAACTAGAGTGTGCAAAAATACAGCACCGCATTTTGGAAGAAAGTAACAGGCGCCTTTTTAAATTTACCAGGCTTTTATTAAAAATTTGTCACGTTTACATTATTAGATTTGTGAAGAGTTAGACACATTCATGCAATTTATGTCGCATTAAATTTTTTCTTTCTCATGAAATTTTAATTTTGTTGCTTTTCGAACTTGAATCGCTTGTAGCAACAAATCGAAACATTTTGCGAAACTATAAGTTCAAAATTGTTTTGGTTTGCCCAAAGAATATTATACAACTTCCAAATACTTATAAAATAAATACTTCCAAAAAAAGTGTCACTCTAAAAACTTAGATTAGATGATTGAATGTCAGAGCTCTGTTTTTCACACTCATTTATCTCCAGATCCTGCTTTATTTCTTTCTATACTTTTTTATAACTCTTATCGAATAATGAGTACGGAGGACCTTGTAAACCTGTTTAATCAATCTGTTTCAGTGATATGTATATTTCGCAACGCAGCTAATCCGTATACTCATTGCGATGAAGTACAGTTAAAAATAAAATAATAGTCATTCATTGTCTTCTTAATGAATTTGTATCTTGGCCTACATATAATATATGAGAATATATTAGTTTTAGTCTAAGGTTTGTTACTAGCGAAATACTGACAGTACAAACAAATTTTGATATAAGAAAGCATAATATGCCCTGATTAGTCCATTTTCATTTGCTCATCCATCTATCTTGAATAAAGCTGAAAAACGAAGAGATTTTGTGCAGAGATTTAGTGGCGTTTCCTAGACCTTAAATGTAAAATTTAGTTGTTAAATGAACGAAATAGGCCTAATAGATCCAATAGATCGAGAACTCATCTTTTGAACCACCAAAAATAGAAGGAAATTTCAAACTCAAAAAATGTTCGTATTTTTAAAATAATGTTTTAACTATTTTTTCGTAAAATGTTTAGATTCTTCATAATTTAGGCGCAAGTTTCGCTAATATACGCATATCTACATTACACCTTATTACTATACCTACCTTTTCACCAAAAAAAAAGATAATATCGAGTATTTAATAATTGACTAAAAATTGTTTAAGCATTGATACTAAATCAAATGTCGAAAGTCTGAACAATAAACTCAGTTAATTGTTATCTTCACATGTTGATGAATAAGGATTGAGAATGCGTCATTAGTTCACGAAAATGAAATAGAATTCTTGAACAGTAAGCAAAAACGAAATTATCTTCGAAAGAATTGGAAAATTGATTATTTACGCGTGTATTAGATACTTTGATACCAAATCTGATACTATATAACATATTTATAATCAACTCTCGTGTAAACGGGGCCAATATATAAAAATGCTTATCCACAGAGGTGTTATAACAATATTGCCAGTCCAATGGTTTTTTCCCATTTCAAAAATGCCTAACGTGCTTAAAGAAGTTTGTTAGTATCATTGAAAATTAGTAAATGATAAGAAATAATCTGCAATTGTAAATAATTTTTGGATAAATATAAATAAAAAATACGAAATGCTTATTATATGAAAGCAAATGATTGATTCTAACCAAGGTCCGCTGAATTCAAAGCCAACTATGCTAGTCATACGGCTTATGCTGTTACAAATAATATGTTATTTGCGTAGATAAATTAAGTCGAAATATTGTCGCCAGCATTTAATTCATTTTTTTTCTATCTCGTAAAACAACCAAGGTGCTTAAAAAAGTTTTGCCTTCAACTAAAAAGATTAAGGTCATTTCACCATCGGAATTGATTGATCCAGTCTTACAATCAATTTTTATTCAATGTTCCAACTTGGTTATTGTATTAAATTCTTGTTTCACATTTTGGTATATAATGTCTATCAATCAACTACCTAATTACATTTCTTTATATTCATCATTATCATTAACATAACATAAAAATATTAAAAAATATAAAAATGTTTATATTACCATTTTAGTATATGAATAATTTAAGAAAATACTCATTTCAATCGGAACGTTTTTTTATTATTTCATAAATAAATTTGTATATAATTTTATTTATAGCTGTTTACATTTATTAAAATTTATATTTCGATTAATGTAACACATTTTCTTTAGCATAAAATCTGGTTTTTATTTCTGATCATTCATTCACTAAAGTGAATTTCAATTTAGTATCAACGCTTTTCTGGTGCATGCAAATTCATTTGAAGTCAAATTGAAATTTACTTTTGAGAATGAAGTAAACATCTTAGATGCACCTTAGATCTGAAAATAACCACTTTTTAGATATGCAAATAACCAGATTAGAAGACCATTTGGTGTTTTATGCTTATACAAAAATAGTAAAAACAGAGACGACCATTCCAGCGGAATCTCTTCACCCATCAGAATAAGTGAGGAAAATTTAAGATTCAATAAATAGTATAAAAAATAAAAAAACGAACTGCAAAAAAGAAAATTTAAAAGTTATTCGCTCAAACGACCGAAACAAGATTGATTAAATCTAAATGAAAATGAAAAGCCTAAGTTATTATCCGGATTAAGCTACTCATACAGGCGAGACCCATTTATTTTCTTTGGGCTTGTTACTAACGATATACAACTGATCATAATGTGTTTAATCCATTATTTTACTTTAAATCTATTAAAAAACAAAAATTAATTATGTTATTACCTCTTTTGAATAGTTTTGACTATTTTTCATCTAACGCGTTATCCTAGTTAATCACATGTATCTCTTTTAACGATCTTGGATCATTTTATTGTTTTTATATTTTTATTAATTCTGTGTATTAGCTTATAAAATTATACATGTAAAAACAAAAAATTTGAAATTTATATTTAAATAAAATGTGATTGATAAATTTTCAAGTAATAAAGTGGATTTTAAACTAAATAAAAAATTTTTATAGTTAATAATTACTTCCACAAATTAACGCTCTCAAAAATAAATTCTATTTCTATGATAGTAAATATATAATTCGAATAAAAATCCTTTTGAAAACAAGTTTTTATTTAAAGGTATTAAAAAGAAAAAAATTTGCTTTTGCTTTATAACTTTTACTATCAACTTAAAACTTATGTGAAACTTATTTACACAACTTATGTGATATAAATGCTTTTCGCGAAATTTATTTGTTTAAATAAACAAGTTAATTAATAAACTTGATGTGTGTGAGTCATGATTTTAATTATTAGAATTTCCAAACTAAATAAATGCACTTAAATACAAGCTTTTATATCATACTACCAGACCCTGTTATGCGTTACTATGAAAATTTTCACAGTAAAAAGTTTGTAAAACAATTTTTCCATTTTAACAATATAACAACGATTACTTACAAAATTTTAAGTTTATTGAATCAAGGGATTTGTCCCAATGAAAACGTTACCCGCTTTGACTCTCTTCTCGTATATGATAACTTGTATTTAGTGAGGTACACCAGGAATTTGGCGGGACACCCGGTATATTAGTTTTAAGATCCAGTATTTGATGTGGGTTGTTCGTAAGTTGGTTCCTGAAACCCGGTGTTTCGTGTGGGACACCCAATACTCCGTCCTGTGATACTCATGAAAACACACTTGATAAAAAATTATGGACCTTCTGAATGCCGAATGGTTTCGGATATACCAGAACGGTTTTCAAATTTTTTTTTCCAATTGTAAGTCATTATTAACATTATCATAATAATACAATTCAACAAATACAACATGCAATTTTTTCCTATACAAAATCCCCATAAGACAAAACTCATCCCAATTTAACCCATTTTGGTGGTTCTTGAAAAAAAAATGGACCTAAAACATATCCTTTAAATTATTATCTTTTAAGTTAGAGCAAGGTTCCGTAGTTTAGGAGTTCATCAAGAAAAACATAATTTTTGACACGTCATTTTACAACAAGATAAATTTTGTATTGATATTTTGAGTTTTAAAAGTTTTAAAGTAAAAGTTACTTTTTTAAATTGATTATCGCTAAAATTCTATTTATTTCCCTCTTTTGATGATTGAAGTTTGAAAAACTGATAACTTTTGCTGATTCATAAATGTTTTCCCGAACGTGGGTAATTTTTAATAACACTACAGAATGCCATTTTGAATTTAAAATAATTTTATTATCAGAGAATTAATTTTTCGAATTTTTGTTAATTTTTTATTAAAATAAATAAAACTGAATATTGGTGTTATGTAATTATATATTTTTTGTTATAATCATTGACTTTCCATTTTTTGGTTAATTTCATCGTTGTAGAACTTCTATGGCTCAGTAGCGAAAAACCCATGTATTGAGTTACAGTGCAAGGTCTGTGAAATTTTTTGGCGAGTCATCGAAGATGTGTGCGGAATGGCGTTCAAGTTATAATAAAATATAATGCCCTTTCTATACTCGAATTCCGGGCGCTTCTTTTAAATTGCTTCATGTAATCCAGTTAAGTGTTGACAATCATGTACTAAATATTCGATCGATTTATTCTATATAAGGCCACTACTTATTTATGAATCCTTTACTTGTATTTGATTATATAGTAAACTGATTCGTCACGTGATCAAATGAATAAAAATCAGATAACAAAGTTAGAGTTTTATTTTTTCTGTTTTTAGATATTTAGAATAATAAAAGATGAAAAATCTATTGACGCAACGTACCAAAGCTTTGGTGTAATGCTGTATTGTAATATAGAAATCAATATATATTATGTATAATGTATGTATATGTATGTATATTCGTCTAACGAACTATCAGTATGTGGCATATTGAACACACAAAGGAAAATTACATTATCGTTTTACCAATATCTGTCTGAAATATTACCGATAATTATCAAGACACATGAGAGCTTAATGTAATTTGTTTACTAAATTTAATTATAATTTAAAATTCAATTCAAGAAATCATGTGTATTATTTATTGAGTGAGTGTATGTTTCTTAATTTAAGCAAATATAGAAATGTATTTGTTACTGATGAACTATATATTTCAGTTAATGTATGCAATCGGTAGTTGCCACATGCTATTGCGTTGATTTTTAGATACAGCAATTAATAATAATTAATATGCACATTTTATGTACCAAACAAGTACTGTCTTGGAGATTTAATAGGCATATTTCTTTATTTTGGATATGTTCTTTGGCCCATTCATTTCACGGCACCATGAATACATTATGGCAGGAGAAGCTCAATAGATTGACTTGACTCAATATGTATAAAATAAAAATTTTTTTTGTTTTTAAACATAATATAAATCCTATTAAAATGCATGTAAATAGCAGGTTGTGTCGTTAATATTAAAATAACTGAAAGAAATAAATGTAAATTTATGTTTCCAACAGAAAGTTAAAGTTTTGAGCAGTTTAGAAAGTGAATATATACACCATCAAACAAAAATCTAGTAAAAAAAGCTATCACACATTATTTATGAAAATATATTTTTAAATATTTATATCAAGGTCATGTTATATATTATTAATATTTTTGTTGGAACACAGTGAACTCTAAAACAAAGTAATTTATTTGTCTTGTTCATTTTGTTATGGCTAAAGTATTCAAAGTTTATAGAAAAAATGAACAATAATATCTGCAGCTTTAAGTATTTTTTTATAATGACAATTAAACTTATTCAACTTAGTGGTTCAATCTAACTAGACTTAAAAAAATGCGCATACATTTTTTTTATAGTATTTATATAATTGTTGTATAAGAACTATTTAAAATTTTTGTTATTATTAGAAAATAAAATAAGTAATTTTAAAACCGAATGCCAAAACAAAATTTAAAACTTATACACTAAACCGAAACAATGTTTGATAATAGAAAACAAAATCAAATGAAGTATAAACAAAGCAAACTCACTTCGGTTTAACAGATTATATTATGAGCTACAAGGATAAGCTCCCTACAAAAATTAAGTTTAGGTGCAGGCGGGACTCATGAATTTTCTTTCGATTTATAATTCGTAATTTAATCCCGCCTACTATTCAACTCAATGTGGGTATTTAATTTACGAATTCAGCCTATTATAATATAGTCTGTTAATCAAGGGTAGAGTTTACTTTGTTTATAGTTCAGTTCAATTTCTCTATCTTGTTTTGGCCGTTTTAGTGCATTACATTGAAATTTTCTTTTTTGCAGTTGGTTTGTTGATTTTAAAATTATTTATTTTATTTGAGACTTATTAAGACATTATTATTTATCAGTTTAGTTTTAAGAAAATTATTTTACATTTAATTAGTGGTTGTAGCAATATACAGTTGTACAACGTTAGTAAGTTTGTTAATACGCCTCTGCCTTGTACGACCTACCTATTTATAAGTACTTATATTACCTGTGGTCGAAATTCGACCATCTCTCAAACATCTTTAATAAATTTATAATAATTCTATAACTTATTAATTATATTTAAAGAGCCCTTATTATTTTACTGAATAAAAATTTCACTATGCCAAAGTTTGTTTATTATATCATATTTTCAATATCTTAAATTGTTTCCAATCCTAATACTTCTTCTTCTCCTATTATTAAACTTCAACAAATGTGATTGAAGTGTGAAAAAAGGTATTGTTTCTTTTCTGAATGGCAGATAGAAACATAAAAAGAAATAAAAGTATACTTTCTTTGTTGGGGTCATTGTCCTTTAGCTAGATCTTCGGTTTTGTTATTGGATATTGCTAAAGATCATTTATAGTTTGTTATTATACATAAAATTATTTACCAACTCTAGACTTATAGATAATTTTAACTGAAAACTTTAAAATTTTAAAATCATGGCAATATAATACATATGTCAAAATTGGAAATAAATTATATACATAATATACATATATAAACTATCATGCATACATGTACGATTATTTAGCGTAAAAATTGATTTCTTTACGTTACTTTTTAAATTGTTTATTCTAGGTAATAAATAAATACAAATGAATAAATATGAAAAAAAGGATCAAATAAAATAAAGATATAAGATATAAAAATAAAAATTGATTTTAAGTATTCCTATGACTACAATTCATACACGCATTTCATTTAAATTGAAAAACAATGATATTGGAATTTTTTAACTAACTAATAAACTCAATTCAAATTAGCATTCAAGGGTAACTATGGTACTACAACATTTTTCGATTCGAATAACTTTCATTAACTTTTTTTGCTAATAAATACCGAAAAACGGTATCTTAAATTATTGTTTGACTATTAATATATAGATTACAAATGAATGGGTTTGATAAAACAAGGTTCAGTAATAATGAAGTAATGTTAAATTATTTCTCATACCAATTAGTTATATTTTAGGAATCTTGATTCTTTGAAAGATCTATTCATTGCAATTAGTGATATTTTAATTATTCAAAACTTTAACAATGATTTAGTTCCGTTATAGAAAATAACGGAACACAATTAATTTTTATTACACAATTTTATAGAAAAAATTCAATGTTTTAATTTAAATTTTGTCTATAAAACAAAATTAGTTATTCCCGACTAGAAATTTTTGACTGCACCCATTTGGTGCCCAATAGGGTTTCCCAATAGGGATTCTACGTTGGGATGTAACGCAGAGATGACCTTGGGCACCAATTGGGAAATCCCTATCTGTTCCCTGTTGGGCTAAACCTGTGTGTGCCACTCAGGGCAGTCCCGATCTGTTCTTTATTGGGTAATACCTATGCGGTCCCAAATGGATAATCCATATCAGTTTGTATTAACATACAATAGCCAATAGTAATAAAACAAAGTGCAAATTGACTTACAAGTATTTTTATTAATAATTTTTAATATTCAAAAAAAAAAAAAAAAATTGATTTTCAACAGATTTTTCGAAACTTTTTTCCACGAATAAACTTTTCGTTGATTAATTTAATGCGGTATCAACAACACAATTTTTTTCGGAATCAGAACTATTCGGTCTTGATTTTTTGTATTTTGGTTTAATTTTTTTATTTTTGTATTTTTCATTGAACTTCCTTTAGAATCAATCGATGAAGATTTATGTTCATAGAAGAAACGGCCAGTATTAGAAGCAATCTTGCTTTGATTAGGCGACAATGATGAAGCTGAAGATAGCGACAATGATAAATGACAATGATCCATTAATTTAAATTTTTTCTAGCTTTTTTTTTTTGGAGACTCGATCTAGTTCTTAGTTTCTTCTTCGTGAAGCCCTGTAAAAAAATAATCATATTTTGTAATTTTCGAAATTTCGGCGCATCATGTGGACATGGCATGTATTTACAATAAACCGTTTGGTCGTGTTTGTTTCATGTCAGCCAAGAACTTCGAACAATATCGATATCATTATCGGAATTATTTTCCAAAAAAAGCTTTAACTTAATTAATTAATTAATGTTATTTAGATTTGTTTCTGAAACAAAACAAAATTCAAAAGATTAATATAACAATTACAAGCACTTTAAATGGAAGTAAAAAGATTTCATTTTTTGAAATTACTTACATAGTATCAGAAGATATTGAAAAAGAAGTTAACACAAAATTATTTCTTAAACAATCACTAATTTTTTAACTAAACGTTTAAAAATAAACATCAATTGATACAGAACTTATTATATATTTAATGTCCAAGTAATAAGCTTAATTTTTTCGTTTTATTTTTTCACATGAATATTTAAAAAACTTTCACATTAAAATACACATAAATATTTATTCAACAATCTCAATTCAAATAATTAATTGCTATCGCTTCCTAAGTTCTGATAATAAATCAAAATTTACATTTTAAAATGAATTTATGCAAGTTCGTTCACTGCACTACGACGTACAATCTACAGATTTAGACTTGTTAATAATTTTTTTTGTTGGAAGTAAACATTATTTTTAGACTAAGAGCCCGTGATCGCCGGTCCTACCACATAGTATAAAGGCTAAAACATTTTCTGTGCAAGTACCCTACAGCAGGTAAGAAGGTTTGGATATTATGAATCTCGAACCGTGGTGGCTTTGGCAGGTAACAGTTAGCAAAGGTGAGCATAATTGCTGCCCAAAAACATAGCATAATGCGCAATTTTTTAGTATGTTATACAGGATACTATTTATTAGAATATCCGAACTTCAACTATGTCTGGAAGAATGTTAGAACTTTTGAAACTGTTTGGTCGTTTGGAAAACATCTTTGAATAGTTGATCAAGTAACATACATAAAAATCAGATTTTATATTATAACGTAAGTAGAATTATTATTTATTCAAGGCATCTGGCAGAGGGTTTCCACACTACAAAATGTCTGGCAACGGATGGTATGATATTCTAATAGTATCCTGTAGAACATGTTACCTGTCAAAGCCACCACGGTTCGAGATTCTTATTATCCAAACCTTCTTACCTGTTGTAGGGTTCTTGCACAGAAAATGTTTTAGCCTTTATTCAATGTGGTAAGACTGGCGATGATGGGCTCCCCATCTATTTATTTTGGGTGACGTCACTAAACACGTGTGACAGTACATATACTAACCTTGAAACTATATCACTAATGCTTGCGTAAATAATACAATACTTGTAGGTTTAATTTACATTCAAATATAATTCTTTTAATAACATTCGATCACTACAGCTCATCTGTCAATCATCACTATGTTTTATACACATCAAATAAAAAAAAAAATTTTTGTTTTTTTAAATTAAGACATGTCTTTTTAATTTAGCATTTTTAGAGATGTGCATGTTTTTTTTTAACTACAAAACACTATTCAAAATATTCAAAATATTCAAAATAAATATTATAAAAGAAAGGCGAAAATAACAAAATCTTTCACATTGGGCTATCCCATTATGTTCTCAAAAGGGTCAGAGTACGGTAAAACCAAAATGTTGTTATTAATTTTTGCATTGGGTTTTCTCACTCAATTCCCAATTATAGCCCAGACAAAAAAAAAAACTCTTACCATTACTGACTTTTACTTTGGGCTGTCCCAATAAGTTGCTAATTGAATCCTAGTGCAGTAAAACCTATATTAAATTATTTTTCTGGATTGGGATTTCCCGATCAGTTCCTAGATAGTTACCGTTAAGGACAAACTCACCTCCAACTATTTAATTTTAAATTGGGCTATCCCATTAAGTACCCAATTAGATCCCAACCGAGATAAGCCTTTTGGGTAAGCCCTTGCAACTCCCAATTGGGCCCCAATATAAGTATTGGGATAATTTCTAGTCGGGTTCTTTTAAATGTGCTAGGTTAGAAAATAACAGAAAGTTAAGGTTGCAGTCATACAAATGTACTTCCATGCATTTAATGGCATTAAATAATTATCCATGTCAAAAGATGAGTCTAATATGACTCTAGTTTATTAACGTGAATTAGTTTTTACTTGTTAGATATTTACCTGATATACTTTATTTCTTGTGCGTATTTACACTAACAATTTAAACTTTTTTACATTAATCATATTAATATTAAACACGTGTTGATAGTAATTATGTTTTAAATTAAATTCTTGCTCAGATGATTTTCGACTTACTTTACAAAATAATTAATTGTTTGAAAGATTTTGAATCTGACGAGATTATGCATCAATTTACCTACATTAATTAAAAGCTTTAATTTCAGTTGCAGTGTATGTATGTTTGTTATGGCTAAATCTTGCAAAATGATATAGGTGCACTTTCACTTACGCCTACGAAGTTGAAATTTTATATTTTGGCTTAGCTCCGGTGACAATGTAATTTATTTTTGTTACCAATGGCCTGCATACCTCCCGCTTGAAGAAAATCCAAAAATACTTATATATTGTAACTTTTTATCAATGCAAACTAGAAACATGATGATTTTGAAATTGGTGTGCCATGATGAATGGAAATCAGACTTAAAAAACAGTGACATTTCGGGGGTGCGTACAGAAGTGAAAGCAAGAACAATCATGTTAGTTTTACACAAAATCGCAATCTATTGCTTAAAATTTTTAATATTTATTACAGTGTTAGTTGAATGTATGAAATTTTAAAAAAAAAGTAATGAAAAATAACTATCATAATTATCGACCGGAAAGATGTAACGCATCACAAACCAAATAAATGCTCATAATCACTAAAAAAAATAGGAATTTTTACCTACTCTAAAAATACTCGGACGTAAAATTAAAACACAATAAGATTTGAATGTATAAAATAAGAACAATAAGATATTACTCTTAAAGTTTGGATCGCATTCCCTTCGTTCATTCTGTAAATATGTTTGGATTGTTTTTTTTGTTTTTTTTTTTAATAACAACTTTATTGTGAAGTAAACAAAAGAACAAAGTTGATATATTAAAAAAAGATCGAAAACAAAACAAATTAAATTAAATTAAAATACGAAACAATTTGTTTTATTTATTTAATTTTTATATTTCATTTATTTGTTCATTCCAGAAATAGTAGGTATATATGCTTTTGTTTAACCAGTCGAATGTCCAGTTGATGTTTTGGATGAAATACCCACCCTTATCAAATTTAATAAACCTATGTATTGTTTACTTTGTGAAAATTCATTTTTATAAAACATATGTATGTAACTAGTAGACCTGGACACGCGTTTCTGTGTCCATTTTCACTGGAAAAACTTTGAAAAACAATTTGTTCATTTTATTCAACGATATAATATCGATTTCATATAAAATTTGAAGTAGATTGAACCAAGAAATAACGTAAATCCATATAATTTTGTCCACGTTTTTCACATCCTTTTGGGTAGAAATTCAGAAAAATCCTTTATTATTCGACACCCGATAGTTTATCACCCGGGGACCACGCGGTATTTGGTGTGTGATACACAATATTTGATGTTAACCTTATGTTTATAATGTGTCACCCGTGACATACAATTTTCATGTCAGATTAAAAATACCAGGTTTAGGAAAAGAAAAAATTGATAGTTAAACAAAGTTCTAATAACTAAAGCCGAAAATCATAATAGAACCTGATAGGTCATCAATTAAATAAAAACTACCCTTGAAATTGTGAATGTTTTGCATTGTAACATAATATACCTTCAAAATGAACAGTAAAAATAAATTATAATAAATTAAAAGTTAAAGATAGAAAGAAACTACATCATTTTACGAATCCTGAAAAACCGCTTTAATATAGTAAAAATACTATTCATAATGTATGAGTACTTATAATGGACTGGGCATACAAAATTTTATTTAATTTTATATTCAAAAGAATTTTTGAGTACTAAATTGTACCACTTAACATTAAATAACAGTTTAATAAATGAATTAAGCAACTGTATTTACAATGGAGAATTTAAACAATATTTATTAGTTTAATATATTTTTGTATATTTTTTTTGTTTTTGCAATGTCTACCTGTTTCGGGTCGATTGATCGCAAAAAAGGGTTCAAATTCCATATAAAGTTTTATCGATAGGCAAACTGACATACAGACACATCGAGTTAAATGAAAGGAAGTATAAATGAACCCCTATTTCCTGTTAACAAGGCATCATACTTGACGATTTGGACCGATTTGGCAAATTATTTGCATTATGTGCACAATAATAATTTACACTTTTCCAAAAGTTCTACTTGGATTCGGAACACAACCATAATTTTCATTAACGAAATGAGACAAATATTGGAAGGAGCGATTATTATTTATGACAATTGATCTGGTTTACCATGATTTTCGTGATAGATGATATATCCAACGTAATATAAAGTTTGATTTACTAATCATTATTTATCTATAAATAGAGCATTGCATAACCTTACGTACAATCGATAAAACTATGAATGTTTCGAATCCACCAGATGAATCTCCATACATTTATATGTACATATATATTTTTGCCAGAGTCATGTTTGGGTGCATTCTAAAATACAATCCTGCTCACGCATTAAGAAGTTTTATCCTTTTGATAGGGACCTCAATAATAAACACAGTATTTTTGCGCATAAATTACTCAAAAACGAAGTACCCCAATGGAAAGAAATTTGATATGCACAATCTTGACATGAAAACGGATATTGTTTATATAGCATTCATTATTTTGCTGAACAGTTTTCATTAAGAAAAAAATTTCAAAATCTTTGTGTATATACGATGTATCCTTTGAGTAAACCCATTATTCAAGGTTCAAATCGGAGCATTTTTTAGTACTTCATTTATTTAATTACAGACAGCCATCCCATACATAAAAACGTATCCGAGAAGGCTTTGACACGTTTGTGTCTATTACACGAATAATAAGCTAACCAATTATTTAATTTTAAGTACTTGATATAGCCAACAAATAGAGTCGAATGGTGTTGACATTTTTATATAGATTCGAATTAAAATTAAAAATGCAGTTTTTTTTAATAATATATAAAAATGTTTTCTAAAAATAATGGTTAATAATAACACATCTAGGCATATAATATATAAGAAATAATAATTATAAATATAGTTGTAGTTCATGTCTGAATATTTTGTGGTTTTTTGTAAAATATATCAGAAAAAAGTGGAATTTAATGTAGTTGAGCCTCGCCTGTTAATTAAGAATTGATCCTAAATTTATTGCAATTTGTAAATACCACTTTCTGTACTACCAAAAGAAAGTTATATCTGAAAGACACAATAATAACAGAGACATGTTTTTATAGTTTGTGTTTGAAATTCAAAAAATAGAATGAAATAAAAATAATAATAATAATAATAATAATAGTGGTGATAATAAAATAAAATAGTAGAAAATAGTATTATTATGATAATACAATCAAACGTGAATAGAAATTATTATATAGGGATGGACTTGATGAATATCATCTGGATGATTTTACGTTACATATAGTTTATGTTAGACGCGTCGACGACATTCTCTAACAACAATAACTTTACAAAATTGAAATTTCATTTAATCAGTAAATGACGCGTTAAATCTATTTCTGTTGTGATGAAAGTTTGTATTATTATTATAGTTGTATATTTTGTTTTGTAATTTTATTCGTAATATTCGTATTACCATGAAATGGACACCACACGATCGTTCGTACGTGGTATTCTACAAACTAATATTATGGAATAATAACGACTATTTTATCTCTTTACTTTGCATATGGATATTATTTGGTTTCAAATTATGTACTTAATTGAATAGATTTGTCTTTTAACTATACAAAACTTTTAATCTTCTATTATACAAAAATCAATATTTGAATCTTTGTTCGTATTTTGTCCGCTGCCATACCGCACATCTGACAGCGATAAGACTTTGTCAACTTATATATTACATTTAAGCGACGAATATAGCATATGGAAGATTTAATCACGTGCAACTTCTAAGCGGTGATAGATGTAAAAAAAATTTGATCACCGAATAACATTGATCAAATTTACTTAAAAATTTAAAGCCAAAATTAAAAACCTGCATTAAGTTGAGTGGCAGGAGAGAAAAAAAATGAAAATTGTAAACCGAAAGAAAAATAATGAGAGGATCTATTCTTTTTCTTACTGATACTCTTAATTTATAATAAGTGTTTAATTGAGGCTTTAAAGTTTCATTTCAATTTATTCAATCTTGTTTCGGCAATTTTAGTGTAATACGTTTAAATTTTCTGTCTGGCAGTCAGTTTTTTATTTTTTTATTTTATTGCACACTTTTAAGAGTACCGACAGACACACTCTTATGAATAAAATATATTGATTTACAAACATTTAAAACCAATTTATCATTTCTAATTATATTTAAACATTTATGTATTTTTGTAATCCCCGTTTAGTTTTCTTTATTCTGATATCGTTATTAAAAAATAAATTGATGTTTTTGCTCCGAATTCAAAAAATGTTTTTATACGGACGTTTTGTAACTTTCTGAGCATTTATTGTATATGTCCATCAGTCTGCCTGTGTGCGTTGCTATTTTACATGAATGTACATAACTTCAAAACTACTGGGCATACATTTCGATCAATTAACGTTCCAGAGATATAGCGCTCAAAACTTTGTTCCCGTTATTCACTTAAATGATATCTCGTGAATCGTTTTTCAAATTTTGATGAAAGTGTATATAAACATGAACGATATAGGTTAACATTAGTAGTGTAAATTGTGTTACAATCGATTATTCAAGACCATCGTGGTTAAGGATAAATCGAAAATCGTAAGGAATTCGGGTAAAACATAAGTCATTTTATTCAAACACATAATGTTATTATAAACAAATATGTAAAATGTATTTTTTTAGATCATATTCAAATTTCAACTCAATCGGTCAAGCCCCGGTACAGAGATTACTACTATTTAAGTAACTTTATTTGATGAGTTTTTTCACATTAATGCCGATATACCCTATTGTGTTAAATATTCTTGTAAAATGTTAGCCCAAAACTGACTTCATTTTAATATATATTAATATTTTCATATCCAGTAGGTGGTTGTTAGACAAAATGTTCAAAACGGGACATGCTAAGGCGTCTGCGTTAGAGTAATTATTGTAAGGTTTATAAATAATTTTGTATGGATATTCTCTTAGTTGTAGATCCATCTTTTAAACGCCATTTATCAATCGTTTAAACGTCATCTATCTAAATGGCTATAGGGCTCTTTACAATTCACAAGCTATTGCAAACATTTGTGGTTGCTAATATTGTAAATTCTTGTCCGTAAAGATACGGACGAAAATTTTTACAACTTCTCACTATAGCGAAAAGCTCTTTCTCTACGTGGTACTAAAGCTACGTTCTGCGTCATTAATATTTGCACAATAATAAGTGTTTGAAAAATCCTTACCTCTTTCGCCTTGTGATAAAGCACTGCCAACTACATCGTTAGATGTATCGCAAGTGATTACGTACGGCTTGATTTTTATTACTTACCATTAATGTATTTTTGTATCCATGATAATAATAAATGTAGCCATGATAATAATAAATCTAGAATAATCAATTTCAACCAAATTCAAATTATTTTTGTTATCAAAATATAATAAATTGATTCTATCATGTATCTATTATTAAAATTTCATCAAAATCGGATGCATGGTTCAATGTATATCGGCATTAATGAGAGAAAACCCTACTTGAACATAACGTAACGGTGTGGTATATTGAGTTGAAATTTGAGTATGATCTAAAATAACAGTTTTTCTACATTTGCATAACAGAGTTTAACTTTTACCAGTTTATTCGTTACGATTATCGTTACGATGTGTCTACTAAATATCATCAAACTCGGATAAACGGTTATCGAGATATTAGCACTTAAGTGGACAAAAAGGAAGTGAGCTTCGAATGCCATATCCACGGAATGGTAATAGATAGATTTTATTTTTCTATGGGACCACACCGACCACCGCCACTATTGTGTACCAAAAATTAATAAATATTGGTTAACTAATTAATAAATAAGTAGTTTTGGAGTTTTTCGCATTCGTGTAAATGAGGTTCACAGACTGATAGACTAATAAACTGAAAGACCGACGGGCGCAAAACGAATAATACTCAGAAGGATCCAAATCTCCACAAATTTTTTTTTCAAATCGGAACAAAAAAATTTTTTCTTAATCACGAGCACAATTTTTCCTGTATCGTAGATATTACTAGGAAGTTAAATGTAAATACAGCGTCCACAAATTTGTTTGTAAAAAACAACCACCGAAATTTTTTATAAATCTGTATCTTGTCAAGAATGAAGAATATTGTTACCCGATAAACAGTAAATCATAATTTTTGAATGAAAAATGACGAGTGCATTAAAATTTCTTATACATCGTTATTCTCTACTATAGGCTGCAAAAAACGTATGTGTCAACGTTTTGTTTCCTCTTTACTTTAGCCGTCTGCTATATTTTATGAGAATAATATCCATGTAACAGATGTAAAATCCATAAAAGTTGGGAGTCTCAAAGTTTATTTTATTGAAATATGTCATGTTGGATACTTAATGAAAGAGTGAAATTGGTACAGTTCCTTAATATATTATAATATAATGTGCTCATAAAGTACGTAAAAAGATAAGATTCTTATCCGAAATTAGATCAAGTGATGCTTAGAGGATGGCTGTGGTCGCATGTCACCTGCCACTTCTAATATGTATTGATTAGTAAGTACAAACAGCTCTTTCGATAGCGTAACATGGCTTCTGAACATCATTATAACTTCTGAACATCACTTTATCACATTTCGCATTAGAATCTTCTTTCGTTCCGTTCTTTTAATAATACATTACAGTGATTAAGTATTATTAAACTTTTACTTACATATTTTTAATCGCCAATAACTCGGAAATTATTGATCTTTCGATATCTGTTTCCGAGGTTATTTTGCGCAATAATTTCCCCGCTCTTTGTATGGGTTGGTTAGTAGCCCTTTTTTTTGGCATTTTTGCAATTCTTATGATATTCTGAAACAATGCTAATACTTTTTAAATAGTGTTTTAAAGCCCACAATAAAAAAACTAAATAAATAAAAAGGTAGATTTAAAAAAAAATTGCAAAAATTCTAGGTTTTATTTGAAAACTATGATACAGACAAATATATTAGAATGTATTATTTATTCCAAAAACTTGTATACATATAACCTACTTTTTACAACTTCTCATGAAGAAGAAATTCTATATAAATATACAAGTCGTGGTGGGTATGGCCTTTGGGCTCCAATCTGATATAGTCAATTTTAAATTAATAAGAATGGTTAATAATTCGTAATTGATTTATTTTAAGATCAGAGTATTTATTAAGAATTTTACCAATCAAAATTATTTCCAGATTTACCGCAAAAGAGAAGAAAAATCAGATGTTTGCTCATTAATAATTTGAAATAAATTAAAAGTAAAAATCAATTTAATATAATCTATTATTTAAATTCCCTGAAAAGAAAAAAATTAACTTTTACATTAAAGATGTTACTATTAACTTAAAACGCAATTACACAATTTATATAATATAAAAGCTTGTCGCGAGATTTATAATTGGAATTTACAAATTTTGACAATTTAATAGTTAAAATCAATTACATTATTTAATTTACACTAATTAATGTTTGTATACACAAATAAATTTTGCGACAAGCTGTTATATAAATTGTGTAATAACCTTATAAATTGACTAGCTGGCCCTGCAAACGTCGTTTTGCCACATATTTCTAATTAACTTCAACATTTTCTAAGTATAATAACATATTCTTAACAACTTTCCTCTATTTCTTAATACTGAAAGCTAAGGCAAATTAGAATAAATAATGATATTAATATATATTTTAAAGCATACCCGGACACGATGCGGTGACAATTGATAATACATCGATTGCATGCTTGAAGCAGATTGGACGAAGGAATTCCGTTTTCCCATACAAACTTTGCCTCTGCTTTTCATCCCATTAGGGGTAGAATTTCAGAAAATCTTTTCTTATGGGATGCCCGGTATTTGATGTGTAACCCGGACACGTTGCGGTGACAATTGATATTACATCGATTGCATGCAAAATTTGAAGAAGATTGGACGAAGGAATTCCGTTGTCACATACAAACTTTGCCTCTGCTTTTCATCCCATTAGACACCCGGTACCTCGTACACCCACAATTTGTGTATATTGTGCTGTGGTTCTCATATACCTGATGAAAAATAGTAAAAGGAAGTCCAGAACCACTAATATAGAAAAGAAGAGAAATAAATTCTATTTTGAATAGCTGACCCGGGTAAACATTGTTTTGTTATATAAATTATTTCTAATCAACATCAATATCTCACAAATATAATAACATATTCTCAACTGTCTATAACTAAATAATGAAGCTGCGGCAAATCAGAATAAATTATAATATTAATTTATATTTTGAAGCATACCCACCCGGTTTACGCTTTGCTGTGTTATTTTTCACATTTTAATGAATGATATTACATCGTTTACATGCGGATGCAATTCTACCCTTACGGGAAGAATTTCAAATCATTTATTATCGGATTCCCGGTATTTAGTGTGCATCCGGTACATTATATGCACCCGGTATTTACCTGGTATTTGCTGGGGTACACCCGGGACCGCGTTCACCCGATAATTTTTGCTGTGGTACACATACACTTGATGAAAGGTATATGGACCTCCTGAACCAAGAATGATTCCGGTAATAAATGAACAATGCGATATGTACACTTTATATAGTTGACAGTTCGTCATACTGCTAGTGAGAAGATATAAAGAAGTTTTATTTTGAATTTCAAAATTAGATTTTGGTTTCTATGGAAATGATGATTTGTAACATGTGAGAAAAAAAAAAGACAAAATATGTTTCACAGCTAGGAACATTTTGTATTCGAAAATTAAATTGTCGTTTATAGTATTTTCCTTTACTTATTATTTATGTTTCTCACCGTTTAAACCTTCCCTGAACTTTCACGAATATTTCAAGACCAAAATTAGCCAAATCGGTCCAGCCATTCTCGAGTTTTAGCATGACTAACGAACAGCAATTCATTTTTATATATATAGATAGTAGAAGTTTATGTTTTTTTTTTCAGGGAATTAAAAAAAAAGCTTGTATGAAAAGGCTTATTACTTTTAAGGAATTTATTGCTTTTTAGTTTTCGCTGGACTAAAACACCAAAAACGTATTTTATGCAGCGTTTGATAACACTTATAATTGAAGATATTTGCTTCAAAATTGAATTTCAAGCTTTAGAAGTTCGACATACATGAGAATACAGAGAGTGACATTACTTTATGTCGCGAATCATTCTTAGCAAGCCATTTTGTTTGTAGGAGTTCATTAAAAATAACTTGGTCTTCATCCTGGGTGAGCCACCATGTTTGGATTTAGAATACCGTTACACAGTTAATCAAACTCAACAAGTATACAAAATTTTAACTAAATCGGATGAAGATATCTGCATCAAAATTGAGTTGTAAGATTCCACCTGAACATATTACATACATTTCAAGATAAATAAAAGCTTAAAAATACCCATTGCAACAATATTACGAAATACGAATAACAAATATCTACCAATGTTAATGAAATATCTACCAGAATAAGAATGAAACATCAGAATCACTGATTTTGGATTTTATTATGCCATGTAATATGAGAATGCGAATGAAACATGTCAAATTTCAATATAATAAGACATGCGGTTATAAATAATGCTTTTTTTAATAAATTTACTTTAAATTGAATATTACGGAAGTAAATTGAAAAAATAGGATTTCAGCTATATAAATATTATTATTTATAATTTGAACAAAGTTTTTGTATTCTTTTTATAAAAAAGTAAAAGTTTGCTGTAAGTTTCAACATGTCTATTGTCGGAATAGAATTTTCAAAAATCCCTGCTCACTAAGACACCCTCATTAATAAATTGAATTTAGTAAGTTATGGAATTATATTATCGAATTTGTAACATACTTCAAAGGAGAATTTGAAAAATATTATACGTACCTATGTGAGATTTCTAACTGAAATAAAAAGTGCCCTGAAAACATAAAAATCTCACATAGGTACCTATAAAATTTTTGAAATTATCACTTGAAAATATGTTACAAATTCGATAACATAATGCCGTGTAAACTTAATTTATTAATGAGGGTGTCTTAGATGCCATAAGTGACATAAGGGAGCGTCAATTGTTATATATCTATCAATTTACTGTCCTAATCACTAAGTTAAAAGGTTTAAATGAACGCCAGAAATTCCTGTTATAAAGAAGACCAACCGAAAAAGGTTTTTTTAAAGTTTAATTTGAAATGGGCTAAAGAAACCTTTCAAATTTTTTTATTTCGATCAAAGTACAGTAGAAAAAAGAGAAAGCTTGAAATTTTGAACAGAGTATCATATGTTATAATAGCACTGGAAATGTTCAGATAACCACCCCATAATCTGCGACTGAAAGTAGGATCTGTAATCATTATCTTGCGGAACTTAAATCAGCCACTCGTTAGCAATGGATCCAGCTTTGCAAAAGCATTGACGTTTTGATTCATCTCTATGATTCTGAACGACATTCCATTTGACTTTAAACAGCTACAAAATCTAGTGCAGCTTGAATTTGCAATGTCGATAAGTAAATTACATTGGCAGTCGTTCAATGTTTGAGACATCAATCTGGAAAATACATTTATTTGGCTTGGCCTATTGTGTGTCGCTGACTCCAGGGTCGGAAAAGGAAATAAACAATATTATGTATAACAGTTCGAATTTAATATGCATAACTAAGACAGGACAACGCACGTCAGATAAACTTATTACATGTATTTTCAGAAAACTCAGCCAGCTTGATCAAGGCAAACTATAAGTTTATGTGCTCCAGTCCTTTATAGAAATAAATGAGGCGAAAGTTTTCTCTTACGGCAATTTTTGGTGGAAATAAATTTAATGATCAAATAAATGGCAATGAAATATCGTCGGCATGATCGAGAGATGCGTTTTTTGGAAATGGACGCTTTTTGATTATAGGAAATTTCTTCGTTATCTTCCTTTTTTTCTATGCAGCAAAAATACAAACTTTATTGTAATCTATGTGAAATTTCCTATAATCATTTTCAAAAAGTTTTCACTTTCAGCATTTTTTCTATGCAAACTAGACAAATGCAGATGAAAAATACGAAAATTGTTTTTCCTGTGAAAATTGTCACAGTAAAGTATCACCAAATATTCTACTATCATTTGTTCTTTAGTAATCCTATCATTAAATTTAACAGCTCAAACATTGACACAAAGAAAGTATGCAGACTATTTATACAATCAATTGCGTATGTTTTTATCTTTACATTATGACGCATAATGTATTGACTGCATTGTTACACTTCTAATCTTATAGTAAAGTAAACTTTAGATTGATATTTTTGAGGGTGGAACGATAACTTTCTATCAAAAAGTTAATATAATCAAAAACTATCATTATATATATGTTGGCAGTAAATTTTTTATTGCATCAATTTGAATAAAGTTTTGTCAAAAAAAAACTTTGTTTTAATACTGTTTGTAAGGAAGAGAGAAGAGAAAAGATTACTGTTATTATATGGGATATATAAATTTACAGTGTTTAAATATAAAGGATTTGGCAATAGACAAATATCCCTACAATACATAGAGTATTAAAAGGTTATACATAATCAAGATGAATTTCAGTATTAAATTGTCAAGAGTACTTAATTTTAAGATCTTACAATAATTATTCTCTGTTCCTATATATAAGATCACAATACAATATAGACAAAGGATGGAGACTTATGAATTATTAACATTGATTTTTCTTTGAATTTGCAGATTTTCAGAATTATATATTTACTTAAACATTTCCAAATTTAGTTAAAATTCGATAATTTAAAAATAAAGTATTATAACGCGCAAGATGCACACGACGAATTCTGAATGAGGGGAATAAAAAAAAATAATTTGTTCATTATTACAAATAAAGGTACTTTTTGTTTTTTGTTTTGTTATCGTCAACAAAAACGACTGGTTTGATTTCCCTGAAGAGTCAATCAATTTTAACCTCCATAATTACGTTCCTTTCTCTCTTATTATTTGCGTTGTAGTCCCTGTAGCCTTGAGCATATCGTATGATTCACAAATATTCTTCTAATAATTTGTATTTATGTCAATTATGATTAGTGTAATCACTTTTTTCTCTAAGAAAATTATGAAAAGTGGACCGTTGTCTTTTTTTTTTATTTGTTTACTCTTAAAAGCTTGTAATTGACGAATATCTTTGTTTCTTGTTATTGATGTACGAAGATCATTAAAATAAAGGAAAAAATCATAACAGCATAACATATGACAAAACGGAATGTATGTTGTTCGACTAATGAAAAATCGGGCAACCGAAATCTGACTGACAAACATGGCGGTATCTCGTGAATTATGTAATTCAAACTGTTTGAAATTTTTGAGAACATACATGCATCAGGGTTACATTATTAGTTCTAAGTCATTGTCATTGTGTCCAGTTATTATTCAATCACATATATATTAACGAAAAATCGAAAATCAGAAGGAATAAACGTAAAAAAATTAAGTCGATAACGAGCATTTTTACATAACCCTTCATCCGATTTTGATAAAATTTTTAAAGTATATATATAATGTAGTTTTACATCAGTGATTTGAAAATGTTGAAGATGGTTATTCTGGATATTGAATGGGCGAATTTTAACAGAAAATCGAAAAAAAATATTAGCCTTGTTTGCTTAATGGTACAGAAAATATATGATTGATATGAAGAAAATATATTTTTTCATCTCATTCAGCGCGAGGAAGTTTTGAGCCCATTCTTGACAGTTTATGTTTTCATTTCAATATTAAATGAAGTACTAGACGAAGAATTGGAGATTGAGAAATTGGATAAAGATTAAATAATAATATTAATACCATGTATTATTCTTAGATGACTACACACGGTGTTATTTATATACATTTTACCAAAGTTCAGATTTGTATGAAATAAAATTTAAAAGTATAATGACGCATTTTCATAAAGAAGATATTTTAGCAGCACTATATATCTGCAGAGTAATCGAAAGGTGCTACTAGCTTTCGGCAAAGTAGTTACATACTAGTTTAATTGTTTAAATATTACTTTTTAAAAAATATATAAATATATATATAGATAAAGGGCCGAAATACCTCAGCAAAAATTACCAATCAGCCTTCTTAGTTTAAGATTCGCTTGCTTCCTTCTATTTTTCAGACACCTACATGACAATAAGTTAAAAATATATATTTGGTTCAAAATTTTGTAACGGAAAAAACTCTTTTATTAAAAATCAAACATTTTAATTCAAATTCAAACTAAACAATTTCCAATTTTATGATCAAGTATCAAATAATATTAACAGTTATTCAAGATATCCTAGGTGGTGTAAAATTTAATGGAATTTGTTACCAAATATGAAGGGTCAGCTAGTATATTTTGTTGCAAAATATACTAGCTGGTCCAGTTACTCTTTTCCGTATATCTTTTCCCAAAAAATTGAAAATTAATTATAAATTCACATCAATTGAAAAAAACCGGATATGACTACCGTGCATATAACAAATGTTGGAAGTGAGAATTCTAATCTCATAATTATTAATAGCATGCAAAATTATAATAACAAAATAAGGTAGATACCACACTTGTACACTTACCAAAATGTAAATCAGTTTGAGCTATCCATTTTATTGTTTATTTTCAAAACAGTAATTTGAGAGTAAAAATAATTATTTTGCCATATTCATTAAAAAAAAAAACTTATTATGTGACTTATCGAAGACAATCGAAAGAAAGAAAATCGTTAATTTTGAAATAAATAAAGGAAATAATAAGGATAAAACTACGCTATTATTTTACCAGGAACAAATTATTAACATTTTATTCTGGAAAAAAGATTGGTATTATTTGCAATTATTCAAATGAAACTTAATAAATGTATTATTTATTTTGTAAAACTTTTAATTTTCTAATTTTCACTTATAAAGTCATTATCTAAAAATTCATATGTCGAAAATGGACACATAATTTTTAATGAAAATTGAAAATAACACAAAGTTGAAAGTTTCCATTATTTTATAAAATGGATTTTCACAATATAAATAATACATTTATTAATAGATTTTTAAATGTTTCGGGGTACACTCTTAAGATCAAAATAGATTTGTTTACAAGCTTTTAAAACTAATAAATTATTTCTAATAACATTTAATATTAATTTTTATAAATTTTTGTAAAAACCTTTTAATTTCCTTATTTTCATATAATATATTGTTATTTGCACCAAAAACCTTAACTGACGATCTCCATCCAGACGTTTGAAAGAAACGAGGTAATCATGAAATTGTCATACATATATTTGCAAAAAACGTACGTTTCTTTGGCACTCGGTACAAATATTTGGAAACCACTATGTTCTGTTGAAGCATTCTGTTGAGGTAAAATTATTTTATATTTACAGTATACCAAACTAGACTTTTGTTAGGGAAATTTCTTTGGCAGTTAAATTAAAAAAAAAATAAATAAATAAATAATAAATAAATTATTCAATAGTAGTTCCTTGAAAGTTTAAACGTACGTATTATGTGATAGAAACATAAAAATATCGATAAATTATAGCAAAAAAGGTTGAAGACAAATAAATATTCAAATTTAAAAATAAAAAGTAGTAATATTTTTGAGCCAAAAATGTTATTTTTATGATAATAATTTGATCAATAATAACATTTGAACATAACATTAAAAATGTAATAAAAACTGGTTAGGAAGTGATTTTATTTCTTTGTTTACACTATTATAAACAACAGCCTTTATTTATAAGCGTTTACATTGAGAACTGAAGCACCCTTACAGAAAAAAAAATTTAAGTCACCGCCTATGTACTTATAATTTTAAGTTTAACAAATATTCCTTGCATTTGTATTTGAAAAAAAAAATCTCCTTTTATTAAAAAAATAAATCTTCAAATCGATAATAATTTTTCGGACAAATTACATTTAAATAGTAATCTATGATTACAGTACCGCTTGACTTTGTTAACAATCTCATATATTAACTATATGTACGCTTGCTGAAAGTTATTATACTCAAATTGACTCTTGTAGCTCCGTCATCGCGTTATATGCTTTTAAAAGAACGAGAAAAGTGATTATTATTTTTATACATTTGTGAAATAATTCAATCTAACTAGAATATTTTGTTTTAACAATATTTGGTTTGTTGATGAACCCGTGCTTTAACATTCCTCAGTATTGGAGTATATCCATTGAATAAGCAAGTGATAATATTTACAATTGAATATCTTCCAACTTTCCTCTACAATGTCATACAGATTTTGTGTAAATACTGATTTAAACTTGTATTAGTTTAAACTAGAAGCATAATCGTAATAAATGTATACATGAAATGATTGTTTCGAAGACGATGCTTACAAATGTCATAAATTTCTCAGTTACTCAAATGGTTTATAGTCGATATGTAGGTACAAATGATTTCAATTAAATTTATGTCAGGTATATATAATATACACTTGTTTAATTATTCTACAACATATTAACAAGATAAAGGATACCTAGAACTTAGCTTTCTTTGCATAGTATGTAATGTTCTAACAATATGATGGTATATGTAGAAGAGACAGAATACACCAAGAGACAGATTGGTAACAGAATATCTTCAAAATTTACATCAATCTAAATAGTGGTTATTACATCCAAGAATTTTATTCTCGACCTTATCCTAATGATGTGACATACGACATATTAACAATAGAGTTCCGAAAAGTTTGTTGGTCTGGTTTCTTATTAATATAAAATGAATTATTATTTCCTAGTATAAAATCAATTGCTGTTTCTTAGAATAACATGAATTACTGTTTCTAAGTAAAAAATGAAGAGGCACTGTAGAGGCTAAAAAGCTAAAGGTTTTTGAAAAAAGAGTTTTTGATACAGTTTTGATAATACCAAGTTAAGTCAGTTTTTGTAGTGCGAGAGAAACTGCCATTCAGTTACATTTTACTGAAAAGGCAATCTAAAAAATATACTATTATTTTCTATAATAAATAATAGTATCATTTTGGATTTTTAAAACTTACTTACAAAGAGGACTAAAAAAACTTTATTTATGGATTACTTTTTTATTATTCAAAGTAATGTGTACCTGAATGAAAAAAAAAAATTTCATAAAAATTTAAAAAAAAGTGTTATAAAAATTAAATAGAATAAAAAATATACATTTTATTATAATTATTTCAAAACTTTTGAATGAACAAAAACTAAACTATACTAAAAACAAAAACTTCAAATGAAATTAGCATTAAAATCTTCTATCTTTAAAATTAAATTATTTGATAGAAAATAATCTAATCTACAAATTTCCTAAATTGCCCAGCTTACTAATTATCTATTATCTATATATATAAAAATCAATTGCTGTTCGTTAGTCTTGCTAAAACTCGAGAATGGCTGAACCGATTTGGCTAATTTTGGTCTTGAAATATTCGTGAAAGTTCAGGTAAGGTTTAAACGGTGTGAAACAAAATTAATTAGTAAAGAAAATACAATTCAATTTTCGAATACAAAATGTTCCTAGCTGTGAAACATATTTTGTCTTTTTTTTTCTCACATGTTACAAATCATCATTTCCATAGAAACCAAAATCTAATTTTAAATTCAAAATAAAACTTCTTTATCTCTTCTCACTAGTAGTATGACGAACTGTCAACTATATAAAGTGTGCATATCGCATTGTTCAAGTATTACCGGAATCATTCTTGGTTCACAGCAAAAATTATCAGGTGAACGCGGTCTCGGGTGTACCCCAGCAAATATCAGGTAAATACCGGGTGCATATAATGTACCGGGTGCACACTAAATACCGGGAATCCGATAAGAAAGGATTTGAAATTCTTCCCCTAAGGGTAGAGTTAACGTCATCCGTATGTAAACGATGTAATATCATTTATTTAAATGTGAAAACTAACACAGCAACGCGTAAACCGGGTGGGTATGCTTCAAAATATAAATTAATATAATTATTTATTTTGATTTGCCGCAGCAAATCTATTATCATCTGTTTATTACGACGACAAGTCCTGTAATCAAAATATTTTATTTTTTTTTAAACTATGAAACAAAATAATGATAATTTTTACTTTGCAAAATAAACTCATTAATACTAGAGTCAATTATCCTTTATGATCTTCTTCTCTTATGCTTGGCGATTAATTTTATTAAGCTTATGTATATAGTTTTAAAGAAACTTAAATTTCATCACCAAGCTGAAGTGAAGAAAATCTTGTAGAACGATTGACTCTACAATTAATGAATATATTTTGCCACGTTAGAATTATCATAAAGTAGGAATTGGTAGCATTATTAAGAAGAACGTTCGAAGAGTTTAGAAGAAATTTTTGGACAGGAACTTTGTCCTACTCTTACATTTATGTTTTTGAAGGCATTTAAATTTAAGGATTATATGAGTTTACCGTACCTTGTTACCGTAAAATTAAAATTTATTATAATAATGCACTGAACAAATTATATTACTTATATTGAAACTTAGTCTTCTCTTCTTATTGCATTTATCCATAAAAATTTTATTTTTTTATAATTTGGAAATCTACAATACAAATTATTTAAAAAATATTTTTGTAATACATATTATATAAACAATTAAATTATAAAAATAAAAAGATCAGAATATAAAAATAATAAAAATGGCCGTTTAAGATGTGATTTTTACATTTAAGGAATATTTCTCATTTATCAAAAAATTGCAATGCTTGGATATGCAATCAGAGTTTGGAATATTGCAAAATTAAGGCCATGTTACAAGAAAGTACTATTTAAGAATCAATGTCATATTTAAGAATCTTGCGTACATTAAGAATACGTTGTTGTAAGTGGTGTGTAAAATCAAAATTGTTATCTTCAATATTTCATTTCGTGATCCTAATTTGTAAAATGAATGACCATAGTAACTGATGTGTCAACATGCGCAATTTTTTCACAATCCATGTTTAATTTAAACACATATATGCATTCTGAGAAAACATTCGCCCAATTCACAGCCTGACATAAATTTGTAAAAAAAATAATATAACCATTCAAAGAGTACCTCCACTCAATCACTTTGTGCTGGGATAAACTAGATAGTATTGCATACACTAACCATGCAATGTAACCACAATGGCAGTTAATATTTAACATGGAATGTATCAAGTATCAAAATTATCGATTTGTCGATAAAATACTATTTCAAACTTAAACCAAAGCGATTCTTTTATGAATATTATATTATATAAATGATTGATTTTCTCGTTTCATTGGACTTTATTACATAGGTTTCTTATTTAATTTATTTTTATTCCATTCGATTATTTCTTTTTCAAACCTTTGATGGATACACTTTGACGGTAACTTAAGTATATTGAATTTATAAAATACTAGTAACCCGTCCTCACTTCACTTCGTTATATCTCATAATTCTAGATTTTTTATATCAATCTTCAAACATTTCGTTAATGGAAAATTCAGCAGACACAATATTTTGTTCCATTTTGTATTGGTATCAATATGTAATGGTTTTGAGCAATTCCATTCCCTGTTTCCAATATCTGCTCATGTAATAATAATAATAATAGTAAATAAATTTTCAAAGGCAATTGCAGATGCTTAAAATGAAATGGAGAATCTTGAAAAGGCATGTTCAAAGGCATTCGAGATATGTGCGCAGTTTGATCAGCTGCTAATTCTGTGAAGATATTAAAAAATAAAAAAGATTCCCTAACAAATTTTTCTACCATTTTTTTTTTAAATTTAAAGAAACCTTTTCTGATATATTACGAATATTATTATTTTTTTAATGATTATTAACTTTTAGATTTGAAGCAAAAAGGCTATGCAGATCAATTTTATTGAAAACTAAATATTGTAGGTAAAATATACCCCTCCCATGCTGCAGAGGAAAGTAGAAAATCATTGAGAAACTCGGGTTGCATAAAATGAGGGTTGTAAAGGTTCTAGGTTAGGCAGATCTCAAGAATTTGAAGACAAGTTTAGTATTGTTTAAGATAATTTCCTCTCGTACTGCTCAGAAAAGTTTGAGAAAAATCGAAAAATTTGCGAAACACAGGTCTGCTTAATTGTGCGGGTTATATGCCTTAAATTTGAAGGTTCTAGGCTATTTAGGCCTAAAGATATTGATAAAAAGTCTGAAAATAAAAATCGTAAAATTAAGAATAATGTTATTAAGAACATTGATAATCAAGACAAATAAATTATGTAATTTAGAAGGCTCTAAGCTACTTCCCCACTCCCTGCTTATGAAAAATTCTGTATTTTCGGCGTATCAAGATTTTAGAAGAACATATATGCGAAACTTCATGCTCCTACTATACGTGGTTTTCACCCTACACTATATAATATAATATTTTGATAATTTATTTTCAAAAAAAATGTATAAGGTAAAGTAATGTAAGGGCTTCGGTCCCATTAAATAATTAAAAGCCTTTTACAAGTGAATACATTGATGTTGAAGTTAAGGGTTCATTTAGTGGACAGGAGCTTATGCACTTACTTCATTTGACGATGCATCTGTGAAGGAAGTTGGCGAAGTACATTATTTACTATATCAACGGTTTGTAAGTGTTTAAGACCTCTTTACACCCGAACAGGGTTTTTTTTTTGTATATCCACGTTCTATATTTTAATATTAATAAGCAATTTAAAAATAAAAACGGGTCTTGGATGAAGAGAAGGGCCAGTAAATTAGTTAGTTATATGTTGAATAAAATAATTATTTTGCTTGCTTTCTATTATTTAGATAGATATCTATATACATGCTCATTAAAATATACCTTTACATAATGAGCTTACTAAACATAATTATGATTCTTTCATTAAAAAAGCAAGGTACAATAAAAAATTGAGTAAATTATATGTTTTCTTATCAATTTTTAGCGAACACGAACAATATTATAAATTTGTGTGCTTACTTATTAAACAAGTTAAATGTTGCTCGATTAAGTGGAGTTAAATGAAATAACAAAATTGAAGAAAAATATTAATTAGTGATATAGGTATTTATTGATTTAGTGATTTATCGTCTGTTAAAACTTTCAACCTACTGACTTAAAAACAATTTTTAGATGATTTTGTTTGCAGCGTGTCCCAAAGTAACTTCTTATTTGTGAATGAACAAAATCATTCGATGGCATCTTGAAGGTTTAATAGTGAAGGTCTTAAGAAGTAAAAGGAAAACGTGCAAATAAAAACACAGCATTATTTTATTAAATAGATTCCAAAAAATAATTTATATACATTAAATATTATTATTAAAAATTATTGAATAAAAATGAACTCTTTGCAATACCGCATTTTCTTTAAAATGAACTAATATATGTAATAAAATTGCAAAAGAAAAAATGTTCTTCTCTTATAGATATAAAAATCTAGACAGAATATAAAAATGTATCTTGTAATTTGTACCTCAGAGTGTTTAAGAAATTAGCTCTGTTATTTATACCATATCATCTAATAATACTCATCTAAAAAATTGTTTATTTGTAACAGCTGTTCGCTTGGTATGCTTGTATGAATGATTTCGTGAAAAGGGTCGATATTATACCATGAAATGTTACAGAAGTGACTTAAGTACAGTGCACACTATTTGAAAAATAGAATTCCTTTTAAAGTGAATGCTTTTGCTGTGAGAATGATTTCGTGAAAAGGGGAGGTAAGTATATACAAACATACATACATAGATACATTTACAGATGCATAAAGAATAAATTAAAAAATTAAAGTTAAAATATAGAACAAGAGGTGTTGTAGGCACCCGGTATTTGATCTGCTTAAACATGTTAACAGAACTAAATAATTAATACAAAATGTCAAACTTAATTAACTTTTTTTTTAACGCTACATAGAAGTTAATTAAACATTTTTTTACAAAATTAAAGGAGTGGTATATTTAAGTGTCCCCCTCCCGGTTTTGGAGTGATATATTGCAGGGTTTTTGTCCTCCGAAGCTAAATATTTGTAAATTCTTTAATTGCTTAGACCAACTAATAAAGTTAAGCAACAGCAGTCACAATATGTATTTGGATGGGTGACCACCTAGCATTACTGTGTACTGTTGTTGTTTAATAATAATAATAAACCCCTTTGGATAATGGCTATATAGCTGAAAATAGCTAAAGCCAGAAAAAAAAAAATTCTTTAATACGTTTGAAAAATTTGAGACTTATCGCTTCATTTTATGTCAATTTCAGTAAATTTTTTGTGTTTTAAAAACGTTGAACTATTCAGAGTTTTCATAGAGAAAAATGTTTCAACACTAATTATAATAATAGTATTACCTATTCAATTTTTTAGAAGGGTATTCATAAATGATATGATATGCGTATGTGCACCGGGACCACATCACTATTCTACTAATAGCTTGTCGAATGCCAACAACAGAGTTACCAGAAAGTTTTTATTCAAGTCGCCCCATCTATCATCGAAAGTTGCAAAATATTCTGAAGAACCGCCCAATGAACGTTTTAAAATACTCTACATAACAGACTTGAACTTACCGCGTAATTTGAAATACATTTTTTTAATTAAAATTCTGGAGAGCTAAAATACATTTTTGTATATTATCTTATAATATAATATTACAGTGAATACGAAACTCAACAATATAGATTTTATACGTCTTTATATAAATAATTTCAATTTATTACTTTTCTCACTAAAAAGTACAGAGTACAACAGATTATTGGACAAAGTTTTTACTTTTAACTTGTTGCCAACGCTGAAAAGTAAAAAGAGCCCAATTTGCGACTTATCGCCCAAACTTAATAAAAGAAGCGTACCTATAGAAAAAATCATCCAATTCGCGATAAATCGCCCAATCTGGCAACTCTGGCCAACAACCTACTCCCTATATCATATAAAATGTTTATACAAAATGAAAGAAGTTGTTTGACTAATACATCGGATCGGATGAGACGACTGACATATGAGTTCACTATATACTTGTACTAAATGTTTGTACATCTTTTTAAAAACATTTTCTATACTTGATGTTGACTAATTACTTGACAATTTATACGAGATAGACCTCATAAATCCATGTCTACATTGTCTTACATTACAATGTTGTGTTACAAAGATACAATAAATAAAAATATCAAAATAATAAATTTTATTTGGTAAAAATGTCGTGTTTTCACACTCACGATGCCAGGGCGCATAAAACGTTATAAATTGATAGGCAGAACTTGTTGCAAGAAAAATGCTAAGAAAGATACAATGAATGAAGGAAGTGAAATAAGTAAAATGTGAAAAAAGGTACTTTTCTATGATATTTCATGTACGTTTTTAAATATTCTTAATATTATTAATGCCACGACTTAATTTTTATAAACAATTTGTTTTTAAATAATTGTTTATAAAAAAAATATTTTAAATTTAAAAAATGTTTATTTTATGCCTGTTTGTCTATCGATTTGTTAAAGTCAATCAGGCGAACACGCAAAGCATCAAAAGTACTCAAAAAATATTTATAAATTTGTAATAAAATGTACATGTGACAGTTAAATCGATGACCCTAGAAAAATATGTATTTCTTACTGCCAAGGCAGGTATTTGTAACAAGATTTTTTGCGTGTATATGTTTGTAAATTTCCTTATTACCCCTTGTCTTCCAAAGGACTGGATAGATTTCGACATATTAGGTATTTTTATATTCGTCAGAAACCTAAGTATTCATAAATAAGTGAAAAAATGGCGTATTTTTGACGCGACATAATAATAAGTTGAAAATTAACCAAATTTATCGAATAGGATATCAAAATGAAAAATATATAAACGTTATATGTTTAAATTTCATTCGAAATAATAAATTGGTTTTAAAAGTTTGTAAACCATTTTATTTTGTTGTAAAATATTTATAAAAAATAACTGACTGAAAACAAAAGAATTTAAACACAATACACTAAAATGACACAAAATTGATTAAATTTAAATTTATTTATCGCCAAAGCTATATATGTGCATTAAGTTGGGTAGCAGGCGGGATTCATTGCTTTTCTTTAACGTTATAATTTTCAATTGGGTACTGCCTGATACTCAACTTCATGCGAGTATTGAACTCTGGCTTGTAGTAACGCCTAACGCCATAAATAGATAAGATACTATTTTAACATGTTAACATGTTAAATTTGCTATTTCAAAAGATAATAAACGATTATAGAACATTATATCTTAATATATATAAATTACATGTCACGTTGTTTGTCCGGGATGAACTCCGAAACTACTGCACCGATTCTAAAGTTTTTTTTTTTTAAATGAGTGCTATGCTCCAACTTAAGAGATAGGATAGTTTATTTTTTAATTTGAGATTGCAATTTTATTTTATTGCGAATTAATTGTTGTTTATCTGACAAAGAGATATAGTTCGATAATATTTTAACAGATGGTAGTCTAAGTATAAGGTAGCCAGTCAGTTGACTGGATTGAGTAAGTATCCAATAGATGGCGATCTACAAAAACATGTACATTGTACATTGATTACAAAGTATAAATTAAATTTTTATTATAGTAAATGCAATTGTTGTACAATTATTCTTACTTTTTTTCAATTTTTGGTGCTTTATTCTTTAGAACTCTCTTATCAAAATAAATATATGTAAGTATTATCATATCACATAGTTATATTATTATACTGTACTAGCTGATATGGCAAACGTTGTTTTGACATATCTTCACTACATAGTATAAAACAAAGTCGCTTTCTCTGTCCCTGTATCCCTATGTATGCTTAAATCTTTAAAACTACGCAACGGATTTTGATGGGATTTTTTTAATAGATAGAGTGATTGAAGAGGATGGTTTATATGTATTATAACACCCATTAAATAGTGGAGAAATGCTGTTATTTTTGAGGTTTCTAATGTGATATCGTAAATAATAACATTTTTTCCGCTTACATTGCAAACGCAGGCTGAACCCTACGAGATTTATCAAAATAATGTACTAAGTATTGTACACATTGAAAAGGTCTACATAAAACTCCGCTATGGTACATGTCTATCTCTTATGGATATCCCACAATAAAATTTTTTTGTCATTTACTTTTTACGACAAATAATGGCTAATTTTCGAACAGATTGATTTTTTATTATTAATTTAATATCTTAATAAATTTAACCGTCATCTGCTACAAAATTTCTATGATGTGGGGCTAAGGCCAAACAACGCCCCGTGGGTCAAAGAGCCGAGGTACCCGGTCTCTACACCAAATACTAATTTTAAACTTGACTCCTTACCGACTTTTTAAAGTATCCAAGTTAAAAAATTAAGAGATTTTTCCTCAAAATCTACACTTTACCATTCAACCAATTAATTGTGTCTGGTATACAGTATCTAATCGACTACTGATCATAAACTTTCTCTTAATAAGTTCATTATTAAAAAGATAATCTTACATCATAGCTTTAACAAATTTGTTTTTAGAACTCTATTTAACTAAACTGAAAGTTATTCAATATTAAAGTTTTTCTTTTTCTCTTTTTTGTATAATATTTCCATCTCTAAATAATGAACGTACTATAATATATTTTTAAACTAATCATAAATTCTATATTATTTGAATGAGAGTCATAACAATTTTAAAGTAAAAGGCAGGCGCCAAACCGCCTGCGTAAATTAAAACTAACCGCACTCTTCTCTCTTATAATAAAATGTATACTGTGTTGAATATATTATACCTCGGATACAGAATATTTGAATAGAATAGACACAAAAAATTTTTATTATTTTATATTTTTGTGTATAATTTTATAAGCATATTTAATAATCACAAAGATTTTGTGGTGATATTTTGAAATTTAACTAAAACTGCAAGGATTACAGCAATGATCGTTTTTAATGAATTTTTAATAGTTAAAAATTACTTGCGCTTCAAAATACGTTACCAAAGTGTGTACAGACTATAGATTAAAGTTTTGGTGGCATAATCTTCCTTTTGAAGTAAATTGAATCCATGTATAGAATGAATAATTTAATAATCAGAATTCTCAAAATTTGTTATATTATACATAAATCATCCGAAAATATGCTTCTCACGTAAATTGGTGTGAATATAAAAATAAAAGTTCTTTTTTCTACCACAATTTTTATACCTGTTTATTTGAAAAGTGATGGCTTTAGTTTTTTATTTAAAAATTAAATTAGATCAATAGTCAATGAAGAATTCATGAATTAAAAGTAATCAAACTTTTTAAAAAATAAGCTTGTATTCAAATACGCTAAATAGAAAAACAAATTTATACTTTTAAACTTTTCTTATCAACTTATTACGTACTTTATAAGATACAAAACGGAATTACCCAATTTATATGAAAAACTTTTCGCGCGATATAAGTACTGATTTTTACTTAGTTTGAAAATTTTAATATTTATAGTCAATCATATCAAGTTATTTAATTTGCTTGTTTATCTACATGTGTGAATATCGCGTCAAGCTTTAATATCATATAAATAGTGTAATGACTATATAAACTGATAGTACGACTTTTAAGGTAAAAGTTAATTTTTTTGTTTTTAGGGCTTTTAATTAAAAACTAAAAATTTAAAAAGGCTATTCACTATTACTTTTACTTTGAATTTGAACAAAAACTCCGGACGGATTGCATCAACGGATTATTCTGCATTATATTTTTTAAAACTGGCATTCCTTTTCTCAGTAAGTCCTGTTATTTGAAAACCATATTGTAGGCAAGCATTTACAACTTAGTCCAGTATATTGAATTCAGAGTGACGTCATTTCATATTTCGACTTATTCTGAGCCGTTTCATTTGAAACCCATAATGTTAGGATGCATTAAAAATAATTATTCTACTATCTTGAGTATTTCGGAATGTTGAATTTAGAATAATATCACACAGCTAATCGTTTATTGTCCTCCAAACGGAAAGTGTACACAAAATTTTAACTAAATCGGAGGAAGATAGTCAATCTTTAGACGTCCGCTATATTGCATTTGGAGAGACGTCACTTTATTTTTCGAGTTATTTTTAGCAAGCCCTTTAATTTGATACACATATTGAAGGCGTGTGTTAACAATAACATGTCTGCAAACTTGGATGTGTCGCCATGTTGAATTCAGAATGACGACACATAGTGAACCATGCGTTGTCATTCAAACTGAGCGTGTATAACAAATTTTAACACAATCGGTTCTTGATATCTGCTTCCATGTCCTTGGTTGGCTGTGGTGATAATGTTTAAATAGTTGCTATTGTTTCCAAAATTTAAGATAGTGGGCCTTATTTATGTTAAGTATTAGGATTTTTGAATTATATAAAAGTTAGTTTAGAAATAAAAATTAAATTACCTTCAATTTTTTTAAAAATCCTTTATTCTCCAAAACTCCCCAACACTTTGTATTTTTCAGATATAAAGAGCTTTATCTCAACTAACAATCATTAATTTATTAACGGCTAGATTTTAATTAAATTTACACAGTGTATATTTTTTTATCATAGATGTACAATAATATAGACTACTATTCAAGAAATCACACAAAAATTACAATTGTTTAAATAATAATGCTAAGGATTGAAATCTGAATGGACCTTTGACAGTTTTGTCTTGTAAGTGACATTACATTTATAAATAAATAGGATATATATAAAATAACAAAGAAAGTAACGAATGTTGGAATTTTTACTAATAATGAAGGAAATTACAAAATTTTACGTATACTTTCAAAATTTTATTTTTTGTTTTTATGCTTAATTAATAATGAATGGTGTAGACTTTATGTATTTTATGTAGACTCAAAGACAAAGACATCGTAAAGCGCAATTTTGATACTACATAAACATATTTTTGATTGATAAAAAAAAAAAGATCATTAATTGTTTTATCGTTTACAATTTAAACTATTTAGGCGATCTTATATCAGCAGTTATTAAGGCCAAATCATATATTATATTAGTAATTAAATAATACTGCATTAAAATTATGCAATTAGGTATCCTTTGAGCGCCCTTCAATTTGGGAATGATCATTATAATATATTTTAAAATTTACGTTACCGAAATGAAAAGTAGATTTAAACCTATTTACATGTTTTAAATAGACACTATTAAATCGAAGGTATTAATGGATTTTGTTTGGGATATAAAATGTTTAATGTAGTAATAAGTCAACAAAATAATATTAGTTCATATGATTTAAAGTTAATTCAAATCGGACGTAACAATTACCTATTTCTTTTATTTTTTAAAAGTGTATGAGAATGCTTAAATAAAGATTCGATGTTTCAACTAATAATTCAAATTATTGAAAACGCATGTATCAAAAGAAAAATAACATACTTAAAAAGAAATAGTCTAAATGTGGCATCCGAAATTTGTGATACAACATCAGAAGAAATGAAATTAGGTATTTGTTGTTAATAAGCGGAATAGAATAATATTGCACAATTATAGTAAATATTTATTTAACTTTATCAAAAGAGTTTTGGAATATAGTAAGGAAATCAACAAAATTATATTTCAATGTAAATTCACTTCAGATAAATTAGTTCTTTTAAATAAATTTTCATCCTTTTATTATGATGACATGAAAATAAAGAGCGAGCAACTTTTAGTTATTGTTACTCGAAGCGTTGTCAACGCGCTCCAGATAGCTGGCTGAAAATGTATAGACTGCGTAACTATGGCAAATATCGAGAGATAATGTGAGAAGTATTTTCACGTGTCCAACAAGTAATGAAGAATATGTATTAAATTTTAAGTTTGATTGAATGCATATTCAATCGAATATAAAACGGCATTTCATTCAACTAAATATGTTCGCGACACCCTAAGTTTGTTCAAATACGTAAATAACTTCTCACTTGGCATCTCAAATTGGTTTAGGAATTACATTTCTATTGCTTATAAATTGATATCGCAGAAAAAGGGTTGAAATATTGTTCAGTGATTTTTCTAAAAATCATTATGTTGATTATTACAAATAAATCTATCTATAATACAATTCAAACGTAGAGAAGTGAATTTTCCCCTTGTGATTGACTGAACCATAATTGTATTGAAGTGTAACTAAAGAGGGTTAAACAGACATGTATTCATAGATACGGAAATTCGGAGTCAATTTGTTATTATAAGTCTATGTGTGTGTTATGCATACAACAGCAATCATTTTTTAGTGAAGACCGACCGTAATCATGATATCAACTTGGTAACATCACAGGAATAATTTCACCACAATGTGCGTGTGTATGTATGCGTACGCGTGTGCGTGTATGTTTGTATGTATATATGTATGTATGTACGTATATATTATGGTGTTGTGTTATTGTTTCATAAATGACTGCTTCAAATTTGATTGTTCCATCATCATGTATGTAGATGGATAGACGCGTGGTGGCTCACCACGTTGCTACTAATGATGGTAGCAGCTTTATGAATTATTTATTTTAATATAAAATAAATTCATTTGAATATTTTCATTAAAAATCATCAAGACTTTTCTGTTTTTTTATTTTTTCAAATTTTATTTATTATATTTTAAATAAAACAAGACTTGTTCGCTTTTTATTTTACTTTCATTTTTTTTTTATTGTGTAATTGTTTTTATATTTATTTACATACATATTGCTTCCATTCAACTAAAATAAACATTGTTATTTATAAAATTCATATTGGTTAATAAAGGTACTCACAGCCATAGGATATCTTTATTATAAATACAAAAGTTAAACGGACTGACAGACATATCAATGTAGTACCAAAACCGTTAAGTCATCATCACATGTTTGAAATTTTCATCAGGATCTCTTGCATGACGTCAGTAAACGTATGCTTGGTAGTTTATCCTCAAAGGCAGACTGTTTTTTTTATTTATATTTTTATTTCCATCTATTACCCCAGGTATATTATTCATATAAATATTCATTGAAACGGAATGTAAATTTTAAGCAACCGCAATAGGGATATGGACTAATTTATTCAATTGGATTTTATGTTATAGATATACGATTAGGTAACTTATTTTTATTGTTCATAAAAATAAACAAAAAATCGATACAAAAATATACCTTTCAATTTTCCACAAAAATATACCTACAATCTACTGCTTGTTCATATACGCTATTATTTTGAAAAATACAAATTATTGTTTTAAATCTTGTCATGAAATTGCACATAACCTGTGCAGCTAAAACAATAAATGAATTTAAAAAAATACCTTACCAATGATGGACACAGGACTTCCTTGTTATGTATGAATATATTTTTTATTTAAATGGCTATACATTTGGAATGGTTTGCTATTTAATTCAAGATGTAAAGTTTTCTGTACTTAATTAATGGTGAGATAATTGGACCATCACGAATGCTTCCGCTTATTACGCTATAACAAAGATCAGAAAGATAATTTTTATAACAATTTTGATAGGGAACTCTTATATTACAACAGATTTTATATTCATGTGGAATTGTTTTGTTATTTTTCAATTTCAACGAATTTTAAATCATTGATATAAAATTACATCATGCGTCCATTTCATGAAAAAATTTAAAAAAATTTCATACAAAGTTTCATGAAAAGCGAATTAATAATTCTCGGTATGTCGGCATTTATGTAAAAAAACCAATTATCGAATTTAGTTACTTAAATAGCTATATCTCTGTAACGGCTTGACCTATTTTGTCGTTTTACTCATTTGTATAACATAAAATTATTAGTTTCAGTTAAATGACTTTATATTTTACCCGTATATTCATTACGATTTGTTATTGATCTTTAATAACCATGTTCTTGATTAATCGATTGTAACAGAAGTTACACTGATAATGGTAACCTATACCACACATGTACATATAAAATTTCATCAAAATTCGATATTCGGCTCACGAGATATCAGCATTTAAGAAAAAAAATAGGAAGGAAGTTTCAAGCGCTATATTCGCGGAACGGTTATATAATGACGAGAATTTTGCTAAAATGGGGCTATCCTGATCACCTCCTCTATTAGTTATCGAAATTTATAAATATTGGTCAAATGGTTTTAAAGTTTGCGTGATCGTGTAAAGGAGTTTTACAGAATAAACCGTCGGACACGAATCTTTGATATTCATTGCCTTTGATTTAGTATAAAATAACTATTAAAATATTTGATCAGAATCGGAAGGAAATGTTTCAGGATGGCTGTAGTACCATATGATATTAAAAAAAAATACCCACGGTCTGCTACCATATGATACAAAGAATATAAAATATAATATATTTATATAAAAATATATATAAGAATGATTAGAATAACATAAGTAAGAATATTTTTGTCCAGATAATAATTTGTTCAAATTTTACATCAATAATTATTCAATATTTCAATATCAATATTAATGAAAGAAATTATTTGAATTAATATTATTTTTCCCTTAAAATAAATAAATAAGTAAAAAGTATTTCATTTCATACACAATTATTTTTGCTTACTTATCTTTCACTAATCTATAGCCTAGTAAGTTTAATAAATACGTTTAAATAGATGCTTCTACGAGTTAAAATATATGTCGCTCATATTATAACTCGTAGAGTCATTCGAATCGGAAATATCTTTAAAAATTTTCATATCCGCAATACCAAAGTTGCAAGAGCTATAAGCAATTTACAATCTTAGCCTATTGCGGTGACATCTGCATATAATAACGGTACAAGGGATCCAGTAGACCCCACTAAGTATTCCGATAGTTTTTTTTTTCACATTAAAATAATTAAAAAACAATACAAGAAAAATTTATATATAGGCTTATATACACGTAAAAATAATTGTTTTCAAAAAAGATAAGATGGCTGTTTACAAATCGAAAACATTATACAACTTTAATAGATGCACGACAGAATATTTCCAGTCAGAATATTTTACCAATGGTAAAGCTCAAAAAATATGCATTTAACTTTCAACGTATATGTTACAAATAATATTTAATTAAAATGATGCTTAAAAAAATAAAATTCAAAAATCGAAAGAATATAAAGAAATTATTCAATTAAAATTATGTTAAAATTAACAGCCAAAAATCGAAGAAATTTAAAGAAAATATTCAGTTTAATTGATGTGTTATGGCATTGTAGGGATAAATATTGAGTTGAATTTAGCTATGAATTGAGTGGTGGTATCACATGGTAATGCATTTAGTTGAAGTGAGCCATTGAAAATTAAAAGAATTTTATTTTATTTTAATTATTTATTATTATTATTATTTTTTTTTGTGTAATTTACGTTCATTAAATCACAAGCTTTTTCGGCATATTAATTATGGTTTCTGTGAAGTTTTTGGATATTATAAACCAATATGATGGGGATGGTGATATTCTATGCCAGTAGCAAGCAGGGACACATCCCGACAGTATTACAAAGGGGAAAGAGAACGGAAATCAGGTGTGGATTTGGTAGCGTGGTGAAAAGATAAAATTCAAAAATCGAAGGAATTTAAAGAAAACATTCACAACAACAGAAAGAAAAATTTTACCTTGAACTATTGTGTAAGAAAATACAAAAATTTACGCCATTGCCAATAGACATTAGTAACTAAATACTTCAAAGAGAGTGGAAACTGACTAGATAATTAGACAGAGCTGCCTATACTCAATGCGTAGCGGGTGATAACTAACTAGCTTAGTAGACAGAGTCCATCGAAGTACCACCAGCAGACATAAATACAACTAAAAAAATTGTATTGATATCTCTGAGTGGGGATACTCTATTTATACTTGACAATAATTATAATTCAAAAGTGAATATTTTAATAGTTATTTTATACTAAATAAAAGTAATAATTACCATGATTTAAAACAATTTTTTTCCAAAAAAAAATTGTTTTAGTCTGATTTATTTAATCTCGATACCAAAAACAAGCCTTTGCGCAATAGTTTACTTGTAGTCATTAAGTGGGTATATTAAAAACAATATATCACTAGTTGTATGCGGGCAATGGATAACAAAATTATAATTGCATAATGAATTTAAATATTTATTTTTATCAAAACATCAAATATTACAAATGTATTGAAGGTTGAATGTGGACTATTGATGGTGGGAGGTTGTGTATTCTGGTTAATGCTTAATCTGTTATTATCGATGATAAAAAAATTTAAGAAGATATAATCATCACAGCAAATATAAATATATATAATTTTATTAAAACATCAATTAACAAATGTATTAATAAAAATTCTTTAACTTTTATAATTTTATTTATAATGTATTGTATATACATATTTAATATTCATTACGATCATATAACTAATCATCTGCTAAAACATATTTATATATTCCACCGGAAATTCATGTTTTGAGATCAATTGAAACTAAAAACTTGGATTTAACTTGGTCTATGTGACAGCAATATCATATCAAAATGTTAAACTTGAATTTATTAAACTTAATGTTCTGCCGCCATGTTACATAAATTTGTGCTACGAAGTAAGTTAATTAATTTTTGTTTCAATTCTTTATGTATGTATGCCTGTATCTATTGTGATATCAATATCACATTGAATTTTAAACTGTTCCTTTTTATAAAGTCATTCTAATATCTAATACATGAATACCGAAAGATGTTACACAACAAACAGTTCTAGTTTATGTATCGTGATTTGGTTATAGCAGTGGATCTGAAAAATAATTTGAATATATATTAATACTACGTCAAATACTATATAAACGTCAATGGGTGAAGTACCGAGAATGATTACACACAATATTCATATTGAAATGTATAGTATATATTAATTGAAAAAGTACAGATTTCTTAGTAGGTACTATCGTTAAATTAATCTGATTTGTGTTTAGAAGCAGATGTTGGTATTAGTTAATGCTTTTTAAATTGATTAAAAAAATTTGAAGAATATTGAATCAGATATCCGAATATTATTATTAATCTATTAAACATAACTTTACATGAATTTACAATGAGTTCAGTTTTCAATTTTTATGAGTGTATATAGTCAGTGCCAATTTGAATCCTTTGTATCACGGCAGCAAAAACATCTGTTAGTACATAATTTACAATATAATGATATTAAAATCAACCAACAAAAACAAACCTTGAAGAAAACAAAGGGCATTAACAAACTTCATTATGTAAATAACTTGATTCAAACTCAGTTTATATCGTGTAGTTTATGTTTAAACGGAATTCCAAATATGAAACTGTATGCTTTGATAAAGTCCTGGTAGACTGTTTAATTAAAGGGTCTTTCCTTCGGTTGCATTTTAAAGTATTCCCCGTAAAATTCTCTATAAAGTCGAAGTTTGTTTTTTCAAAGTCACATATCTTAACGCAGAATTATTTTAATGATTAAAATCTTCGATAACTACACAACTCTAAGACTGAAACTTAAAATGATTCATTTTATAATAACATTATTAAAATATCTTCTTTTTTTTTATAGATTTTCTCTTGTGTATAATATAGTTGGTTTAATTACTGCATAAAGATTCCAGAATAAAGCTTGAACTGTATATTAAGCTATCAATTAAAGTGATAAGAGTTACCAGCATGTGCTAGTAGCAAACTTAAGCCCGTATAATCCTTTTCTACCTACCAAAATAGTGAAATTACAACCAACAGGTTTTCACGTAATTCGTACATTTTATGAATCAAAATAATAAAGGTTACTTTACTAATATAAACCTTAAAATTTCGTTGACTTTGTAGTACAATCACTACTACTTCTTCATGCTTCATTTTAGGAAAGAAGTTTATAAACGTTTGTTGTATAATTCAACTTGCTATTTTTTATACATATGACTAACTTTTTAGGGTTTGTAACCTGTATATATAGTAATATCACCTATATACACTTGGTATACAGTGGTTAGAAGTTGAAGTTGAAAAGTAGAAGTCTAGTGCTTCTGGTTACCATTTTTTTAAATCAATTTTTGGAGTATGATATAAAGAATTGAAATCATTATACAGCTGCTACCATCGGAACTTGGAACTCTTAAAATGATGTTAGTAAGACCTGCAAAAAATAATATAGTAAATAATATTAAAAGAAACAATAATTTCGACAGTTGTTATAGAAAAGGTCGAATAGTTTAAACGCAATCATGACAACACATTGTAAATACTGTGTGGACTTTATCCAAAGACTAATACTGAAAAGTGACCATATCTAGTTATACTCGACATATACAGAGTTTATTAGTTTCATTCGAAAGTTCGTACAACCAGAAAATATTTACCGCATAAAGAAAATTTTGATATAGGTGTTCATAGAATCATGGAATTAGCCCGTTTCTGTCTATCAGCCGGGACTGTACGTCTATCTGTCATAAAGGTAGGTCAAAAACGAAAAGAGTTAGCGAGCTGAAATTTTAGTTAAGCATTCAAGATACACAAAGTAAGTTTAAGTTTGCAAATGAGCAAAGTCGTTCCATTAGGTCCAATAGATTCATGGTTATACTTTTAAGTCAGAAAAGAAGAAATATTTAAAGCCAAAAAAACCTTATATTTAATAAATTTTTTCGTAAATTGATTAGATTAGCCATATTTACAGCTCAAAATTATCTAACAAGCTCCTATATTTGTTAAAGATATATTTATTATTTTTTATATAGTTATAGTATGAGTGCATGGGCTAGGAAATTTCAAAAATGGTAATCATTAATATAGATTCATTGATACTGATTGATAGCTGTTATTTTCACATTTTAGACTTTTTTGTTTCACTTATATTTTTAATTTCAGTAACAAAAAGTATATTTTTATATGGAGGAGAAACATCACTGACAAAATATTATTAGTATGTGTGTCGGAGTGTGTTTACGTTTCTTAAGTAAAATGAGGGACACTATATATCACGTATGAAATGACAATGACATTTTTTTTTTTGAAAATGTAAATTAGGTCATGCATACTCATGTTTTATGATGTTGTGTAGATCATTTTTAAATTCATTTCTTTAAAATGAGAGAGACAAGGATCATAGGAATAGAGCGAGCGCCTTGTTATTAGAATCACACACAATAAACATGTAGAACAACAAGGTACTTACTTACATGTGCATAAACATATCATATCATTTTTATGTTTTTTTTTTTGTAACATAAAATATACATATACTTAAATTCCTTAGCATTCTTGACTGTTTTATGATTTTCTACTTTCTGGTAGAAACGTCGTCATTTTATCTTTAATCCCATTTTCATCTGCTCGTATTCAACCTCATTAAATTTTCAGACAAATTGTAGTAAAGTTACTCGTATTATAAAAGTTTTTAATTCCCCAATGAAAGAAATTCGTCATATAGAAACTAAACAATTTTTAGCAAATTGTTTTATTTAATTAGGTTCAAAAATTGGCTAAATTTATTTAAACTGGAGCCTTCTAATAATTTCGAAATCTATGTAGGAACTTTTGTTTCTTGTCTGTTTGTCCAGTTTGTTTGTCCAGTCTGTTTGTCACTAATTATATATGCGTTTTTTGATAAAATTGTGCTAAAATTTTCGCGAATACAAACACTTTACGGAAAAATGTTTCAAATTGTTTTTTTTTATGGAAGCATTTATTTTTTAATTTAAAAATTTTTCGTCTATAGTCTATGGTTCAATTGTTAGCTCATGGATCCATACTAGTCCATTAGCCGATTTGGCTTTTATTATATAACACCCCTTCTAATAGGGTAAGGTGTCAAAAATATCATTTATCTATATCGACATAATATTCTAAATAGATCAGAAAATGTTTCTTTAAAATAATTTTAGAATTTTTAGGGAAATTGGGAAGTAGTTTTTATTAGTACAAAGGTATGTACCTTTTTTTTAAGATTTCTTTGGTTTAAATTATATTGCTTGCTACAGGTTACGTCATTAAAACGTAGTTTAATCGAAACGATTTCCTTACTGGACCTGTAAGTGATCAATCTGCGTGCATTCTCTCGGATGCCTCTATGATCCCTACAGATTTACCACTTTAATTTAAGCATCTAAAATTTCCGTAGAAAGTTTTATTTGCTATTGTTATTGTGTCATCGACAGTTACATATTGGTTTCTCTAACAAGAAATGCTGAAAACAATACATCTTGATGGCAACAAAAAATGAAACAGTAGTATTATGTAGGCTGTACTTTTTAATTTTAAAAATTTTCAATTTTAATGAACAAAACCTTGAGCTACAAGAATCTAGGAGAGGTTATTTAGAACTCTCCATCAACTGACCGCAAATATGCCTTCTATCACAAAGTGACCATTATATTGTTATAATGTTGTTGTTGGAGCCAGTTACTTCGTTCTGATGCAAGAAACGACAGTATGATCAATCAACCGTCCTTCTATTTAAATTATAAATGAGAAAACTGTCGCTGCCTGAATTCAAACCCGCAACATCCAGTAGAAGTAATCGAATGGGTGACTTTTACGTGCCTTGAATCACTTGGCCACTAAGCCGGTTGGTTCATCGAGTATGGGTTACTACTATCTTATAAAATGTCGAGTATAATATATGCTTTTTTGTATGTAGATTCGTGCATTACTTTTTCTAAAGTAGTGTTCGACTCTTGCTCTTTAGTGAAAAAATGGCACATGGAGTAGGCATACAAGAATTTTTACAAAATAACTGTATATCATAAAAGGGGGTAAAATACCAACCGATGTTTTAGTGAAAAAAATATTTTGTTTTAGAAAAATTAGTTAAAATTCTACAAGGCCTTTATTATTAAATTTAATAAATTGTACTAACATTTATTATCAAAAACGATTTTCGTTAAAAAGTTTTAATTTTTTTTTTTAATTTCGACCCATCACTAAAAATTGAAATTTATATTTTAATTAATGAATTTCCTATCAACCCAATGTTGGTGGATATTTAAACTTTTGTATTTCGTATCTAGGGTTAAGATTTCACGTTACTAGAAATGTGTTGGCGTAAGTAATCACCCAACACCAGCTTTTTGAATGATATGCAAATAATTGATTGAAAATTCAAAATAAATTATTCAAATTAATTCAGGATGAATATAATTATTTCCTTCAATAAATCTTTAGTGAAGTGACCTTGACACTCCTTCATTATTTATTTACAATGGCACGTGGGTGAAGTAAATCAATACATTAAAATATCTGATAAAACAGAATAAAGCGTTTATTTTTATAATCTTTAAAAAAGATACATTTTAAAATATTCAAGTTTCTAGAATAATCGAATCAAGTGTAGTAAAAGCAATAAAATAATAATAATATAATATATATATAAGTTTCATATCACAGTTGTTCAATAGAATCACCACCACCACAAATTTGACACTGAACACATCACTTGATCAATCACAGATGGTGGGGGAGTGGCTCAGAGTGTTTGGCTACGAGGGCTGATCCTGGTATTGCATCTCTCTGGTTAGGTGTTCTATGTAAATGTCTCGTGACCAACGGATCGTATTTGATGCCATCAGTCTGGCCATGGTCTGCGCATATTTCTTAGCGATTCGCAAGGACTTTGCAACGCTGTAGTTCTGTACTAGCTAGGCTCCGAGCGAATCAACGATAAATGCATCCAGTGAGACCCTGTAGCCCTTCAAAGATAACTCAGCAGCAAGTGGTTTGTATTTTTCGAGTTTTTGCTGCTGAGCAACCTCTAAGGCATCTGGGGAACCTTCAATGGAATGCATACGTCGACGATTCCTCCCGACTTCCTTACGACTTCCTTCCTAGCCTCATCCAGAACCACCAGATCAGGACGAAGCGTACGCCGGGTACCTGCCTATTGATGTTTAAGACAGCACACGGGGGGAGCCGCACTCCGTGAGAAAGACGGTCTTGAACGGCATTATGATGACGTTGCCACGCTGCCAAATGGTTAGTACAATGGTTCAGTACGTGCGGTAATGTTTCATTGACATTACTGCAACGGCAACACCGTTACCGAATCGACGTGCGCCATTCAGTGGGACAACGCCGAGCCGTGCACGGTGGACAAAGCGGTAGTCACAGAACCGAGTGTACCTTCCATTCAACATAAAGTGGTTGCTCGCTTCCCTCTGTGATGTACATGAGTACACCTTTCCCTGATTGGGTTTTCCTAGAAGACTAGAAAGGAAGCTTGCTCGAAGTGCTGAGCGTAGCATTCGAACTATCATAGATCGCGCCGTCTCCGGGATGATTATAGTCTTCTCCCTTTTTAAGACCGTTAGCCCTCCTCCTTGGATCGTAAATTCAGTGGGAAAGACTTCCCGTCGTCGCCTAAAGTCGACGCGTATAGGGCACATTTCGGTGGTTGAAACTTTAATCGCATCCATTCAGCAGTGGATCTTACTTCATCCGAGAGAGTTCTCAACGATTCAGCATTTTTACCGATCAGAACGATGTCATCAGCATAGGCGAGAATTGATAAATGGTGATTGTGGAGTTTGAATATAATTATTTTCTTCAATAAATTTTTAGTGAAGTGACCACCGAACCACCGAAATGTGCCTCTTTACACGTCGACTGTAGACGACAATGGGAAGACATCCCTTCCTTATTTACAATAGCACGTGGGTGAAATTAATCAATACATTAAAATATCTGATGAAACTGAATACTAAACTATTATTTTAGACTAGCAATCCTTAATAAAAGAATCTATTTATTTAATACTCAAATCAACAAGCGGAGAACAAGTTTACAGTGTTAATTCTCGTCAAATGAATCAATAGTACTTTTTTTAACGTTTATTATGACTATTTACATTTATAAAATACAATTTAAGGTTTAATTATAGTGAACCTAAAGAGTTTATGAAAAAGATGATTCAAGTATAAGATATTTGTTATTAAGAAACAAATATGTTTATATTTATATTTTTATCTTTTCGTTATGATTTGAAATATCTTAACGCCTATCAATAGACCGATTGCTCCTTCGGGTACTTTTGAACCTCATTTTGAACCTGTATAATACCACATATTTTCTGGTTTTATTTATTCGATTTAAAATTAACTTGATTACAGACAGGCGAAGATGGACTAATTAGGTGACAATTTGAATACAGTAGTGAAAATAATATGCTAGTGCCCTGAATATTTTGTAGCTACAAGCTTTGGACTAAATTTAATAAATCATGATATATTATTTATATGTCGGATATAAAAATACCCTCGCCAACTTATACATACATTTGCTTGTCAACTTATTGAATTACTAAGCCTCTTACTAAGGCAGTACTAAGACAATTTATAGGATGTCAGCCTATACAGCGTGTCCGTAATCTAATTTGTTGATACACCAAATAAACATGGGTTATGAACTTATTATTTACGTTTAAAATATATAAGCCACCTGGTATAAACTGTTGGACTTGATGTTTTTATGTTTATAATTAATATCTAACTGTATACACTTTTTAATTTTTGTTTAAAACGGTAACACAAGTATATTATGTTGCCCATGCTCAAAACTGTAGTTGTAAGCATATTATGCATAGTTATATGTGATACAAAAATAAACTTATATACCTGTGTATATACGTATATAATTTCTAAAAATTTGTATAACACTTTACAATGATCAGTGTAACGGTTATCAGAATAATTTCACAGAGATTACATTTGATGGACATATTTATTTTTTTAACTTCCCGCTAGAAAATTGAAAATTTTCTAAAATCGGGAAGTTATTTGTTTTACCCCGTTTTGCAAAAATTGAGTTCTTATCAGATCTCGACGTTTTAAGGTCCTAGGAAGCTTTCCTGAACACTCCTGAGAAGTCGGCACTCCGTCTGTATGTATGTGTGTATGTGTTTGTATGTGTTTGTATGTGTGTGTATGTGTGTTTTTTTTTTTTATATAGCGAAGGAAGGAAATTCTTTTACGAATCTCTGGCTTAGATGTTTTGCCTAGTATGACGGACTCGAACATTAACTTAAGGGTGTATGTGTGTGTATGTGTGTGTGTGTGTGTGTGTGTGTGTGTGTGTGTGTGTAAGTATGTGAATCGCTTATAACTTTGAAACGGCTTGACCGAATCGAGCTCACCAAACGGCATTCTGAAGAGTTTTACCAAACTTAGATTTTCTGTGAGTTTGGACCGATTTTTTCAAAAGTGGTATTTTGGAAATAACTTTTAAACACGGCTTGACGGATCGATTCCAAAATCTAATCAGCTCTTGACCTTGTAACAACACGTCGATTGCCGCCAACCAGTGTTTTTTTAACATCAAAGCTGTAATATGTTAAATTTTTAGTGCTAAGGTATGACATTAGCAGGAAGTTGCAGGGATGGCCTTTAGGGTCAACCATTTTCCAAATTTCTTTTACTGATATAATAAGTTATATATACATTATGGAGAAACAAATACAAAAATCATTTTTTACAATATTCAAGTTGTGGGGTAGCTGACTATCCGTTTTATCACGTGCTTGAACCAAAAAATCTGCTGCGACGCATCACAGGACTTTCTTTTACTATTATATATTTATAATGTATAGAATTTATGAATATATAATTCGAGAGATATAGTTTGAGCCATTTTCTAGAAAAACGTTAAAATTTTGAAAATTAGACAAATACCGTGGACCAACCGAAGAGCTTCGCGGCACAACTAGAAATAATAGGACATAATATCGAGTTTGGTGAATTTTGGAATAGGTATTCGGAACGATATCGCTGTCATATACACACGCACTTCTAGACCAATTTCGAAAAGCCTCATTTTGGATTCTGGATACTTCAAACCATGTACTTCAGTGAAAACTGTATCGTTATTTTGACAGCATTACAAAACTACCATTTAGTAGTATAGTAAAAGAAAGTAAAAAGCGAATGCCCGTCAATTTGAATGTGGTGTAGACAATAAAATTTTTTTTTGTTATATTTTACTGTCTTATGTATAATGTCCTCATTCCACCCGTTTTTGTTTGCATTTATAGATTAGACACATAGATGTATCGTGATTGTAAATCAATAATTATTAGTAAGTCAAACTATTTCAATCTGACAATCGTCGATAAAATGAAACAGTTCACTTGTATTGATAATTCTAATAGTTTTACATTACATTATTAATTTTTCATACTGATAGAAGTCCTTTAATATTTATTTTTATGCCTAGGTTTTCTTTTTGCCGTAGTCAGGTAAAAATATTAAAAAAGGTTTAAAATTTGTTTAGATAGAAAGTTTGAAATTTTGAATTCTATTCAAACGTAGATGATGACTATAAAACAGTTTTTTAATTAAACTACAAAAGAGTAAAGAGGTGGTTCAAACCTCGAAATTTTGGTACAGCTCAAACCACTGCATCAGAAAGCTTGAAATTTTGCACGCAGTATTTTGTTATAACGTAGGATTATGTAAGGAGTTTCTAATTAAATCCTCTAAAAGGGGTAAATTAGAAGTATATATTTTATAATCTCCATCAAGGTACAGTTCAAGCCGCTGAGTCAGTAAGCTATTTTGAACAGATGAACTTGTTTTAAAAGCAAAATTGCAGAAATTAAACACTCAATGATTTGGTAGTTTGTTAAATTTGTAACAAACAGCAATTTAAATAAAATTTCAACCATTAAGGACGTTTAATATGTGCTTTATCTTATTTTTTGTTTCGATTTCACTTTCAAATTTTAATATTTTTGAACTAAATAGGTAAAAATGTACTGCTCTGCCTCTTCCTCTGTGTACGCTGCTTGGACACTTTGAAAAACGCAAAAAATTGTCTACGTCCTTTAATTTTTTTCGAATACAAAATGTTCCTAGCTGTGAAACATATTTTGTCTTTTTTTTTCTCACATCTTACAAATCCTATTAGCATCATTTCCATAGAAACCAAAGTCTAAATTTGAAATTCAAAATAAAACTTCTTTATCTCTTCTCACTAGCAGTATGTTGAACTGTCAACTATATAAAGTGTGCATATCATATTGTTCAAGTACTACCGGAATCATTCGTGATTCAGGAGTTCCATATATCTTTCATCAAGTGTATGGGTACCACAGCATAAAGTATCGGGTGAACGTCGTACCGGGTGTTCCCCACCAAATACCAGGTAAATATCGGGTGCATAAAATGTACCGGGTGCACACTATATACCGGAATTTGGATAAGAAAGGATTTTCTGAAATTCTACCCCTAAGGGTAGAATTGCATTCGCATGTAATCGATGTAATATCATTTATGAAAATGGGAAAATTAACACAGCAACCAATGAACCGGGTGGGTCTGCTTTAAAATATAAATTAATATCATTATTTATTCTGATTTGCCTCAGCTTTTATTATTTATAAATAGTAAATAGTGTTAAGAATATGTTGTTATGCTTAGAAAATGTTGATGTTGATTAGGAATATATGGCAAAACGACGTTTGTCGTGCCAACTAGTAAGGTTATAAATCAGTGTAGCTACTTATTTAGGTCCAATATACTATTTATTATATTTTCAAAATAAATAATTTCTAATCATCTTTGCCAACAATTTTACGTGTTTTAGTTGCTGGTTACCTAGCAATATCCGAGTAAAGCCAGGACACGTATTGCAAGTTACTATTAATGAAAATTTATATAGATTATTAATACTAAATAACTTATGCTTATATTTTTTTGAGTCATTTCTGTAATGTTCAATGTCAAAATTCGGATACTACAGGAAACCCAATTTCTTATTCAAATGACAGAGAAAAAAGACACCAGTCGTGGTCGCATGCTACCTTACGAAAGAGTTACTACTCAAAGCATATTAGAGGTGACAGGTGAAATACGACTACATATCTCCTCTGGACATCATGTTATCAAATTTTGGATAATAATATTTTCTAGTTTCGTATTTTTAGGAGCTAATTTCTGTAGGAGGGTTTAAGTTGTTTTAAACTAGTTTTATTATTTAGCAATTTTTTGATTTTATAATATACTATCTGACCGGATAAACATTATTTTGCCAAACAAATTATTTCTAATCACATCAATATCTCCTAAATAACATATTCTCAACTCTCCATTTCTAAATAATGTAGCTGAGGCAAATCAGAATACATAATAATATTAATTTAACAGCAGATCCGGTTCACGCGTTGCTGTGACAATTTTCCCATTTTATTAATATTTTTTAAATGATATTACATCGATTGCTTGTGAATACAATTCTACCGGTAGTTGGAGAATTACAGAACCCTTTGGGGTGGAATTTCAGAAAATCTTTTCTTATTGGATTCCAGGTATTTGGTATACCTAGAGTACACCCTGTATTGCCTTCACCCGATTATTTGTACAGTTGTACTCATACTCTTGATGAATGATATATGGACCTCCTGAACTACGAATGATTCCGGTAATACTTGAACAATGCAACATGCACACTTTATACAATTGATAATTGGACATACTGTTAGTGAGAAGAGATAAAGAAGTTTTATTTTGAAGTTCAAATTTAGATTTTGTTTTTTATGGAATTGATGCTAAGATGATTTGTAACATGTGAAAAAAATGACAAAGATGTTTCACAGCTAGGAATTTTTTGTATTGGAAAATTAAACTGTCGTTTATAGTATTTTTCGTTACTTATTATTGATGTTTAAACCTACCCTGAACTTCCACAAATAATTCATCATCAAGACCTAAATTAGCCAAATCGGTTAGATCTCGAGTTTAAACGAGACTAACGAACAGAAATTCATTTATATATATTGATTTTGGTTTCGATGGAAATGGTGCTTAATGAAGACTTGATACAATTCTTAAACTATTTTAGAAGACAGTCGCACTCTTACTATATATACCCCTATAGTCAATGATCCAATGCCTGCCATACATTTACAAAGCAGAAAACCATACAATAAAATCTGGTAGTATAGAAACATAAAATGAGTAAGCCACGGGATACGACTAATTGTTAGTATTTATTACATAACAATTAAGGTTTTTCCTTATTCTCATAGTATTGTTATTATTTATGTTAATACGTGTTTTTATTGTTTATAACGCTGCCAAATGTATATATTCATTGTAATTTAAATTTATATATACATAGCAGTTTCTGTAATACAATTAGAATATTTTTATACGGAACGTTATCCTGCTGAAAATCCATTTGTAGTTCTTGATAAAACATTCTGTCTGCATTTTTCTAAAGAAAATAATCTTATTACGTAAAATTTAAAAATGCAAATTTCTTTCAACGTAATAAAGGGAGTAAATAAAAAAATCGACTGCTAAAAATAAAATGTAAACGGAATATACAAAAACGACCGAAACATGGTAAAGAACAGAAAAGAAATATAAAATGCTTTGCAGAGTATATTATAAAATTTAACAGACTTTTATATTATAAGCTGGAACCCTATAGACAAGAATAGAAGGCTTACAAATGGTAGAAAGTGTAAAAAAATTATAGTAGGATAAAACCCATTGGAAACGTAAAATATGATAAAAATGAAAGGAAAAATAAATTACGGGTTATCTGAGTTCGGGAAGTAGGAGGAGGTGAGTTTTTAAGCATAAAACACGGTTTATTTCAATTTCCGGCAAAACAACAAGTACTATGGAAAACAATTGAATGGCAAACTTGTAGGTAATTACAAGATCTACAACTTTTGTGTTTACTTTTTTTTAACTTAACCTCAAAATTTTTCGATCGAAGATTAAAGTGCTTTTTTGATATTTATTCAAAATAAGGTGAACAAATAAATACTTTAAATAAAAAAATTATTGTGTATTTGGAACATAAAAAGGTTAGTTTTCGTGTTGTTTTGTAAAAAATAAGTTGTAAATTTTTTTATTACCTACAACTTTAATTTTTTCCATAGGACTTGTAGTTTTGCCGGAAATCGTTATAAACCGTGTTTTACCCTTAAAAACTCACCCCCTCCTACTTCCCGAGCTCAGATCGCCCGTAATTTATTTTTCCTTTCATTTTTATCATATTAATCTCCATTTTCAATTAGTTTCTTTTTCTATAATTTGTTTCCCTTTCAAAAATTATCTACTCTGTTATACTGAGGTAAAAACCCGCATTAAAAAGATACTTTCCGATCAAAACACGAAATAGAAATTTGTACACGACTACGATTACAATTTACTTCCTTTTGCTAGTAGTAAAAGAAAGTAGAAAGCATGCCGAATTTGGTTTAAAATTTTTAAGTTAATTATTTTCTTTTAAGGGCATTTAAATAGAAGCTTGTTTTAAAAAGGTTTTTTACTTTTAAATTATTTCATATTATCTTTGAAACAAAAATATAAGAGGCCTTTAAAATATTTTTAAAAGTTTATCAAATTTTATCGAAACGTTAATGTTAGAGACTTACATAAATGTTTTTCAAACAAGGAAATCTGAAAATTTTCTTTTAAATGACAAATAAAAAATAAGTCTTGTACTTTACATGCCGGTACGCTACTCTATAACGTCTTTGAATAAAAGTATATTTTATAAGAAAACAATCTATAAAACGGATGTTTAGCTAATAAGTGAGTAGATTTTATATAATCCGGTTGAAAGTTTTAATTTTATTGTAGGTGTTTTATTAAATTGTAAAAAATATAAATAATAATAATAAATAAATTAATTGTTTTTTGAGAAGTAACTGTATAATAAATTAATGAGCTTGAGTAACAAGAATAGAACTTATGAATCATTCAATTAATCGTTACAAATTGTGTGTGATAATCAGTAAATAAACAATAGACAGAAATATTTATTCAAATGTATAAACTTGTTTTGATCGCTATGAATTTGATTTTCGCTATGAATTTCATTATGTTGATAGTATGGTAAGAAAAAGGAAAAATTTTTTTAAAATCGGATTAAGGAAGTACGTTCACCAAGGCATCTTTTGATAAAAGGCTTGATTTTTTTTTAATACAAAGTTTAAATATGTCTAAACAAATTCCAAAAATTTGAAGGAGATTGCCCGATCATTTAAATAAATAACTAACTTTAAAGTTGAGCAATTTAACATTGGTCTTATGGGGTAACCTTCAAACATTGATACATTTCTGTATTTTTCTCGAAAAACTGTCGGTGAATATTTTTGAAAAACTTATGGATGAAAGTAAATATATTAGTGATAAATTTAATTCAAAAACATTTACACTTGCCCGACTAATTAAAGTGTATTAATTAAAAGAAAAATAAATTCCGCCACTAGCCAATGTTAAATGTATATCTATATATTGAAAAAAATCATATAGTTACTGCGTTCCCCTTACCGCGCTAGAGTCGATACCTATCCCCACCCCGAATGGCACTCGTACTTCCTTAATAAAATATTTTGAAAAATAATTCATATTGTAAAAACAATAGAATAAAAAAAATTAAGTTTTAAATAAACAAAGAAAACGACAATAGATAGAAGATTTTACTTTTTATAAAAACAAAATAATTAGCTGAACAATTAATATAATGCTTTTGTTTAAAATCTACCGTATGCCACATTATTTATGAGATTAGATATTTATGTCTTTTTTCGAATATCGATCAAACAATTTTCTTGAACCTTAGTATGATTTCAGAAAATTTTAGTGTCTACAGCTTTTATTTGAAACATTTCTCTGGGAAAATTCAACTGTTTAATTACATGTACAATACTATGTATTCTTTAATTCACTTAATACTTTATTTTCTGAATTGTTATTTTCGTTTCTTATTTGAGTCGAAGCCATAGGGATCAAAAGTAAAATAAAAAGGAACTGTTTTAAACTGCGAATTTTTTATTGAATATTGTTCGTGGCACCCATCTAATAGTGAAAAAAAACATGCTTTAACAAAATTCGGCAAGGAGTTTTCTGTTTTTTTATTCTTGTTTATTTTTTGATTAGTTTGGTTTTAATATCTTTTTATATCGCATTTTATCATTGCAAATGCATTTAACTATATACCAATTAAACTTGAAAAGGTTCCAATAATTGAAATTAAAAATACCACCGTTTGACCTACAAGACTATAATCTGAAAAATATTTAATAATTTATAATTGGTATGATTTTCCAAACAAAAACCATACATAAAGAATTTGAAGAAACTCATTATAATTATGAAAAATGATTATAAAATTTGTCATAATTGTGTATTAGTAGGTACAATTATTTTTTGTTTGAAATCATTAGCATATACTTTTTGTTTGCATTCAAAAACCAGAAATAATTTATCAACAGAGCTGTTGTGATCATAATTGTAAGGAGAATAAAGTAAAAAAGAAAAATTAATAATTATTTTAACGTTTCATTTACTTACGTCTAATAGTCTATACACTCTATACGAAGCAGTGGAAAGAATCCCATTAATAATATTGATGTTTATCCAAAGCCCTAAACTATAGAGCAAAAACTTAAAAGTGGTCACTTTTGATGCAGAAACATACAGTTTTATATCGAATTCAAACTAATAAATAATTATAAACAATAAATAAGTAATAATTAAAAATAATTAATGTAATGTTTTTATAATGGATTAAAAAGTATGTAATAGTTTCTTTAATTTCAAACGAAATACATGGTAGCAGCATTAGTTGAGCTATTAATATGTTAATTATTTGCTGCATGCGTCCCATGGTTATCGAATGAAATTAGAAAAATTATTTTATACATTTATAAAAACATGGTACATTAAATTTTATTATGTACTTTCAAATTTTCATATAACAAATTGGTATGTGTCAGTATATACATTTGTGTAGCGTGTTTGTGTCACTATTTTAATATAATAAGTGTATGTTATTTAATATCAGGTATTCAGTTAAATATTTTATACAACAGAATTGCGTGTGTAGTCACAGTAACTATTTGATTGTATTAATTGAGAAATTAAGTAAAACTAGTGGAAAAAAAAACTATCAGAATTAATTACTTTAAAACCAAATAAATATATGGTAGAGTTGAGTGTTAACGGTTATGCTATAGATTAACTATTTGTTAATCTATAGCAAATATAAAGTACACTTAATACGTATTTCATATAGTTATGAGTGTGTATTATATTATGTATTTGAATTTCGATCCGAAATGTGGCTATCTAATATACCGTCCCCTAAATATGGAAGTGAAAAATCCTTTAGCTGCGTTGGGTAATTTTTGGTAGGGAAAAATCTTATGGATTCGCGTCACCGACATGCTCATAACTGGCGAATGCGGCGCGACTGTGTTCTATGCCCATTAGACGCTTTTTGGATGGGTCAAATCTCGTGCATTCGAGTTACCAGTATGCTTATAGCAGTACCTATACAACTGACGTATATTTATTGCATATTGTTTTTATATTTTTTCATGACGTTGTACAGCCCGAATATTTGAAGTATAATTAAAATCCGGATAACATGCATAGAATTGTAGATTCGATTATCAATAGATGTGAAAACCATTAATGTTGATAGTTTTAATTAAAACATTATGAAATTCATTTTTTCTTAATGTATTTCAACAGTTGAGGTATTGTTAAATTCGTCTTAAAAATCCAAGTGTCCTAAAATAGCATCTTTCTGAAATTTTTACGACCATCAAGGAAGTTATTTTAATGTATAAAATTGTCATAATTTGAATGTTTTTTACTATGTACAAAACTATGAAAACTATGAACAAAACTCATAAACTGATTTAAATTTTGTCTCACGTAAATCTATAGGCTTTTTAAAAATCTGTTTAAATTTTTCATGTTTTTTGTGAAAATTTTTCTGTATAAAGCTAAGATTAGCAAATAATTTGACAAAATCGAGAAAAGCTCTTTTGTACAACTTTAAACGGTTGTCTATTTGTTATGTCCGAATATCACGCTGGGGTTTTTCATTTATTTCATTCATACTTTGACTGTACTCTACCAAATTGGTGTCAGTTTGTAGTTAGTATTTAGCTCGCAGACATCTTTTATATTCTTGATGTATTAAAATACCCATGTTTAATTTTTTAATGAATTTCCATGGTAACAATAATTGTTATGTTGGTCATTGTAAAAATCAAATTCAGATTCATAATTTAAAACATTTCGATATAAAAATATACATTAACAAGAATCAAAAAGTTATTTTCATAAAGAAAAACATATTTATTTAACTGATTCCAAGGAAGGGGAAGGAAATTTGTATTTTTTTTGGTTAGTCAAATTTTCCAAGTTTACCTGTATGTAAGGCATATATTATTGGATGTGTGATAGTTCATTTACACTTTTATCGAATAAGCCAAAAATTAAATCCATAAGAAGCCATGGAAGTACGCAAACACAAAAAACGACCGTCTGTAGTACTTAATGACCAAGCGGGCCTTTTCGCGACATTTTTCGGCTTAATTCAATAACCATGATTTGCACCTTCATTTTTAACTTTCAAGTGTTTAACTATGTCTTCATATTAATACGTAAAGCAAGTGGGCGAACGGAGGAGTATGAAGTCAGATTAACTTTTAAGTAACTCTTGTCTAATTACGACCGCTGTAACGGGACTCTAGATATCTTAATTACTCACCCTACAATGGACAATTCATATATCTATATTTTAAGTATCAATTTTTACATTTTAAAATTATTTTCACTGGTTTTATATTTTTTTTTTACCAAAAACAAGCAGATACGGTCACACGTTGCGGTGGCAATTTTCCTATTTGTCCCATACAAACTTTGCCTTCGTTTTTCACCCTTTTGAAGGAAAATTTCAAAAAATCTTTTCTAATCGGATGCCTGATATTTGATGTGGGTCATTACCCTTGTATTTAATGCGCATTCGGTATTTGGTTTCATTACTCGGTATTTGGTAGAACATCCGTTACACGAAATTTTTATGTACGATAACTACAAGAATATATTATATAAGTTATATGTTTAAAATTAATTAGAAATAATAAATTGAGTTAAACAGTTTTTAACCCAATCAAAATAGTTCATAAGAGTGTGTCAGGACACTGAAAATCCAAAGTCTAATAAATAATAAAAAATTCTAATACATAATGAAAATCCGACAGCAAAAAAGAAAATTTTAAAAATTTAAATATCCATATTAAGTTGAGTAGCAGATACAATCATGTTTTTAATTTACAATCATGTCCCGACTGCTACTCAACTTAATATATATATTCCATGCTTTAAATTTGCAATTAAATTTTATCAATTTTATTTCGGTCGATTTTCTGTATTACTTTCAATTTTTCTTTTTTGCAGTTGGGTTTCTGATCCAACGTATCAAGTTTGCTAAATCACGAACCGCTTACAACTAGAATACTACACCAAAATTTTTGTGCGTTTTTGGCACGTTTTAAGGGTCTGCGTTTTTTAATCATTATGATACAGGCAGATATATCACCCATTCCAAAACTTGGAAAGTACCTTCTATTTTTCTAATATTTATTAACGATACAAACCTTGGACTAAATTTAATAAACCTTTACAAATTTAATAACTTATCTATTATTTCTATTATTTCTATTTCTATATTTTTTTTATATTTTTATTTACACATTTAGCCGCTGTAAATATACAACACAATATATATGATTTAAAAGATTTTTTAGTTTAGTTCCCCCTATACGCCCAAATTTGTTACATATAATTGGCAGCTATACTGTTTTTAATATAATATATATTTCAATGGTTTTCAACACAATAAATATCACTCACACGAACATACTACATACAATAAAAGTAGAAAGAAATTGTTTGAATTGACTTTGGTACAATTTTATTGTTTATGAGTGTACTAAATTAACGTTTAAAGTTTAGTAGCAGCAGTATTTAATGTAAGAAGTTTTATATATTTTCAAGCAACCAATACAATTGTATGTATGTATGTATGTTTAATCTACATCTACCAAAAAGTTACTATCATTTTATAAAATTAAATTTTAGTGTTATTATTAGTATTTAATTGGATATAGTGTATAATTCCTAGATTCTTGCATGTTTCTTCCCTCTTGAAAACTTGAAAGAACAACCGAAGAATAGAAATAATAAAAATGAAAACTTTGAAGTGTGTAAGAATAGGTACTTATTATGTGATCTTATTCATTTTACTATACATTTTAATAAAATTTACATGTTCACAATTTATATTTTCCATTCGTATATTCCATGTTTTCTTATTATAATATTGTTATTAAATGTCGATATACGTGTATCGTATTATAAGAAAATCGAATTATGATATATGTTAAAGACATGTTATTTGTTATCGATAATTCTCTAGCCATCTCCAGAATTGAGTTTAGGTATATCGTTCCTTACCCTGTAATTCTCAATTATAAAATATACCCGCAAATACTCTTGTCGCTAAAATATTTAGGGTAAATTTGCGTATATTGTACAACATTTAATAATCATTATTGAATATCTTTAGTTTGAGTTATCTTTTGGAAAATTTGATAAAAAGATATTATTGAACAACTAAGAATTTTAGGTCCTTTTCATGAAATTTAAGTCGAAAGTTGCCTTTTAATCGTAGAAGTAATGCGACCTAGTAAATGAATTGCTTAGATCTTACCACACGGTTTGGTAAATCTAACTGAAATTTTATTTTTGAGACTTTAAATCCATTAATAAATATTACTTTTTCAATAAAAATTATCCAAACTATTTCGATAGTTTAATTCAACGTTTAACCTTTTTAACTTTTTTTGTTTGATCATTTTTACAGTCCGCTCTGGTATGAGTTACAGTAACAATAAATGCCTTGGTCTCGTAACGATTCATTGTTACAGTGCATCGATTTGAAAGACCAAATAATGGTCTGTAGCGACATAGTTTTTTTTTTCTAATTTTAAAACACATTCATAGATAATGGTTGCAAATCCATTTGTGTTTTTTGAATCACATCGGGCAATTTTATATAAGTATCTTCATATATTTCATGGCTAACATGAACGCCTTTGAGTTCAACAGATCCCGGTTTGAATTCTTCTGTATTCATTTAAATACTATTTTATTGTTTTTTATATTTTTTAAAAATTTTAGGTACGTTGGCCATTTTTTGACAAGGCAAAAAAATTAAACCATAAAAAACACTGTTTTTATGAAAAATTCCCTTTCATTGAAATTAAATTTACCATCAAATAAATAAAAAATTTCGAAAAATCCAGTATTTAGAAATATTTGAATTTCAAATTTTATGATTTTGATACTTCTGGTAAGAGCTTGTAAAATATTGAAATTTTTGTGTGTTTTTTACGTTTTTCCAGATAGTTGAAGTAAAAATTTCTTTAGGCACACCGGACATTTTTTGTGATGAGTAACAAAAACCATTAAACTCGAAATACTGTTACAACACCTATGTATATAAATATCTAATAATAAATATGTATTAAATACATTGCATATATATATATATATATATATATATATATATATATATATATATATATATATATATATATATATATATATATATATATATATATATATATATATATATATATATATATATATATATATATATATATATATATATATATGGCAGCCATATCCCTGTAACTAGCTAGCGTAGTTGCATTTGTATTCAATGGACCACGTTTCCAATTCTACACCATCCATTTAAATTTTTATTTAATTTTTTTTGTATACATATCCAAAAATTATTTACAATTTCAGATTATTAGTTATTATTCGCTAATATTCAATGAAACAAACATCTAGCATAAATATGTAATAAAAATGAAAAATTTTTAAGTAATATATTGTAATTTTTTTAAAATATACGTGATTGTTTCAAGTTAGTTATAAATACCGACTTACATACCGGTGAGGTGTATGCTAGTTTATCCTTTTATCTTTTAGCATAGATATTCAGTTATTTCAGTTATCTACGTGGCTTGTATCAACGGAAAATAAAGTTTTTATACTCTCTGAACTGGTAGTATTAATTATGCAATGATAGTTTGTTCAAGCTACGTGTCCAGTGCATAATGAGCCGGAAATTTTATAGACATCTGTATTCTTTAAAAGTTGCCATGGTTACATCTATGTGATTAAGTGATTTTATTGGTCAGGCTGCTAAAAAAATCTTAAAGCTTATGTATATATAAAAACGTAAATAATAATAGTACGAATGTATAAAACCATGATTCTGCACATTTTAACGTATGTCATAAAATCATAAAAATAGGGGGTTGAATGGTTTTGAAAAGGGAGTGGTTACGTTTTTATGTAGATTTCTTACGAAATCAGCACATAGCTTTGCTATTCACTTTAAGCTCTGTGAGCTTTCATTAGACGGTTTCATAGCCAAATATGTCCCAAATTGAAATTTTAGTTTAATGTCACCAAATAACTTATTATAGGAGACACAGAAATTTTGATTACATCTTCTGAGTATAAATAAATAATGACGCCTTCTGATTATTTATTTATTTAATTATTTTTTTGATTTTAATTTTTGATGAAGAGTAAACGGGGCCAAAATTTTGATGTGTAACATCTTTCCATTCACGTAAGCATGTACGAGAATGATTTTGTGAAATGGGATAGTTTTTAATTTGTTACGGAAGTTACGTGACAATACCAATTTTATTTATCGATTTTTTTTTATCCTTATGATTATCCTCCAAATAAATTTTTTATAAAAATACATAAAAAATTAAAAAAAGACTATTAAAAAAAAACTAGTTTGATTGTCGGTTAAAATTAAATATAATCCAGTGCGAAGAATGATCTCATAATTTCCTAGAAGAGTAGGAAAAAAAGAATTCTTTCGAAAATTATTAAAAAAAGCCTTATGGTTTTTATATTTTTGAATTATAATGAAGTTGAAATAAACATTCCTGAAAGTGCTTATATTTCTGGCTCTTTCTTAAAGATCTCATATTTCTAGAGATTCTGGGATCCACGTACTTTTTATCAAGTTTATGAGTACCACAGTTCGAAGACAGGAATGTCACAACTAAGTATGATTACATTTCTATAACGCCAAGATAACACCGCAGGGGTAAGGGGACTGAGATACCGGATTTCCCAAGCCAAATACCAGGTGTACATATAAAAATTTCGTGTTACGGGTTGCGTACATCAAATATCGAATGCTACACCAAATTCAGGGAGCCAACAACAAATACTGGCTTTTCGATAAGACAGGAATTTTCTACGCCTAAGGGTGTGAAAAAGAAGGCAGTTTGTATGGTCCAATGAACTTCAAATTTTACATGCAATTGATATAATATCGTGTGATAAAATGGGAAGATTGAGATAGCATCAGCCGACAGCAACAGCCGAATTAACTGAAAAGATATAAATCATAAACCTTTTTTATTTAACCTTAATAACTAAGACCTGAAACTATTGTAAATATATTCAAGTTTATATTTTTGTGCTTATTTTGAGTTTTTGATTAACCTTAATAACTAAGTTCTTTAACTAATGTAAGTATATCTAAGCCATTTTCAGCCGGCTCCAAACAATCAATTTTTTGTACGGTTTAATTTGTTTGTTAGTTTAAATTTTGTAATTTTTTGTAGCTATAATATGTAAAAATTGTGAAATTACTTCATTCTTACCTCTAACTTCCCACCCTTTGGATAAAAAGTATTTTTCAAATTTATATGCGATAAACGCCGGGGTATACCAGCATATCCAATAAAAATAGAATCAACAAAGGTGTTCCACTCTGTAAAATTTTATGCGTGGTCATATATATTACAATGAGTGATTGAACAATCAATAATTAATCAAAAATTGTAAAGAGACATACTCCAAATTGTTTTTAAAATGATTTTTATTTGTTCGAGTTTTATAATAATTTTGTTGGTATGTGCACGGTTGATGGTCTGTATGAAAGAAAGATGGCGCCGGATATTATGTGACGGGGCGGAGCGTTGATGTAGATTTCTGACACAATTTCAGAAGAATCATTCAATTTAGTTGTGTAGAATTTACAAATAGTAAATTGAAAGGGTAATTTTGTTTAGCAGAATGGGTATTATGTCGTATTTTATTTTGTACATCAGCGTAATTTATGTCTACTATTGGAACTCTCAGTTTTAAAGCTGCTTTACTTTAGAAAATATTTGTGCATTTTAAGTGAAATAGCATTTGGAAAACTTTAAATGGACAGGAGAACAGAAAATAATGAAGCATAGAAGAATCATTTTTTTAAAATTTCGTTTGTCTGTAAAACCTTGTGTTAGTAAGAACTTTTGCTTTACAAAACCCAGTGTTTTATTGCCCTTCAATAAATGTACACCACTGAAAAAGACCTCAAAGTGTACAATGAGGTCTTTTTAAGTGGTGTACATTTATTAAGCAATATATCAAGAATAGTATAGAAATTATTTACATCTAAGAAAATTTGCGTCACACCACCATCATTATTATTTTCTACAGTTTTGAGGATTTTCAGTGTAAAATAAAAATTTGAGTATAATTGAAAATAGAAAAACTGTCATTAATAAATATGTTAAAGAGTGATAATGATAAATGATAAAAATATCCCTTGAAAACAAAAAGTTAATGATTTATGAACTAGGCACGAGATATTAACACTATCGAGTGCAATGCACATGACGCTTGAAATCACGTCTATTTGTTTCCCATAGCTTCTGATACTACATCAGTTTTATAAACTAGTCGAATAATTTAGGTACAGTTGATTGAATATTAATGTATCGCTAACTAGAAACCAATGAAGGATAACTTCATTTCAATATAGGTGTAATAAACTAATGAACTTTCAAAGATATTGTTTGCTAAAGACAAGACAGAGTAAATGGAAGAAAAATAATGACAAAACATTTCAGAAGTTTCAACCTTATTATTAATACACCAGTTCTGATATTGCATTTTTAGTGGTAGACCAGAAATATTTGGCAGTTTTAAATAAATTACCAAAAGTATTTACTATTTTGGTAGAAAATGTTTTCTACGTGACCAAAATAATTGATAAAGATTTGCTTGTTTAGTTTTTTACATTCTGACCAAAGTTAAGTACCTCAACATAATTTTAATAATGACTTAGAGTTTCTATATATTTTAGAAAATTAATAGACATATTATTTTTAATAGATGTATTATTTCGCGAATGTCCATTTTTATAAAATAATGGAAACTATAGGCTTTGTCTAATTTTTACTTTAAAATGTTTTTATAAATTACGAGTGTATTGTCAACTTATAAGTAAAAAATAGTTATTGTTTTATTTTGGAAATATAAAAGGAGATCACTATTAGAGATTATTATGAAGAAACTGTGGGTAGGTTTAATCAATATTTTTACGATATTTATAATTTAAAATTTATTAAAGGGTAGTTATTAAGGTCTACTCTAATATTTAAAATTGTAAAATTAGGGTTTTTATTTAATTTATTTATCTCCAGGGCTTCCAGCACATTTAATTTTTGGCTTTTATCGAAAATATGTGACACCTCTGGGTTGTGATCACTGTGGAAGGATGAATGAAGAAGTAAGAAGAAGTTTTATAACTGCTTTTGTGCTCTTTATACCTAGTTAAAAATTATCTACCTGACCGACCAACATTAGCGGCATTGCATTGCAGGCAAGATAATCTATAAACACCACTTTTATTAAGGCAAGGGATTTTTTACTTGCCATTAAAAATATATATTTCGTAATCAAACTTTTCTAGTATATCAGAATCTTTAAGTCGTAATTGAACCAAAGAAAACAAGAGTCATTACTATCCACCTCGAAGACTTCTAATAGCAATTCTTACTACTTCATAAAAAAATTGTGTGGTTAATCAATCGTGGCTAAGAATTGAACTAAGGTGATGTGATACATGGTTTCGATGTCCCAATGTACAAAAAGCTAATGATAGTCTTTTTTTTAGACCGTTCCATTATTCAAGTCTCTGAGGATGTGAATAGTCTTTTACTGTATGCCTCCTTTACTTAAAATTAATAACCAATAATCCTTCCATATTTGAATGTTTTCAGTTAACAGGGCATATTTTTATTGTATCCATTATTATATATTATTTCAGTCTATTTTTACTGTTATTTATGTTAAGATTTTTCATTGCACTATTTTTTTACTTTCTGCCTACATGGAAAGGGCCTTATAATTGGTCAATAAGTATATAAAGTTTAAGAAATGCATTTTTTACTGCAACAGCTTAACGTAGAAGTTTGAAAGTTTGTGGCAATGCCTACACGCTATGGAGTAACAATGTTTGAAAATTAATACCAGTATCTTACTTCGGATTAAATTGATAACGGGTGTAAAAACAATTCAATGAAAAAAACTAATGTGCATTTGACTGTTATTTAGTCCAGCGCACTACTTTGTTCGTGCCTTGAAATAAAAGCTGGCTTCTTAAAAAGTTTGTTTAGCGTTTGTTGAATGTCGTATAGCGTTTCATTACATTTTGTTATAGTTGAAGATTGAGTTTCAAGTCTTAGAAGTTCACCATATTGGTTTTAGAGTGATATTACTTTATTTTTCGATTTTTCTCAGCAAGCCCTTTAATTTGATATATTGATATTTGATATTAGTTTATTGCCAATATTTGGAAAACTGTTAGAAAAACTTACTGGAACGGCTGAACACAATAATTACCAGAGATCAGTTGATACCAGAACATCAATTTGGTTTCCACAAGCAGCATGGAACTATTCAACAGGTTCATCGATTGGTTAAAATCATAAACCAGACATTGAGGATAAGAGCTTCTGTTCAGCTGCATTTCTTGATGTAAGCCAAGCATTTGACAAAGTGTGGCACGAAGGTTTACTTTACAAAATAAAAAGTATGCTTCCCCATACATTATACTCTATCATTAAATCATACATTCAAGAAACATACTTTCAAATCAAATTTGGCAATGAAACAAGTGAGCTACACCTAATAAAATCAGGCGTTCCTCAGGGTAGTGTTCTTGGGCCGACTTTATATTTATTGTATACTGCTGACCTACCAACAAATGAGCACACTACAATGGCTACATTTGCTGACGATAAAGCTATATTATCTAAGCACACTGATCCGAACATAGCTACAAAACAGCTTCAAGAGCACTTAATTCAAATTAATGAATGGACAAAGAAATGGCGTGTATCAGTTAATGAGATAAAATCAGCTCATATTGTTTTCACAAAGTGCAGAGGTATTTCACCACAAGTATACATAAATAACAAAACTATACCAAGAGTTGATTGCGTAAAGTATCTCGGAATGCATTTAGACAAAACTTTACCTTGGCGCACACACATTTGGAAAAAACGGAAACAACTAGGTATGAAAATGAGTAAATATTACTGGCTTTTAGGCAGAAAATCACAGTTATCGCTTAAAAATAAGTTACTAGTATATAAAGCTGCTTTTAAACCAATTTGGACTTATGGAATTCAACTATGGGAAACAGCATCAAATTCCAATATTGAAATTCTCGAAAGATTCCAATCTAAAATGCTTCGAGCTATGACAGATGCCCCCTACTTTATTCCAAATAGTGAAATCCATAATGACTTAAGAGTGAACACAGTGAAAAGTGAAATAGTGAAATGTAGTGCAAAGTACTTAGAAAGATTAGAGACACAAGCAAATACATTAGCATTAAATTTACTATACAATAGTGACCAAACTCAAAGACTTAAGAGATTTCAGACAATAGAATTACCATATAGATTTTAGTGATAGTGACCATACTTTGTGAGACACTCGGTGTTAGTTACACCTGTGTTGAATAAATTGCTAAACAAGGAATAAAAACAATTATTTCAAATCACAACATCAGCATTTATACTTTTTAATTATTTCATAGTTTTAAAATTTTAAGTTACAAAATAATCCTAAATTGGAAGAAAAATTATATTTTGTTATCACTGGATAATAAATCAATGTCACTAGGTTATCCTCCACATATTTGCTTATTGTATCTACAGATTGCAAATAGACAAAAAAAAAATATTTTACAATCGTATAAAAAATTACTAGTCCGCCATCTTGGGCTTGTCGCCATAATGGATTTAGAATGATATCTCAAATTTAACCATACATTGGTATCCAAAGTGAACGAGTATACAAAATTCTGCTCAATCGGTTGAAAATATCTGCTACAAGATGAAGAGATGAAGTTACATGCCTTTCGCATTTGCTGAACCAAGGAAATCCAATACGAATTATAATTTCGAAAACAAACTTTTAGATGGCATTACGCCTCATATATTATATATATATATATATATATATATATATATATATATATATATATATATATATATATATATATATATATATATATATTTCCTCTTGAGGTAACACTAGTGGCTTTTCGAACAATAGTTATACTACAGATTTCGTTCATAAACGAGTTAAAATTAAAATATTCTCCGTAGTGGATACAATGTGTCGTAAATGTCCTCTAGAGCTCTAGAGACGGAAAGAGTTAATAATTTTGTATAAACATTTTACTCAATTTAGAAAAATAAAAGGTTTGTTAACAACATATTCTTATGGCACAGACCAAGGTACTTAATAAAAACTAAAGTCATTTATATGAAATATTTCATTTAAAACAACATCTTGTAATGTTTTATTTACATAACATTAAATAAATTTTCAATGTTCTTACATGCAGAAGAAAAAATAGTTTTAAAGGTACATTTAAATTTTACTATTATAGAAATAAATGAACATGAGTAATTCTTGTGTGCAAGCGTACATACCGCAACCAATGCGAATAAATCTTAGTAAGAATAATTTAGTTTCAGGTAGGTAATATGATGAAAAACCAACCCACACATTTAATTTTGAAATAATTATAGTGTGACGTTTATTTTCTATTACAAGTATGAAGGAAAATAATAATAGTAAATTACATGTTATTTACATATATCATCTTATAAGACATAGACAAAATATTATGTATTAAAGTACACACAATCTTACAATCTAATGTAAGAGTGAGTGAGATGTAGATATAGTTTGGTGAGAGAGGGAGGTGTTTGTTAGTTGTATACTACTACGTACGAATCGTGTGTAAAATAACATGGAGGATATAAAATACAACACAACAGAAAGACGGATCCTAATAACTTACTGTTAGATATAGCTACGAGTAGTAGCTACTAGCTAGAGCTCTATGTATCATAAAGCTGTAAAGAAAGTTTCTTTAATAATACTCTCTCTATAAAATTGTTCGTGTTTCTCTTACTTCTACAGTTTATTTACTATCAGAGCTTTCTTTGGTGTACAAAAATAAATTTCCATTTATCATTTTATATGTGGACTATTTTGTTGTTGTATCAATGGCCATTATACAGACATTACAAAAAAATTAACAAAAAAATGTATCATACATTGAACTTTATCTGACTGTACATAAAAATACTACCTTAATAAATAAACTACTTAAATAAAAATCATTAACATTTACTCCAATCATATTTATAAATATATATATATAAATATATATACTAGCTGGCCCGGCAAACGTCGTTTTGCCATATATTTCTAATTAACTTCAATATCTTCTAAGTGTAATAACATATTCTTAACAACTTTTCTCTATTTCTTAATACTGAAAGCGAAGGCAAATTAGAATAAATAATGATATTAATATATATTTTAAAGCATACCCGGACACGTTGCGGTGACAATTGATATTACATCGATTGCATACAAAATTTGAAGCAGATTGGACGAAGGAATTCCGTTGTCCCATACAAATATATACACTCGTGTTTGATGTGGTAAATAAATTCTATTTTGAATAGCTGACCCGGGTAAACATTGTTTTGTTATATAAATTATTTCTAATCAACATCAATATATCTCCTAAATATAATAACATATTCTCAACTGTCTATAACTAAATAATGAAGCTGTGGAAAATCAGAATAAATTATGATATTAATTTATATTTTGAAGCATACCCACCCGGTTTACGCGTTGCTGTGTTGCGTTTACATGGGGATGTATATATGGACCTCCTGAACCAAGAATGATTCCGGTAATACTTGAACAATGCGATATGCACACTTTATTTTGTTGACAGTTCGTCATACTGCTAGTGAGAAGAGATAAAGAAGTTTTATTTTGAATTTCAAAATTAGATTTTGGTTTCTATGGAAATGATGATTTGTAACATGTGAGAAAAAAAAAGACAAAATATGTTTCACAGCTAGGAACATTTTGTATTCGAAAATTAAATTGTCGTTTATAGTATTTTCCTTTACTTATTATTTATGTTTCTCACCGTTTAAACCTTCCCTGAACTTTCACGAATATTTCAAGACCAAAATTATCCAAATCGGTCCAGCTATTCAGTTTTAGCGTGACTAACGAACAGCAATTGATATACATATATTTATATATATATATATATATATATAAATATATGTATATATATATATATATATATATATATATATATATATATATATATTAATATATGTATATATACATAATATAAAGAGAACTAAAGGAAAATCGAAAATTTTAATTCAAAAATACAAAAAAAATTCAAAAATAAAAATTTCAAATACACAAGAAATTAAATTAAATTTTTTTGCCCTATTTTCCAAGACCAAAATATTTTATTTATTTAATAGAACGTCTTTCTATTTCAAATAGTCACCAATAATATAAATTAATTTATCATAATTCGTCTTCAAGGGGATTTAACTGGTTGAAAATTTGCATACCGATACGAAATTATCAAGAAGTATGAACAGCGATATGAATAGATGATGCATACTTTATAGTTGAAATACATATTTAAAAAAACATATAAAACTTTAGTCTAGGAATTTGGGGGAACAAAAAAAAATTTCTTAAAACAGCTTTTGTTTGAAAATTTTTTCGCTCACTGGTTGGTTTCACCACAATTGGTGATCGTATTTACCTAATCATCGTATATAATTTCAATACATAATTGTATTTTATGAATGCTAATGATTAAAAATAGTTCAAACATTGATACTCTACTATATTTCGAATATCTAAACAATTAACTCTTAGTTAGTTTTTATCCGCACTTTTTTCTTTAAATCTATATTCAATATACCATATGGAAGACACATTGTGTATTTACTATAATTTTTGTGCATAATAGAACAATTATATATAATTACTAACAAAGTTAATTATTTTTTGTATCTCATCAGTATATACCGGATGATTGAACTTTAATTATTAACTTTAATAAAATAATCAAATTACGCCCGTTCATAAAAAAATTAGTATTTACTTTATCTGCTGTATGTTTTGTTACTAATTCGCATATTCGAAATAATAGAGTCCCGTTACAGCGGAAATTCGAAAAGTGAATCTTACTGCCCTTAAACAAAACAGTATATATGTGTGCCTATAAACAAAAGAGTATATTGAAGGAAAAAGTATATATGCGTGGGTATGGTAGTGTGTGATATAAGCACACCTATTATATATACATCATTGTGTGAGTATATTTGTTTTATTGATTTAATGTAATTTTTGTATAAACTCTAAGTGTGCCAAATTTTCCTTACCGTCTTTGATGAAACCAACCACTTAAATAAATGTTTAATCATCACTTCCGTAACACATTTTAAACTGTCCTTTTTCGGGAAGTCATTCTCGTACATGTTTGCTGAGTGTAAAGATGTTACATATCAAAAAGTCAAGGTTATAAATAAATTTTTCTTACTGGGTATCTAATGAACGAGCTTATTTAGTACATTACAAAAACATATAGATTAATGAGATTTACTTAACTCAATTTTAAATAGAAATATAAGTTATAAAATCATGTGTGTTAAAATGTTCCCACAAAACTTGTAAGCTATTTATCAAAAATTATCAAATGAGGGAGCGTGAGAAATTTTTAAATTAAAACTTGTGTCAAATTGAATGTTCATATTATGTATATTTATATTTTCGTATTATTAAAATACGAAATTATTAAAATGTGAAAATGGACAGATCTAAATAAATTTTAAGAACATATTAGTTATTCTGTCTGCTGATATAAGTGAAAACTTCATAGAAATTTCATAATGTTTAATTAAAATTATCAACATCAATCTGGTTTTCACATCTATTGATACTTTGACCAACAAATATATGTATGGTTTTATAGTTTTTTATTATTTAAATATATTACGGACTGTACAACACAATGACAAAACAATTTAAGGTAACAATGCACTAATGTTGCACAATACTTCAGCTGTATATCAACAGTAATACTTCTATAATCATTTCGGTAACGCGAACGTACGAGATTTTACCCACCCAACAAGCGCCTATGGGTCACTTCACACGGCAGCTATGCATGCGAACCCACTAGTCATAAGCATGACGACGATGCGAGCCCACAAGATTTTCCTTTACCAAAAAGCGCCCAACACGGTTAAATAAGTTTTCACTTCAATAAAAAGAACGATATGTGTCGTCAGGGCTAGATGAATGATTTTCTTCTTTTGAATTTTACGCTTTAAAATAAATATTAACTCTGTCAAATATTAGACGATATTTGATCCGCTAAGTAAGTATAAAACCTTAAATAAATAGTACACATAAAATTCAAAAAATGTTAAATAAAATTATTTTTATTTTGTATCATTACTTGAATCGATAGAAGTTAGTAGAATTAAAAAAATGTAAGTGCTCTCAGAATGTGTGTCATGTCATATTTTAATGTTAAACGCTCCTTTAAGTAAAATACATTTCGAATCATATAGCTTTCATTAGTTTTAATGGCGAAAAAAGAATCTGAAAATTATTGTTTATCTTATGTGCATTCTTTGATCATCTGAAGTGAAACCCCGATATAATGGATTCAAAAACAAATTCTAAGTAGTGGTGAATTAACTTACACGTTATGGCAACATGATGCAAAAGCCATTACTTATCTCAATTATTGGAACAACATTCCGGGCACATTTAATTTTGTCACTCAAAACAATATTATCGATTTGCCAAATGACTATCTTTCTACACCTTTCAATCTGACAATTTTGTACCACTGTTCGCGGCTTGACAAATGTATAAATCTACAATTCAAATATGAATTAATTTAATGTAAAGAAAACTGTACAATTCAAATTATAATTTTCAAAAGCCAAAAAATCAAAAACACTGTTGAAATATTATAGTTCAAAAAATTCCCAGCTAAATTGAAATTTAATTTATTTTAAAATAAAAATATTTTTTATGGTATAACCATAAAAATGAGTTTGTAATAAAAACGTGTCGGTGTTTTTGATTTGGCCCCCATACGTCAAACGTTATTTTTTAAATATCATATTCTCTGTGTATTAAATTTATTGATTCGTTTGAAAAATTGAAAATAGTTATTAAAACTATCGTACGCCTTAATGTATCTATAACGTTATCGTACAGATAGCGAAAGACGCTTGAACATTACGGAAGAGAGGAATACGGTATGTAAAACTGTGGTACAGACATATATGCGTCTGTTTCATATATTGAACTCGGTCGGAACAATAACAAACATCATGGCTTAATGTATTTGACCACTCTATAAAAAAGGAAAGAATCGTACGGCTAATATCAGTCTCTCTTTTGTAGGTTTGTGACTTTTACATAGGTTTGTGCTTATATTTACTTTACAGATAGATAGCGTACGCTCAGTTCATTTTTCTCTATGTCTATGCTCACAACGATATCGCCCGACGGTTCAAGTAAATAGAATGCACAGAAGATAGTCATTTACAGTCGCACCTCATGGGCCAAGGTTAAACCTACGGTGCGGGTATTCAATATAATTTGACAAAAATTAGATATCATTTACAATGAATGTAAAACGAATATGTATATAAATGTGACTGACTGCCTGTACCAAATTTTTGTGCAAGATATAAACAAACGAATAAAGGAAAGAAGGTTAGAAATAGGGGTAAACATAAACTATGGAATTTGTATTATTAGTAGAATGGAAATATTTATCATTATCTAGGTTATTATTAATAAAACGAAAATATTTATCACTAGGAAAGTTGAAGATTATAAATTTTATTAGAACTTATCAGTTGATTACTTTATTTAGTTCCTTAGAAGGGAACATATTAGAATCGCCTCGAAATTAAAACTGGGAATGACTTCATATATTAATGCTTCAAGGTCGACCGAATAATTTTCGTATGTGTGTGTTTGTGTTTGTAGGAAGTTGGAGGAAAACGAATGCAGTCAATTTGAATTTTTAACCGTACGTAGGTGTATATGTAAAAACGTAAAGCTTAGATTATGAGTAAATTCGTTCAATTATAAAGCATAAAACAAAAGTTAAAATACAAAAAATATTTGGTTTTACCCAAAAGGATGCGTTATGATTTTAGCAGTGTATGTATGTAGGTTTGTGCGTATATTCCACTAAAGCAGCTGAACTTACTGATTAATATTTTTGATTGAGATATCCATCGATTCATTAATACAGTCCGGATGATGCAGGCTATTTTTATCAAAATAAAATAAAAATATTGAAAGTAAAAACCAAAAAAATTAAAGTTACAAATAATTTTTTCTTTGAAATACCCTATTAGGTATCAAATGAATAAACACAATTAGTACATTTCAAAAGTATGTACATTAACAGCATTTATTTTACTTATAGCATTTATTTATAAAAATGATTACCTAAAACTTGTTTGTACGTAAAGCACTAACGGAAAAAGTAACGAATAAAACATTCAAAATTCACGTTAACATTTACTAAAGTAGTCAACAGCAACAGGAAACCATTCATTAAGCATCAAAATCAATATATTTGAAATTCAAATAACAGTCTTCACACTTATGTATGTTATTATATAAAACCATAAAATTATTACTTTTTAAATTATACCACAGATAAAAATACCTAAGATAGATAAATGACTCTCCTAGTCCTCAAAAAATTCCCCTCGCGTCTGCATGATAGTATTACTTAATGCCATCTCTCATAATGTTAAAGAATTAAAAAAAATATTTTAAGAAATGCTATAGCAATGCTTTGTTTTTATTGTTCTTAAAAAGAAGAGTTTATTGTCAATCGTAAAGTTTCTCATTGTATGTAAATCCTCATTGTTATAGTTTACTGCCAATTAATTGTGTTTTTAATTATATACTAGTGATAGTGACTGATTTTAATCGTATTAATAAATAAATATCTTTTTAAACAATTATACAATGCTTATGTAAAATTTTTTAGCATTTCAATAAATTTATATTATGTTTAACGTTTCATTTCATTTAAAATAAGAAAAAAAACCTATCTTAGAGCCTACTCGTTTTTTTTTTTTTTTTAAATAGTTAAAAAAAAAATGTTTGGTAGAGCGTAAGAGTCACCAATCAATATTTGGTTTATTATTATCGATGACTTATATATTAGCCGTAACATTAATTCACATTTGAAGCACTAATTGGTTTGGAATAATTATCCCAGTTACTACAAAGCCATATAAAAGGGTTATTAAGTATAATATCAATATGATGTTTCGTCCAAACAAGTGGGGGGCTAAAATTTTTTTAATTGAAATGTGTCTTGTTGAGTATCCAATGATATATCTCAATTAGTATTATAAAAAGTTTTCAATGTACATTTTAACATCGCATCCCCTAATTATTTGAAAATAAAAATAAATTTAAAAGTACTAACACCCTCCTATGGCTTTAAAAAGTACTAAATAATAAAATATTCTTATACAAAATAAGATAAAGTGATGTTCATTCATAGTATATTCGAGGTGATATGATGTTAACCTTTAAAAAGAGTTGGTTCTATTTATATTTTACATTTTAGAGGTGCCAGGTGGACTACGATCACCGCTATCCTCTGAACATCACTTCTTTAATTTCAGATAAAAATATTTTCTTGTTTTGTGAATTTTAGAGACATAGAAGGTTTTGAGTACTTTTAAGCTTTTTTTTTTTGAGAAAAAAATTTTCTTTCAAACATAATTACATCAACTATTTAGATTGGTTACATTTCTAACTCAAATACAGCTTATTCACGCATTATCATTATATTAAATGTGTTGTAATGAATGTAATAATGTTATAAATATTTATTTGCTCTTTCTTATATGGAAGTCCTTGGCGCGTTTACGCAGAGTCGCACCCATAACGTCTTTTTATTTATATTTTGAACTATATATAAAATTGCAACTTGAACATAAAGAATTTACGAAATTTTAACAATTACATAAATTTAAAATTTATTGCCTATAATTCCATTAAGCAGTTAAACTGAGGAGTCATCAGTCGAGGTAGATGTAAATTGATTAATGAAACTTCAAAATTATGTTTATTCTAAATTAAAATTTATTATATTTAATATTTTTCCTTGTTTATTTAGAAACTCTTGTGAATTTAGAAACGATTTCAAAGTCTTCTCTTAATACTTAAATTATTAGAACAGTTTTGGACCTTAAAGAATTTTTAGGAGGCTTAAATTAATGCGTGTTTATTGTTTGATAATAAGGTATATCAATAAATAACGATGGGCAGAAAACAAACGAATCTATCTCACTTTAAACACTGCGACATCATATTTATATTTGGGATTCCAAAAATTTTACAGCTACTATAACCTTACCTAATTAAAACTTGATATCAATGAATCAAGTTACTTTTTTTTTATGTTCTACTACAATAGGCAAAAAAGATTAATGGAATAGCTACTCTAATCTTCAACAGAATGAATAACAAAATTCAGTTCACTTTTAAACTGGAAAATACATTGCCTGTCTCAGATGTCCACGTTATTAGAAAATATATTGGTTTGATCATGACTGATTGGTACGTTAACCCAAGTTCAAAAATTATTTATTCAATCACCCGTTAAATCAAAAATAGGTATAATAAAAGGATATTTGGTTAGAGATTTGACATAAGGTAACAAAGAGTTTTTCACTCTAAAAATCTAAATAATATCAAGATATTACTTAAAAATAACAACGACTCAAAGAGTTTTTAATTCGCACGATATTTAGTAAATTCAATCTAAAAAATTAACTGACTATATATATATTCCATAAACACTAGGAAAAAAAAATCTTCAAATTTCCATTTGCAGCCCTCATTCTTCAAATTTAGAAAAATGTTTTAAAAAGACCAACATAACATTAATAATATTTTACAACCTATGTAAAGTACAAATTTGTTCGGCAAATGTTGTTTGGCAAGATGATTGACAAGGTTTTGGTCAAATGACAAGATGCCGTGTGAATGTAACTATTCTTATGTGTTAGTTAAAAAATAAAATTGGTTAGCATATTTGTGACTGCAAAACTTAAATATTCATAAAAACACACAAAGCTGCTTCAACAGAACATCACTTTGTTGAAACAGGCTTTGTTGAAACGAAATGTTTTATTTTAATCATAAAACAAAACATTTCGATTAACCGTAGAACAGAAACTCAGAAGTTCAGTATTATCTACTATCTGCAATGATATTTTTAAAATTAATTTTAAGAAATTTTAATAGATAAACTGTGGTCATCGTCGACCTAGTTATTAGTTGTATAACACGACCTTAAACAAAATAAAATAAAAACGTGTGGTATCGTGGGTCAAAGTATCAAAGTTACATTATTACATAAATATTGAGTTCAAATTCTAGCTAAGATAAGCATTTTTTCCTAGTACGACGGTCTCCTTGAACCCGGGGAAGCTATCGGCCTTTGATACTCGTCACATAAATATCCATATACCACACTTCGTTCGTGATGTTGTACTCATATAGTTTATGAAAATTTAATGAACGTCCAGGAGCACGAAAGATTTCGGCATACTTTAATGATGCGATATACACACTTTATATAATTAAAAGTTCGACATTTTACAAGCGAGAGGAGATAAATATTAAATTTTATTTTGAATGTCAAATTTAGAAGTTGATTTCAATAGAAACAAAAAAATTTTACTCCACATATTCTTTACGGACGTTTTTTACCGGCTAGCCCTACCCATCGCCCCTTAGGAAAAAAACTATCGAATTTATCAGTCCAGATAACTACTTTATTTACGCTATACCTAATGTTGTTTTCTACACTATTGTTGTTTCTAATTTATGACGATTACTTTGTAAGGTTGATGTGTTTAATTTTATGTTTACTTTATATTGTTTTATTTATCTATTAATTATAATGTACCTTTATAAAAAAGAAAAAAATTGTCAATTAGAGTTTTAAATAATGTGGAAGTTAAAAACTCATTGTCTCATTGTAAATTGTTTCTATAACAAATGTCTTAATTGACACAGAGTCGCAATAAAACGGAACATGTAAATACACACATAATTTAAAGCTTGATTTGTCAATTCAAATTTTAAGTGAATTGTAATTGATTTTTAGCTAATTTCTCGATCGATGAACAAGGTTGAAAATGAAGAATTACGTTCACTATATAAAAAAAATTCCATTCACGTGATCCTATCAAGCGGAAAATAATATGACAAAAATTATTAATTATTAATTAAAAATTATTAATCATGTACCATATTCTAATAACGGACTAAAAAGTAGAAAACAATTGTGCTAATTTAAAACGAAATACATGATATGCATGAGTAGATATTTGATTCATTAATAGCTCAACAAATTTTGCTGCATGTGTCTCTAGTTTTTGGTTTGAAATTCGATGAATTTATTTATATTAGTTAGTCCGTTATAAAACCATTGTACATTAAAAATTAATTTTATTTTATTATTAATATTTGGCATTTAAATTATGTAAATTTAGAAGTTTTTTGAAAACTGAACATTTAACCCTTCACGAAACGCCCCTCAACAAACATCATAGATCGGACACGGTGTAACTATCAGGAAAATCTTCGAAAGTTGATAATAATAACTAATAACAAAGACTAAGAATCTTACTATAAGGAGATAAAGTTCTTACTATAAAATTAGAAAATTAGTTTCGGAGAATACCATCTAAAATAAATAATTTTTCTTTCGTTCAAAATCGTAACAAAAACGGGTCAGGTATGAGGACGAGTAAATATGCAAATATGTTTGTCAGATCAACCGAACCTAACATAGGGATAATTCACTAGTTTTAGAACCATTCGGTCGTAGATCCACATATAAAATATTTTCAAATGCTATAATTAAAAAAACTTTTTAATGCAATGTGCACTAATAAAATCATTTTGATTTTACAGGTATGAAGAAATTTGTATTTAAAATGTGCTGATACACAGGGTACGTAATACTTTTCAATATTCAATGCAGTCAATATTTGAACATACATCAGTTATTTTATAATTATATAACTGTGGTACATTCTATTAAACAAACAGAGCTGAGCACCCAACGTAACCACATTCTATCTAAAGAAAATCAACAACTGTTATCAATATGATTGTATAAACAACTTTTATTGAAATAAACAAATATTTGACAGTGTAAATAGTTGGCTACTTTTGGTAGGCTATGTTCGTCACTGTTTGGTAGGTTATTCGTTGGAGTTCATCATTAGTACCTACCTGTCTATATCGTCATGATATATTAATAACGATATTTATTATATATATTTATTAAAAGAAGCAATTAGTTTTTAACCGGTAAAATGAAGTTCTTGCTGGAGTTCTGATTTTATTTCTTTATAATCCAGTGCAATTAAAGTTCTTATAAATTTGAAAAATACAAAGTGACTGAATCCAATTATAATTGGATGTGAATGCATTTTGTAGTAAAGTTTTCAAATGCCATGTACTGAATCCGCTGGCGCAGAATACTATTAATTCATCAAATCACAAAAAGGTAATGAGGGTGTGATGTGCTCTCAACAATCTCCAACTCATACAATTTGAATGTTTAGGTGATGAGACACTGAGTGTTATTAGATCAAAACGAACTTCATTAGAGCTGGCGATATTGGGATACAAAACTAACAAAACCTTTTAAGTATAACTAGAGAAATGCAAAATATAAATGTAATCCCATCCTTGATGCTTCCTTCATCTGGACATAATTAACTAATATTAAAAAAATTAAGAAAATTTAGCAAACCGGGCTGGTGTTAAATTGGCCGGCCGGACTTTGAATAGATTTTATCGAATTTTAAATATATTATATAAAAAAATATTTATTAATGTGTAGATTAAAAATAAACTAAAATGTTAATGCAGTCCGTACTTGAGATTCAGAATACTTTATCAAAGTTTTTTCAACAATTAATAATTCAAGGCAGTGTACTTCACAAGTATCTACAGCCCTTATTAATTCTCTGCAAAATGATTTTTTAATCAATTAAATAGCTTATGGAAGCTATTTATGAAAAACTAATCGAATTTAGCTGTAAAATAACTACATTAAACTCGACAAAAGTCAATTACCATGGGAATAAACACTTCGAAGGATTTCAAATCGTTAACTTTTTTACCAACTGCTAAGGAAGATGTAGGTTTTTCTCGCGTATATGTATGTTTGTAAATTTTTTAATTTACACCTACCTTCCGAAAGAATGGATGGATTTCGACATTTAAGATATCGTTGTATTCGTCTTAAAGTCCAAGGGTTCTTAGATAGGTGTTTGAAAAAACAAAAACAAAAAGCAGAGCTTTTGGTGCAAAATAGTAACACGTTTACAAATGCAAAAATTAACCACTTTCATTCTTTGATTGTGAAAATCAAATATGGTTGATTATAAACATTAAAAAATGGTAGCAGACCCAGTGAAGCGTTACTGTTAACGTTTGAACAAGATTGGATCAAGAAATCATGTTGTCTCATGCAAACTTTTACACCACCTTAGGGGTAGAATAGAAGAAAAGCTGTTCTTATTGTTTGCCTGGTATTTGGTGTTGCACCCAATATTTGGTGTGCACGCAGTATTTACGCGGTATTTTGTGTAGTATTTATTTGGTGGCTAGAACCCGGAAAATGAGCTTAAAATCTATCTTTTAAATAAGAATAAGTCACTCATTTTGAAAATTTTTTATTGAAATCGGTTCAGTAGTTCAGGAGTTTAATGAGATAAACATGTGGCACCTAATTTTCATATAGAAATATTTTCAATTTGGTATACACATTATAAAGAATAGATTTGATTCTTAGTCAAGAAAAACAATAATTTCTTTATAAAAAAAGATATAGGTATTAACCCGATTTCCAAGGAAAAGAAACAAATTTATATTTTAGTGTGAAGATAAATTCTTCGGTTTTAGCTATGTCTTTATATATTTCATATATGTATCATTGATATTCCGTTTAAGTCAGTTACTTCAAGTATTGTGATAAAAGAAATATATCTATGTATTATTTTCGTATAAATTTTACATATTGATTTGAAGAATATTTATTATTATATTTATATGAAGAAATATTAAATTTACGGCAATAGCAGCAATTATTCGGAAGTGTCCCGGAAATTATTAAAATTGCTGTGTCCCTCATAATTCGGTGCTGAATCATCCAAAATCTAGAAATTAAAGTTATTTCGTGAGTTAATCGCGTTTCCCAGGTAACGCCGCAAGGATTTTTTAAATTTTAATTTCGAAAAAAACATGGCTAATTTGTTATTGTAAAATGAAAAATATTAACGAACTTCAATGAAAAGTCTTCGTCGCTACTTCATAAGTTGAATTGAAAAGTGGTGTTCAAAATTTCAAAAGGATCGGCTTAGCTTTTTTGCTTTTATGAGTGGCACTGACTTTGAAAACGTGAGTAGTGGGATAAACGCATTAGAGTTTGGAACGCTTAAACTTTTTGAATAAACGGAACATTCATAAGCGAGCTACCTGAAACTGAATTAACGATGCTCGGTCCATAAAAATTGTTTCTATCATCAATGATGCCTAAAGCACGTTTTGGCAGAATCTTCCTTTTTTCAGCTGATTTTCAGCTTTCTGCTCTTCTTGGATTATACGAGAGCTATCTCTTGGATCAGCGGACGGACGTCCAAACACCCTCGTTAAATTTTCTCCGATCATCTTGAAATTTTGTATAAATTATAAGTTTAAAAAACCCTCGGCACATCTTAGATTTGGAATTTGTCTTATTATATTGTATTCTACTAGTCAAGACATTTCATTTGATACCCAAATTGACGAAGTTCTGAAAAAATATATAATACGCTATTTTGTGGTTGGGGCCATCTTGGATTTTAAATTTGTCATAGTGATCAGTATTCTACGAGTAAAGACCTTTCATTTGATACTCATATTGAGGGAGTTGTGAAGACATATGTAATCCGCCGGGGGGGGGGAGTCGTGCCAAATGTGTCAAGGTAGCATGTTACACGTAGTTTTTTGATTAAATATTAAAGGCACTTCATAAAATCACTAAATTTTAGTACTTAGTCATATTATTTTAGTTTTTATTTCAGAATTGCTCTTTCAGCGTTATATCACGGCAGTGCATCTTAATGACTCAGTTTTAATTAAAAATTTTAGCATCTCATTTAATTTTTCAGCAACTAAAAAGCATCTAATTTTGAGGATACATTAATTCAATTTTGAACGTTGTATTTTCTTATCTTTTAAGAATCCATATAATCCCATATTTTAATGATTTCTAAACGTTGGAATATTGAAAAACAATTAATACAAATAATGTTAATTTTTTTATATGAATAACTTTTGTTTGAAACAGTTTATCGCATAACCAATATTTTCGGCTCCTACAAGTTTCTAACAAATATATTTTGCAATTGTTTGTTTTATGTTTATAATGAACGCGAGCGAAGTCAGGGATGAAAGTTTGTTAGTTCTCTTAATGGAACTTGCATTCATTTGAAACTATTGGATAAAAGATACACTCAACGAAATATGAAAAATTGTACAAAATAAATTGTTATGCAATAATATAAGTGAATTGTAAAATAACATGTAACAATGTATTGAAAACAATAAATCGCTTTGAAGCGATTTAGATAGCAGAGTTTAAATGTGATTGAATTCCCACTATTGTTGGAAGTAAGAAAAATAATATAAAGGTAAAATAATATTATAATAGAATGAATGCACTTGTCAATCACCTTGTATATGAAAATGCATTTTCTAAAACGATGTCAGCTTCAACAAATAAGTTAATACTATTTAAATTTAAACTTATGAGATTGGTATAAAATGTCATAACGTGTGGTTGTAAACAGGATATACTTTGAATAGCATGTTATTTGCTCACCTAGTGAATGTAAGTAAATTTTATGTACATCTTCAAAGAGTACAATATGCAACATTTAATAATTTTCAATATTCAATTTTGCAATATAAGACTAAGTTGAGGAAGAAACACAACAAGAATTCATCATCATCTTCAAAGATCAGTGAAATAGGAATGAAACCATCATATGTACTAATACTGTGTCACTATGTTTGTCTACTCTAATCTCCAAATCACTCAATCGATATTAATGAATTTTTGTAAATATGTATTGCTTATTCAACTTCGGAGAATACACGAAACAAAAAAAAGAGTTATTCATTTTATGTAAGTTTTTAATAGATGGCAGTCTGAGCTAATATATAGCCAGTACTATTAGTTTCCAATATATCTCTCCAAAAAACCAGCATTTAAAAGTTCGTTCTCTTGGCTTCCTTCGAAAATTTTTCCATATAGCATTCACCTTTTATAAAAAATTAGTAGAACAGCAGAATTAAGCAAGTGAAAAATAAAACTAACATGAGTTAGACACTTGGCACATGGTCGAGCCTATTTTTAATCATTAGAATTCGAATAATTCTCTAAATATCCAGTCCATTCACTTTTAAATACATATATAATAATAATATGTATTAGAATTATATATGTTTGTAAACTAAATTTAAGCTAAAATTGTTGGAATTTAAATAGTAAATAATGTTTTTAATAAAGCATATCCATTGTTTCCGTTTGCCGTTTTTAAGTTTTCTGGATGACGGACAGATAGACGCACAAAGGAACAAACATTTTGGTATTGCGGTCAACATTTGCTAACGTTAGAAACTTAAATAGAAACATAATATATTATCAATTTTTCATTGTTTTCATTATTTTCCATTGAAGTTTGTTGGATGAAATATTGTTCGTATCATTTAAATTAGTCACTACATATTTATGCATTGAAAGAACGAGAAGGAGAACATGCATGTAAAAGCATTTCATTCGCGTATATAGTTAAAATAAACAAGTAAATAGAATGAATACAGGTATATAACGATGTTGTTAAAATGTGTAGCATAGTACTTATACTTTACTTTATTTTCAAAATAATTTGCATATTATATATTTAATTCATAATGTTTTATAACTCTTTAATAATGTTTTATAACTCTATTCGTTTAATTTTATATACTATTAACACGTTGTAATATGCATTATATATACTTTTTAAATGTTGCATGACCTATTATTTTTACCTTTAAATTATATACCGACTACCATAACGAACATTTACCTACTACTAGAGTATTGGTACTATGACGTTGTTTTAATATGTACAGAATTTCAACAGATCTCTTAAAATTTCAGTGTATACGATGCCAAAAATGATTTGTTTTGTTGGCGCATAAGTTGATGTATACTTAAAAGATGGTGAGTGTTTTATAAAAACATTTCTCATAAACAAAAACTTTTCTACTTAAATTTTATATACTCGGAGATTTTTCTATAAGAATAATTTTGTAAATTCTTAAAAATATAAATATTCTTCTCAACTTATTGTGTTATTTATATTACTGAATATACAATTTAAAGAAAAAAAATGATATGTTACAAATCATCATTTCCATAGAAACCAAAATCTAATTTTGAAATTCAAACTAAAACTTCTTTATCTATTCAAAATAAAACTTCTTTATCTCTTCTCACTAGCAGTATGACGAACTGTCAACTATATAAAGTGTGCATATCGAATTGTTCAAGTATTACCGGAATCATTGCATAGCTTCTATCGCGGGCCTTGAGCGCAGGGACCGAATCCAGAAATTCCGTAACGAAAAAATCTCACGCTCCCCACTCCGACGTGCAAGGAGGTGTGGATTGACGAATCGAGACTAGCTGCTCCGAAATCGGACGAATATATAAGCAGCTGTTTATGAGAAAGTATATAGATGTATAGGTGTAAGAAAAAGCAATACTGCATGAATAAAATAAATAAATAAATAAAAAATTATAATTGAATAAGTTGATACAAAATGCTATGCAATAGCTTTACCGCGACGGTCCCCGAGTGCCACACGTCTTTTTTTTTATTTCAACCATTGTCTCTAATTAATATCAATAAATCAATTGAAAAAAAATAATTTTTTTAAAGACCATCCTTTAGTTTAAAAGCTCTAAATTGAAAATAATATCTTTAAAATAAATCAAACATATAAATTTATTACATTACACAATTTATATGATAAATAAGTTTGCAGCGAGGTGAATTTAGCTAGCAAAGCCATATTATCTAGCCCCACTAAAATTAAATGGAAAATTTTTTGCAAACAAAAAACATTTGAGATTAGCCTAAGTACATAGCTGTTAAAGCTTTCATAGTTGAGACATCACTTTCACTTTTCTAAGCCTCCTTCACCCAAAAAAAATTACACGAAAACTTACATATTCCGAGAAACGATAATAATCATTTTTATAACGGATTTTCATACGCCAAAACAAATTTTTTACATAATTAAAATAAAAGCTTTAAATATTTGAACCAAAGCTCACAAAAGTTTTGCCCAGCCACCAGTTTTTGAAAAACATCAAAAACAGGTAGGTCCTTAAGCTACAGTTGGACATTATAAAAGACATATACAGACAAGTACTTTGCTGCACTATAAGTATAAAAATGAAAGATACAAAATAAGGCTACCTACATATTGCTGTATACTACTATTGAAAAGTATTTCTATAAACCAACTTTTAGCTTAGCAATATCATTAATTGCTCACTATACTTAAGACTTTAAAACGTGTTTTGGTGCAAACTCCAAAATTAAGGTATAAAGTATACTAATTAAGAATATTAAGCTAAAAAAGAAGATTCGCGCAGCAGCTGCTAGTGTCTGCGTACAGTCATTTAGAACCAGTATAGTTCTTGTGTATCTCTGTTAATGTTTCAGTAGTTCCTTATTATATTAACAGAGTATATCAAGGTTTTTAGTGATTTTGACGAGTAATTAGTTGGAAGTATTAACTAGAATCAAGATCAATAACCTTTAAAATAAGTTAGATAATATTTAATAAAAAAAAACCAAGATTATCCTACTTATAAAGTTTATTTTAAGTACAATTTAATAAATAAAATATTTTTGAAAGCATAATTTAAACATTTCAATAATTCCATTGAAAAATGAAGACATGTATAATAGTCTCAATGCCCGTCTGCTTATCAAGCCATTGATAAATACACTTCTAAAACTTTGTATGTCGCTTAATTATCGTTAGTGTAACAACTGTTTTTATCTACATTCTGAAAAAAGAGGTGTTTTTTGGAGCTTCTAAAATTTTTTATTTTTTCCGCAAACTTGAAATTAACGACAATTTGCTCTTTTATTATTCTTAGGAAGATCATTTAGAAAATGTATCAAAACAGGATGTCCTTTGTCCCACATCAACATTGCTATTTTTCACAATTTGCTGGTTCTCGGACATAATATGTGCTTACAATACGTGGCTGACAACACGGTTTTTACATTTATTATTGAATGATCTTTCTACTTCTATAACAAAAAAAAAAAAAAACCAGATTTCTATCAATTTGTGGCCTCTGGGGACAATCAAAAGTTTTGCGGGATCTGAAAAAGAATAGGGGGTGCACTTTTCAAAATTTTTGTGAAGTAAAAGGTTGTTACATTAATTATAAAGAAGCTATGGGTAAATGTTTAGAAGTGTATCTATCAATGACTTGATATGATTGCCGGCACCTAGCTTATAACGAATAACTTTAACAGTCACAAATTCTACAACAAATGAATTATCTTAGTTTTACAGCAATACTTTACAATAATAGTAACTATATAGGAATAGTTCATTCCTTACATACATTAAAATATAGTTTCTGTAGTGTTTGTTTTTCTTAAATTGAATGTTGTAATTAGTTTTTCAAAATTTTAATAAATTTTAACAATTTTTTAATATTTATTACAAAATACATTTTTTACATTTTGTAGCATGTTGTTAAATTTAAATCATCCATCTAGCTATTTTTAACTGTTCTTCCTACTGGAATGTAAGCAAATAAAACAATTTTGATCATATTTTCTACTGAATAAATTGTCACAAATAGTTGAATTACCTCTTTTTTTTAATCTTGTTAATTTTTTAACCTTTAGTACGGGAGGCATCAATGCAAATCAAAGCACCATTTCAGGACGATTCATTCGTAGCAACTACTTATTGTTTATAACAACATATCTTAAGATCTTAACGTTTGCAGGTCCAGTAGAAAATTTGTGTAACGACTGTTTACATAAAAATGACTTTTTTACTAAAAGTCATCAGCAAATGGTGGACCACTTGTATCTCCCAAAATTCCTTAAGCTATCGATTCGTTCTTACGACCCGAAAAACATAAATAAAGCTATGTTTGTATGCCTCAATTTAGTACAGCTAACAAATATTTACATTGATAAATAAATTAGTAATTATAAAAGAACTAAAATCCTCTTACGGAAATGCGCTCCTAAAAGTACGAAAGAATTAAAAATTATTATACGAAATTAAATCAAATGATGTTCAGGGAATAGTCGCTTGCTACTGTGATAAAAAAGTAAACAGTACATATTTGAGATGACAGGAGACTACGGCTACTGTCTTTATTTAATCATATAACTATTTAATTTCGAATGAGAATCTTTTCTTGTTTCGTAAATTTGATGAGCACCTTAAAAGGGTTTTAGTTCTTTTACATTTTTAATTATAGACATATATGTACTTATAAAATACACTGAAAATAATAGGAAAAACTAAATATCGTATAATTGTTTCTTGGGATATAAAGCACATTGGATTTTTAAGAAAAATCTGTAAGAAGAATTACAAATAATTTATCAAACAAATTATAATTTTATAAAATCATATATTTGAATTATACTTATAGTCCATATAATAGTATTTCAGTTTTGATTTTGCTTATAAATTTATTGTCGGCATATTCTTTGTACAATTTTTGATTGTTTATTTTCAAGTAGCTGTGAGGAAGGATTTAAATTATAGCTTAACTTCAATAACGGTATTTGACGTTCATTAGATCTGTTTAACTTGCTGAAGGCATTGCTTTTTAAGATAATTACAAATTGATAGTAGAATCAATTACTTTTTTGCAACACTAGTATTTAAAAAACGGTATATAAACGAATGAAATAACCAAGACAATTTATAGATAAAGCATAAGCATAATATTTAAAAGAAGTTTGGTTATAATTCTTTCATTAATCTATTGTTTAGGTATATTAGTAAATAGTTCTGAATACTGCGACTATCACCAATCAAACTGTTATTCATTAATTCTAAAGAAATTCGTCTTTGAAGATTTTCTTTTTTACAACTCAAGTTGGAGCTTTAGTGATATTTAGGTTTTTGAAGGCACATCACTTTTTTTTAAAACTAATCTTGAATAATCAATTAACTTCTCCTTGTTAAGTTCTAACTAAATTCAATAAAAAACGAGTATTTTGTCTTTCCATCCGCTGTTTACACTTCATGTTGCCCAAGATGCTCAAGCATTTATATATGTATGTTAATAATTTTACGTCTGTAAAAAAAATTTGAATCTAAAAATCAATGGTTAATTAATCTCAAATAGACAATTAAAAAAAGAAAGTTCTAAAAGGAATTCGAAATCTAAATAAAATACCCAAATAACTATTTGAAAATTATTTAATACTCGCTGGGTCAGAAAGATTAGAAGTTAAATTTCACAGTTTTTCCAAGGAATGTGTAATTTACAACATGTGTAACTATATTTGGTTATATCTACTTATAATTAAACACATTTAATTTTTATCCAGCTTTTTTGAATTTATCATTTTTATGACTTATCATTCATATTTCATCATTGTAGTCACACAACAGTTTATTTGAATTTTAAATTATTTGTTTTCTGCCTTATTTTCATTTTAGGTCTGTATAAATGTAATGCAACATTTGTTTACTTTAATTTTCCAAAATAAGAACTTTTTTGAACTGAATCACCCCCGAGTTTTATTTCAGTACTTCCAATTGATTATTATTTCGTTACTTATAAAAATACAAAATTATAACACTTCAAACAAATAACATAATTTCCATTTGAAATTAAGATATCAAGATTTTAATCACTACTTATAGATATAATTAAAAGAATTTGTTTTAAAAACGTAGGTAGATACTTTTTATAAACTGATTTTATTTACTAACTCTTTTAATTTGATGTTTTTATTAATAATGATCTATAATTATCTGTATTATCTGTTGAAGATTATTTTTTAATTGTTCGAAGAAAACAATGCCAGTAATAAACACAAATAAATATAGGTAAAACTAAACAATCTGTCCTGCAAACAAAACTGCAATTATCTTTTTGGCGAGAAGATAAAAGTTTATTTGAATTAACTCTTACTTGCAAAGATTGAATAAAGTCCATGTAAAGTCTAAGGACCGAATACATGTCTAATGGAGTGCAATGTAAAGTATAGATAAATGGTAAAAAGATTTAACAATCACTTAGTATTCAGTCTCAATTATATTAATTAGAGCACTTGTGTGTGTCACTCCTGACAAATCGAAAAAAAAACAGTAGTAAAACACGCACCGAATAACTATTTGAGATACTACTCATTTGCATATATAAACAAATAGAAGTTTTATAAAATTTTTTACTTAAAAAAATGGAATGTAATTCAAGGATTTATTATTATTGAATAAGGCATATGATAAATAATATATCTGCAAAAAACGTCAGTGAATTGTAGACACGACGAAGAATAAGGGTCTGAGAAAGAATTTTTTTCTATGAATTAAAATTCTAACTTTTGTAAACAAAAAATATGTACTCAAACTTTTGTTCATAACTTGAAAATAATAAATGATATACCTATATAATTATAAATCAGAAAAAAGATACATAAATAAGAGGATATTTACGAAAGAAAACCTCCACACCAGGAACTCAAAGTCTTTATTAATACAGTTAATACAGTTAATGGGTTGAACATGATGTTCCACGCGGCTGTTGTCACATTTGATATATTTTTAATAATTTTATTTTCAAGCACATTTAGTTTATGAAAATAAATTTCTTTTTAATTTAAAATAATAGAAGATCGCCATATTATTTTAAGAGTTATTCCAATTGGAACTTTGTTTGATATAAATCTTGTAAATAATTTTCCTAATTTGCCCATTACAAACGATGCTTGTACGGTTTGAAATGATTTTATTTAACGCCATCCTGAAGTGAAGATAAAATTTACACTCAAATGTAAAAATAAAAAATTTGTAATAAGTGGCCAACATCTTTTTATTACAAAATCTCTCATCTTTGCAAGACAAGTTAAGTATAAAGTTATATATAAATTTTCTACACAAAGAATATTAAAATTATTAATTAATTAATTAAAAGTATCTTGTTTATATAACTAAGTTAAAAAAACAAATTATGAAAATAATTTAACATGAATTATTAGAAACATAATATTTTTAAAAAGAATTAAAATGTTGAATAATTATGTAAGATTAAACTCATAAACTCATATCTATATTAACTACGGTGGATATTGGTGGCTGATGAATGCGACTAACTATGGCCGACTTCATTATTGTTTACATACTCGTACAATAAATAAACACATCATGTTTACTATTGTTAAGAGAAAATAATTTATTTAATAGTACCAAACATTTACATCAATATTATCATCATATCAACCTATACAATCTATTATAGCACGTATAAGAGTTGGTAGAGGTAGTTAGAAGGTTGGTTCTGGCCTACCCACCACTTATGTACAACGAACGTTACAAAAACAAGTGTTTGCCACTTCAAACTTATACAAACTATTAGTCGCACATTTCAAATGAAAATGCAACAAAGTCTATTGAATTGGAATCGAGAATGCATACAACATAAATATTTCGTTTGGTTTATTTTATATGAATAAACGAACAATATCAAATATAACATGTATGTAAATTATACCTATAATTGTAGTAAAAACAATAATAAAAAATATATAAATTCAACAACAAAAAATAGAATTCTCTTAAAAAAAATTACAAAATAATTTTAAATTAAATAAATCAAATATACAAAATTCTCTTGTCAGTGTTTGTCAACAAACTCCTCCGAAACGGCTTCACCGATTTTTATGAAATTATTTTGTGTATATTTGATAGGTCCAAACTATTTTTTATACCCCTAAATCATTAGAGCTCGCCGCAAAATTGTTTTTTGTATTTTGGGCAAAATTTTTTATTCTTAATTTGTATGATTCGGCATTAAAAATACATAAAATACCCTTAATTTTTATCCTTCTACCCTCACCCCTATTTTATATTCACGATTTTAGTTTTTTCGTAAGAAACAAACCAAATAATTTAATAATTTATTTAAATAAAGGCCAGAAAAAACAAAGCTGAGGGTTCTTCTCACCTTGCGAACGAAGAAAAAACGATGCTAAAGGTGGGGTTACCTTGCAACCGAGGTGAGCTATTAGACCGAAGGTTGAATCAAGGCCGATACACCTTTTTCTGGATATCAACGATTTCTTATTTTCTATTTGTATATTGTGTATGGGTTTGAAGAAAAAGCAGCAAAAGCGAAATTGGCAATGAATTTAAATATTATATATGTTTTTGTATGCCTACGGCAGCAAAGGGCCGTGTACCAGCAATGACTTCAATAAATAATTCTATTGTACCATTTGAAGTCAGTTCTAAACATATTGTTAGCATAAAAGAAATTCATTAGCGCAGACTTCGAATGGCAATTGGTCCCAAGGACATAACTTATAGAAATATTTATTTAATTTTAAAATAAATTTTTAGTTTACAACCAAGAAATGAGTCTTTTGGATGATTATAGTATAATAATAACACATTAATTATTAAAGCATTGACAGCAGCTATTTTATACATACCACAAAAAGTTAAGTGTTCATTATAAATTGCCTTTTGTAAAATGTTTTGAAAATAATCCTAAGCGTGTCATTCTCCCAGCAATATAAGTTTATCAACAATTATAAATGCATTAAAAATTATAAATTAAATTATAAACAAATGGTGTAGGTGCGACGCAAGGTCCACTCGAAAAACGTCCCAATGAGCAGATTTATAGAAAGATAATTTGATTATTATTACTCACAATTCAATTGCAAAAAAAGATTGGCAAATTGTAGTTATAGCTAATAAAATTATTTAATTTGATTATATATTGAATAATGTATTTTACCGAATTAAATAGGTAAACTTTATCATAACTTTATAATTTTTAACGAATTATTACGATAAAATACTCAAATTTGGCTAAAATGCTGTAGATACGTGCAACTTATTGCAAACTTTCTATTACACATAAGGCGTGTATGTTTTTTCGGATATCAAAGCGTTGACGCGATATCAGAGTATGCTGATAAAGAGTCAGTAGTATTTTTTCCGACTAACAATTAGTTTAGAAATATTAACATTTTTAAGTGAAAACGTGTGTAATTTTTAGAATCAGTTTAGTAGTTCTAAGGATTACCCACTCACTAAGCATACAAAAATTGGATATAACAAACTTTAAAATTGTTTTTACCCCTTTAAAGATTCTCGTTTTTTGTCGGGGATATTTTTGTTAGTTTGCGGTTGGGCTGTATCCTGATCGATAAATCCAAAGTTGAACCACCTGGAGAGTGGAAGTCAAAGCTTTGGAAGTGAATTAAAAAAAAAACTATTTTTTACTTTCCAATTACATAAGAATTTAGGATCAGCGCTTCTGACTCAGCGTTCTGAACTTTTAAAGTTTTAAAATTTGAACTCCCACTTCAACCTTTCGTTAAGTTAAAAAGTTTTGTTTTATAGTCCTCACCTACGTTATAAGAAGATACGTTCTTCAAAATTTTTATCTTTCTCACTTAACAGTTTGCACTGTACCTTGATTGAAATTAAAAATTTTAAATGCTTCTTAGCCCCATTTGGAGTTGAATTTTAATAAACCCATCTCGTCAGCGTTATAAAACAGAATCTCTGGTCTTAATTTCCAATTTTCTTCCAATCTTTTTAACTTGAAATCTAAATATTTTCCATTTAAATTTTGGGTTGAAAACTTTTAATTTATCAGCCACTAATTAATTTTTCCCAAGGTCAAGGAACGATACAACGTTGGGTTGTATCGGATTGCTTAAGAAGACACACATAGAAAATAGTGGATTATTCAAAGTTTAACCCAAAAAGGGTGAAGAGAATAGTTGTGAATATCATCACTCAATCCAAATTCTGTTAATGTAAGAACTAAAATTTCAATATTTTGAAAGCTTCCATTTGTCCACCGGTTTCCAGATCCTCTGCGTTTTTATACACAGAACAAACTCATGTAGCGAATTTTCCACAGCGTCTCTACTTTTTACAAATGTTAAACTCACCATCAAGTATGTTAATTACAAGAATCACGCTAAATAAAAGCTAACTTAACTTTAAATATTCAATAAATATTGGTCCGTATTTTATGCAACAGAACGTTGAATGTTTTATCCTTTGTTTGTTTTATTAAAATCGTATAATTTTTTATAGAAATTTTTCTACTTTCTTCTATTTTTTTTTAGAAAGATTTTTTAGATAAACGTCTTACATTTATAATTTAACATTCCTTCATACATTTTATAAATTCATAAAATTTTAATGAGCATAAACAAGTTTTACTCATACTGTTGCTTATAATGTTGTTACGTAATATGTTTTATGGAGAGGAGGAGGTTACACACCTACCTATAAATGAATCACTCCTGGTCTGTCCGTATTCCTGCTCCTCTGTCATATTTACAATTCAATGTAACGACGTATAAAAAATATTTTAAATAATTCATTCCATTTCCATGTATAAATAATCTGGAGAAAAATTTTACTTAATTATTAAATAGCTTTATTTTATCTTCAATTATGTTATGAACAAAACTCGATTATTCGATGATAAAAATATTTAATATTTTACGTAGCAGTAATTTTAAAACGTCAGCATAAAATTACTAAACTTACTATAGCTTAACCTGAAGTAAACCACTTTATAGATGAAAATTTCACGCTTACAGTGCTGATAAATTGAGAATTTCGGAAATGTGCATAGTGTTCATACTTGATGTTTATTTTTTGCATAACTCAAATTTAAAAATTGAGTCTCATCGAATTACTTGCCCAAATATATGCACTTACAATGAATGCGCTATTGAGACAAAACGTGGAAGTAAAAATTTTAATTTTAATTATCATATCGTAAAAAAGATGTCGCTGAAATTCAATATGCAAAAATATTGTAGTGAAAAGGCCATGTACTGAAAAAAGGGTGGGTCAACTTGCGATCGAAGTGAGTCCTACCCAAGACTGGAATCGATACACATTTTTTCATACCCAAAGATACCTTCTTTCCTATTTAAATACCAAATATGGGTTTGAAGAAAAAGCAAGCAAAGCGATTTTGACACTGAATTTAAATATGATTTAAGCTTTTGTTTTTCTACGGCAGACAAGTGCATAGCACTAGCAAGTACTTCCTAAATAATTATAAGTTATAAAATAAACCTCACTTTTTCAGTATTCAAAATTAGTGTGTGTTAAGGTTCCGAATAAAAGATGAAAATCAAATGGAATAAAATTATAATTATACATTTGAAAAACTTTTTATCAATAAATAAAATTTTAGGAGTAAAAACCTCATTAGCTCCGTTGGGGGTTTTTGGTAGGTAAAAATTTTATGGGTTCCCGATACCAACAGCCGTATAATGGCGCATGCGCATATACCGTGTGCTACCGTGTTACTGTGAAATCTCGTGCGTTCGCGTCACCTACATGCTTACAGCAGTATAACTGTAGCTATACATCTGGCGTATTGTGCAATATTATTGACTATACCATAAAAATCATTTTATACATGCATATAATTTTTGCTCGGTTTGTCAATAGATGTGAAAATCAGATTGATGTTGATAGTTTTAATTTAAACATTATGCAATTTAAAATTTTAATAATAATACAATGACATGACACATAATCGCAACAAAATAACAAAAATCAAGTTATTTTAATCAATTATGAATCTCAAAGCTCTCAATTGAAAGTATATTATACTTAATTTGTGACGCAAGTTATCAATTTGTATTTTCCAGTTTATTCGTTTATTAATTTTGCTGCCTAGAAAAGAAGCTTACGATTTCAAATCCAAAAAAAAGTGTACGTGTACTTATGAACACGGGCTAGAAGTTATACTTGTTTGGCGTCCAAAAAAATAGTTAAATATTTATTAAAAATAATTAACTCTTTAGTAATATTTGTAAATATTAAATACTTAAAAAATTAACATCTCATATTTGAAAACACTTTCAAATTTCTTACACAGTTTTTGCAACTGACAAATTTATATAATTATTCAGAATTGATTATTAATAATATATTGGTTATTAATAAAATAATATATTTCACATCAACTGGCTTATTGAATTAAAAAATAACAACAAGTTTTGTTCGATACATTGATTGCATTCAGTCTGAATATACTATTTACCATAATTATAGTACAATAAAAGACACATTATTAATTCTATTCTGTAGCCAACTTCATCATGTTGTTTTTATGGCATCGTGCGTGCGCAGCTCACAAATTCACTCTCATCTAAATTCGCCAAAAGAAGTATAACTTCAAAAGTGGGATCTCAGTTTTTTTATTGAAATATGTTCTGTTGGTTATCAAATGACAGATCTTAATTAGTACAGTTACAAATTATATACACTATGAGCATCCAATGAACCCCAAAATATTTTTAATAAAAAAAATAAATTTAAGTATTAAAACCCTCCTACGGTAATGTGCTCTTAAAAGTATAAAACGAGTAAAGATGCATATCCGAAATAAGCATTGTAATGTTTATAGTCGGGGTCACATGCCATCCACCTGTCTTATATGAATTGTTTAGTACAAACCACTCTTTCGGTAAGGTGGCATGCAACAACCATGGTTATTCTCTGAACATTACTTTATCTAATTTCGGATAAAAATCTTTACTTATTGTGAACTTTTATGAGCAAAATACCTTTGGAGGGTCTCAGTTTTCTTAAATTTATTTTTATTAATCTTATTTTATTGGATTAATTATTTATAAAGTATAGTATTTCATACTAAGTTTTTTAACGTATTTTGCGCATTTTAATTGTTTGTAAACGGTGAAGTGCTTACTACGTACCTAAATCGATAGTGTCTCACTTACATCTTGAATTCAGTTAATATTGATATAAATAAATACTGTTTAAATACACTTTATGTTTTCTACCAGTCGATGTTTCATCGCCCAGTCGAGATGTAAGTTTTTAGTTATAATTTAATGAATTTCAATTTTGAATAGAACCTTTTAAACAGCCTTTTTATTATATGTATGGTACATTACGTTATCTTGTAACTTGATTATGTAAATTTGAACGATTCTTACACCCTTAAATGGTTGCTTTCCATCAACTTGTTGTTTCCTTTACTTTTTATACCTTCTCTACTTAATTAAAATAATTTTCACACAGACTCATTATAATATAATTAATTAGGTACGAGAGCAGTGGACGTGACCATTACTATCTTTTAATTTAGAACGTGCACAACCTTAATTTGTATTAAATGTTTGGTGTCAAACACTTACATAACCTCCATCTATACGTGTCTCGTACGACCGATTTTTAATTGTTTTCTTCCAATTTAAATCTTTTGTAGAATATGAAAATTATGTGACACACAACTGTATAAAATTAACTATTAAATAATCTAAAATTATCACCAGAAAACTTCATACCCACTAAATTCATAATTTGTGGAGTGTGCTTTAATTATAATTGTAGTAGAAGATTGCTGTAAATTACTCTATATAATTATGTTTTGTTAAAATTTGTATGTATTTTTGATTTTTCACAAGTGAAATGTTAAATTCCAAGTTATTGTTACTAAACGCATTTCAATTTCATTTTTATGATCATTTGAATTATTGATTATTAAACCTTCCGCTTAAATATTTATCTCAAAAATGTATGAGTTAAGGAACTTATTTACCATTTTTATATCAGACACCATCTGTAAAAACTTCAACAGAGATTTTTATATTATTTGAATTACATTTGCAGGTGTTGGGAACAGACAAATTGAGCCCCCTATCTGGTGGCAAAAATTCTAATCAATAATAGCTTACCATTCGCCAATCTATGTACGCTGTTGACATTGATAGTTATGTTTATTCACGAAAAATAAATATTTGGTACTGTTTTAATAAAATAAATAAAATCGACAACTATAAATATGGAATGCTTAGTAGTTTATTAGAAATAATAACAATTACTATTGTTTACAACAAAATATCGTAGATTTAATAAATAATTTTGTGATTTTATCATAAATACCTTTATCTAATATTTATTGTTACTAATTAATTTGTATTTTAACAATATGCTACTTTAATTAAACATGTATGTCGAGTTAATAATAATTATATTCTATTATTTTTAAGTAACATTTACATAAATATTTTCTCGAGATTCTTCAGACCTCATGTAATTGTGTGTTTTTAAAATGCTCTCGCGCTACTAATATTTGTCTTACGCATGCTTCATGAAAGCATACTGAAAGTATAAATAAATTATTAGGCAGATAGGAATGATACATAAACTAAAATATATCAAAATAGGAAAATTGCTTACTTAAAAGCAAACTAGGCACAGATATTATGTGCTGTGTATTATATGTACGTAAAAGCAAGAAATGGGCGTAAATAAATTTCACCTTTTCTATTTTACTTTCCAGTTTTGTATATCACCACATAAATTCAAGTTTTTAATTTCTTGAAATACTTTTATTTTCTACATTTGAGTGTTGTATACATCCCTGAACAATTTGTTATTCATGCAATCATCAAATATCTTTTATGATTATTTTAACTCATTTCCTCTTTCCCTTTTCCCCCCAAGACTGACATTTGCTCTTCAATATTTATGAGACCAACGTGAAACTACATTCCTTCAATATGAGTTCCATTCAATAGACATAATCACTACGATAATAGGTATAAGAAAATTTTACTTTTAATAGCTAGTTTTCAAAAAAGATAACTAAAACGTGGTTTTTTGGCTTTATATTTTTTTTTTTTTATTTGTAAACTTACATTTTTTTAGATAATGTAACAAATTTTATAAATATTTTAATATTGAAAGTATTTTTTTAACTAACAATAGGTAATTGTTTTTTAAAACAAAAATAGAACAATACAAAATAAAGCACTTTTACCACTACGAAAGGATTTTTGACATCAAAAGCCTTTTCTATTATAAATGCTACATTGCTGTCAGTATTGAATACACAGTTATTTCTATATTTCTAATCAAATACACAGGTTTAACATAAAATGTGTATTCTCTCTAGATACAGTACATGACACAATAGACGTATCAAAATTCGAATTTGATTATTTATGAATTTTTGTTTTTCATATGAATTGGAGACATTGACCAGAAAATTAAATTAAAATGATTCAAAACATAAAACTTTATTAGTTGTAAAAGATTATGTTCAATATCTTTCTGGAAAAACAAAATAGCACATGTTTTCTATGTCGAGATACAATAATGTGCGGTCATATATATCGTAATCTCCCATTATGTGGAATCCAAACTTTTGAACGCCCACATTTTAAAAATTTAAGAAAAAATAAAATATTTGTCCTCTGTTCATGAAGTTAAGATGCTCAATAATAAAAGAAGTAATCAAATACTCAATTTTTATTTATTTTTTCTATAATAATATTAAAAATAAGTTAAGGCCATGCATGGGAAATAATACTAAAGCTGTTTCATAAAACAAGCAAAAACATTTCGGTATAAACATTAAAATATATTGACCAAAATTAAATTTTGTTTGTATTTTCGTCATTGAAAACAGTTTACAATCTATTCTTCTTTCCTTTGTTGTTCAGGGTATGAATTTAGCGAATGTACTGTTTTTTTTTGCTAGAATGTCCTACGTATACTACTTTTTTTTAAAAACATTTCCGAACTTTATTTCTAAAAAACATTGTTAAATACAATTAATAATTACATATTGGTTTTTTATAATGCTAGCAGACATGCGATGATGTGACAACTTTCACAGAAAAGTTTTAAAAAATAAATTTTCAATTTGCATTCAAAATTTGAAGTAGATTGGACCAAAGAATCACGTTGTTCTCGGAAGTTTTTCCTCGTTTTTCACCACCTGAGGGGAAAAGTTTTGGAAATTTTCCTATCAGATGCTCGGTATTTAGTTTGGGATACAAGGTATTTGGTGTGAGACACAGAGTACTCGGGGCTTCGTGAGGCACCCATTATTTGGTGTGAAACGATGCGATATGCGCACTTTATATAGTTTAGAGTTCGACATATTGCTAGTGAGAAGAGATAAATAAATTTATTTCGAATTTTAAATTTAGATATTGATTTTGATGCAAATGATGCTTACTTCAAGCGAAAACTTGAAATCAAAAATTGCCCCCGTTTATCAAGGGGCAGAAAATAGACCTGAGTCTTTCCCTCTTTACTCCAAAATAGTTAAAGCTTGGCTAGCCTTGCTATATGAACAGCTATAGTATAGGGCTTGAAGGAATATAAAGTATCGTGCCAGGCATTTGTCACTAAAATAGAAGTGGCACTAATGTATTTATTTAGTAAGAAATGTTTAAACTTCAATTTGATTATAGTTTGAAGCGGTTACTGGATAGGTACGGTAACACAAAAAAAAAAAAAAAAATTAAATACAGTTTCGTGCCATGGATTTATCACCAGATTTCACGAGGCACTTGTTCATAATTATTTTGTACTCACTCGAAACTAAATTTTAAATTCAGTTTCATTCGGTTACTCGATTGGTACAGCTTATGTTCAAAAAATGTACCGTAGAAAAAATATAGCAATCTTATGCACCATATTTGCCCTGGCACAAAATGATTTTTTCAATAGTTACAGTGAGTAGTAAGTATCATTTAAAAAATACTTCATGCGGTTACTCGATAATTCAAACACTCGATAGTTCAGGTTTTTAAAAGCCAGCTCTATTTGTGCTTCAAAATTAAATGAACTTATTGTCCGTTACAAGCATTTCAGTCCTTCTATGAAAGTATTATTTTCATTTTAAACTCTAAATTGTTCTTCTTGCTCTTAAAATTTCTGTTAATTATTACTAACTGTTAATTATTAGTATTTTGTATACACCTGTTTTAATTATTTATCTATTTTAATTTTAACTGTAGTTTATTTATTCATTTATTTAAATTTTAATCAAAATCTTTTTTAACTTATTTGTCTTTAAAAAATAATATTTGTTTTAATATCAATATTGTGTGATTTTATTATATAATGGAAGTGTCTACAACAACATTTATAAATTAGTCTTTATTGAATAATATACTAGTGTTTTTCTAGAGCTAACTGTAGAAACAAAAATTTATATAAAATCATCACCTTTGTATGAATATGAAAAATCGTTACAATTGCTGAAAATAAATTCATAGAAGAAGATTTTCAAAACATATTTCTTTATACAAATATATAATTATACCAGGGTAGATAATTTTGAAAACAAAAAAAATTATAGTAGAATGAAACAAATTGGAAAAATAAATAACGGGTGATCTGAGTTCGGGAAGTAGGGGAGAAGGGGTGAGTGTTTAAGGGTAAAATGTTCTATGGAAAAAAATTAAATGGCAGTTGTAGGTAATGAAAAGATCTAAAGCTTTTGTATTTACACTTTTTTCACATAAACTCAAAATTTATGTGAAAATTCGAATAACCAAGTTTTTAGTTTTTTATTTTTAGCTTTTACAAAAAAAATTTTTTCCACAAAAACTTACCTTTTTACGTTCCAAATACACTGAAATTTTTTTTATTTAAATTAATTATTTTTTCACCTGATTTAGAATAAATATCGAAAAAGCACCCTGATTTTTAATTGAAAAATTTGAGGTCATGTGAAAAAATTCATAGGACTTGTAGTTTTGCCGGAAATCGAAATAAACCGTGTTTTACCCTTAAAAACACATCCCGTCCTACTTCCCGAACTCAGATCGCCCGTAATTTATTTTTCTTTTCATTTTTATCATATTATCTTGCGTTTCCAATGGGTTTCATCCATCCTACTATAATTTTTCACTTTTTATGATTTTTTAAGGCTTCTATTCTGGTCTATATGGAATTTGTAACCTTCATAAATTGAGCCCCTAGGAAAAAATTTAATAATTTTAAACCAAAAAATATACAACTACAATATGGAATCTGTAAAAATTATAATAATTTTTAAAAAAGTCTGCATTCCTAATATCTTTTATGTAATTAGCATAGCATATTAAATCAGGTAATTGCAAAAGTGACTATACAAACTTCGAGGTAATTGAATAAATAATAACTACTTACCCAGATTTCATGTCAAATATTTGTTAGAAGGTGCTTTTATTTGATAGGTTGAGAAAACAAGATATGCGAATCTGTTTTGTCTGGAAAAATGGTGGAAAACAAGTGAGTTGATATAGGTGGTCATGGAACTACATATAGAATGTTCTTTATAAAACTGTTCAAGTAGAAGAAAGCTTAATTAGATCGAATCAAAATGTTCAAACATTTATTATGAAGTTTCAAATCTAAATAAAAAATATAATTAAAATATAAAGAAAGTAAACTTAACCAACAAATCAATATCAATTAATAATATAATTTTAAACATTAATAAATAATATATTTCAGCAAGTATTGTTATGGAATATGTTATATGAAAGTGTAAATCAATTATCATGTAACATCTGGTGTATTAAAATGAATTGAAGAAGAATATCAATTTAATTTCAATAAACAACATTTAAAGAAACGAATTATACCAGTATTTTTATTTATTTTGAATGACTTTTGAATTTTTGCAATAATTTAAGAACCTCCTGCAATCATAGCATGTTTAACAAAGCTTGCCGAAATTGTGTGATTATGAATTGAAAATATATTTCTGTTTTTGATTTATAATTTCGCGACCGTTTAATTAAATAATAGCTCAAATCTAGGAAAGAAAACATTAAAATATGGTTAAAATGTTATCGCTGATGGCGATTTATATTTTATATTATATTAATATAAAGTTCGCAACCATCAATTATTATTTTTATTTTAGAAACAATTGAAATATTGAATAAATTTTTAATTATTGATTTTTGACACCTGGAGCGGAAATGATGATGCACAAATTGTTCAAATATTATGTTAATGAATATGTTTTGAGTTCTTTTCATGATAAACAAAAGTCATTATGATTGTAGAATCTAAGGCATACAACGCATATTTTGTTTTCGTCATCTAAAAATTTGAAATAATCAGGAAAACTTCGAAAACTTTGAAGATAGAACAGATGCTTATTAAAGTGTATTGATTATCGATTTTGAACTCTCGCTTGGATTGGCATAATTTCACACACAAATTATAGCAAAAATTTATAAGTATATATGTTTCGAATCCTTTTTAGCCAATTTCACGGGGGAATCACAGTTCGCCGAAGGTAATCAAATTTCAATCATTCTAAAATAATATGTTACAAACTTTACTGGAAATGTCTTTTAGACCTATATATGATCAGATAAATAACCGTGATCTGCTACAAAATTTCTATGATGCGGGGCCAGGGCTGAAGGCCTCCTCGTGGGTCTAGGTGTTAGGAACCAGGCGCTTACATCAAATACCGGGTGTCCCATATCAAATACCGTGCCATGAGTTTCGTAATTTTTTCTGACGCGGAGCCAAGCATAAAGGCTGGACCGGGGTCATCATGTGGCCCGCACCAAATACCGGGTGTAAATATAAAAATTTCGTATCACGGGTTTCCGACACAAAATATTTGGTTCACCAAATTATCACAGCAACGCATGACCGGGTCTGCTAGTTTCTAAAAATTAGAATTAAACAATTAATTACAGAGGTCAAAATTCAACTATGATTCAAAAATTCACTCAAAAATGATTATACTGCCCATAAACAAAACAGTATATATGCGTGACTAAAAACAGTATACTAAACAAAATAGTATATATGCATGTTTATGGTAGTGTGTGTAATATAAGCAACACCTCTTATATATGTGTGTGTATATTTTTTTATTGATTTTATATATATTTTTTTAATTGTATAATTTAAAAAAACATATAAACTGTATAAACTGTGTGCCAATTTTCTCCGTCCGCCCAATTTTCTTATAAAGGGGTATTTATGTCGAATTATAATTGATACCTGATTTCTAATGTACAGTTGGTCGTAAAAAATTTATTCTTGTCAAATATTTTTTTGCTAACACACCTGGTTAATATTATAACCGCGCAAATTTCTATGTGTATATGGATGTTTGTTACTCTTTCATGCAGAAACTACTGAATGGATCTTAATGAAACATAACTTACAAGGATATAATGTTTTATTTTCTACACCTAAGACGGTGAAAAGAGGGGCAATTTTTTTAATAAATTCTCACTTGAAGTATTTTACAAATCCCATTAGCATCATATTAATTGAAACCAAAATTTTAATTTGAAATTCAAAATAAAATTTATATATCTCTTCTCACTATCAGTATGTCGAACTGCCTACTGTTTAAATTGTGCGGACCTCATTGTTCAAGTAACATCGGAACCATTCGTGCTTCATTACATATACATATACTTTTTATGAAGTTTATGAGTACCACTTCACGAAGTACCGGTATACTTGTTTGTGTATAATACATGTACATTTCTGTGATTTGGAGTCAAAGTCGAGTCCCACACGAAATAAAAGAGGTAAAAAGCGGGGAAATTGTTTTTACCAACTTTTTTATGGGAAAATTTTCATAGCAAGGAGTGAGCGTGCCTGTTAGTATAAATTACTAGTCTGCTTACTGTTATAAATAAGGGGACAAAGTTTTAGCTTATTAATATAAAGATAAATATTAAAAACCTAACCTTAAAATCGAAAAATTCTAAAAATTTTTTTTGTCAAAATATTTTTAGCCGACATAGAAGGAAGGGAAACTTTTCACTAAATTGAAGTTTTGTTGAATACTCATTACTTGGTAGATATCAGTAGATCAGATTATTTTGTATTGCGCTGATTATGACCTTGATAAAGCGTTATAGAGACGTTTCAGAGTAACCGTATACAACAGTTATTACAAAAATTTATTTTTTTAAGAATTATTCCTGGTGCCCGTCACCATATCAAGTCATTAATAAATACACTTCCAAAAATTTGTAGATGGCTTAAATATTTGTTTATAGTACAAAAAAGTTAACGTCAACTCAAATTTTGAAGAGCGGGTGCGATGTTTTTCGCAGCACATTCAATTTTTGATTGCTCCCAGAGGTGTGCTATTGACGGAAACTGTTTTTTTGACTGTTATCAGGAGATCATTAAGAAACAGGTGCAAAAACGATTTTCTCCTACAAGTGTCTTTTGTCCGACTATATCAAAATTACTATTATTCACAATTTTCAGATTATCGGACATCGCAAAACTGATTTTATTGAATGATCTTCCTACTACAATAACAAAAATGGATGCCTATCCATTATGAGTCCTTGGGGACGAAAAGTCGAAAGGTTACGAGTTTCCGTCAATCGAATTCGAAATTTTTAGAAGTGTATTTATCAATGACTTGATTTGATTACGGGCACCCAGCCTAAATATAATACATATTTTTGAACAAACACAAAATAATTTTTTTTTTATATATATCTCTCTCACATACATAAATTTTCCATTCATTTTCCTTGTTTGTTCATAGATTAAATGATGTAGTTACTGAATTTTAATATTTAACGAAGGGGAATCTGAGTTTGAATTTGGTTTTATGTTTATTAGGCAGTAAATACACATTAAACGCCAGTTGGTCTATATGATCTCATTATGTGAACACGTTTTAATAAATTATGTCCCCAATGCTAAAAGATACATATTTTATATTCAATTTTTTTTTATTATATTTTATGTTTTTGCATGATATAAAAAACTAAAATAAATAGTTTTAAATTTCAATTTTGTGTGTTCGTCCTTTTTATAAAATATAAGAGGATTTTAAAATTGTAAATATATTCCGACATTGTAAACAGCCGAATTTTTTCCTCTTAACTAATTTACATACTTTTCTAGGTAATGTTCGAGTCTACAGTTCTAGATTTACCATTGCAGAGCACGTAGCAAATTTATAACATGGTGATACTTTTATTATCTATTCAAGTTTGAGATGAAAAAAAAAGATAATTTTCCATAAGACCTTCGTGATTTTGTGTTGCCAGATGAAATAACACTCGTAAAATTATTTTTAATTATATTCAGATGATTTAAATATTCTGGTCCTACAATTTATTACTTAAAGATCAAGTATTCAACAAAACATTTCTAATTAAAAACGGAAGTAACTTCAATATAAAAATTTTTTAATAAATCGTTTTTTGACAACTGCCAATCTATTATAAAAATCACATATAAAACAAGTGAAGATAACTACTAACGGAGTTAAGTGTTTAGATACTCGACATTTAATTGAATTTCTTTTTTTGGACTAAAGAAGCATTCATAAAATGCTATAAATATCCAGTCAGGACAGTTATATATGTATACATGTATAATAATAATATGTATTGTTATTACCTGTATGTGTTTATTAGCCAAATTTGAGCTAAAATTGTGGAGAGCTCAAAGATTTTACGAATAAAATTTTAAAACAAGAGTGGTTTGTTTCAAAAAATAAACATTTTTGTATTTGAATTTATCGTCTTTTGTAGTTTAAAAGTTGAGTCAAGGATCCAATGAACTGATTGCTGTCATTCACGCACTTAAACTCCCTTTTCATGTTTAGAATACGTCACTAAAATTACAGCTCACCATCTGTTTTGTTTTGAGTTATCGTGCCGACGGACAGACGGATATTCAGTAATTGACCAATTAAATGTTTGTATTCTATGAACACCCGGCATACCAAAATTTTGTTTGTGCGGTCAATATTAGGTAGGGATAACTTAGAGTAAAATGAATATACTCTTACATATTTTGTATGTCGAGTATAAAAATCGAAGTTGTATCTTATACAAACCAAATGAAGATAACCACTAACATATTTAATTGTTTTGCTACTTGAAATTTTATGATGATATAATTCGACTTGACACTATATGACATTATATGACTATCGATGTTTGAAATTTTTTAATCATTAGCATTCATAAAATAATCTAAATATACAGCCAATACAGTTATAAATACATATATAATAATATGTATTCTAGTTTTGCGCTGAATTTCAGATGAAATAGTGGCAAATCTAAAAATTTAACGAAAAATATTTCAAACAAAATTTGTTTGTTTTAAAGAAAATTCATAAATATATCAAAAAAATATACGCAGGAACACCTTTATTTTAGAGATTTTTCTTTTTTGTAGTCAGTTGCAACACTAAAATATCATACCGAACCATTTAGTTGAATTTTTGAAGTGTTATTTTTTCGAAATTTATAATATTATAATATTACTGTCGGTTAAATAAATTCACGCCGTAAGTAATTTATTTAACCGACGTAAGTGTAAACTAATTATTTTTATTAAAAATTTTTGAATTCGCGATGACGGAGCTTTCAGAATTGAAATATTCTCGCCTATGTGTATGTATTCTTCATTGAGAATGATTCTTAATGTATGGTACATCTTCATCGCTATGCCCAAGATTATTTGTTATTTTGGTTAAGAGAGGGGCGCAAAGTATTTAAATTTTATGAATAAAAAGTATTTGATATCAAATAAATAAAAAATTACATGAGAAAATACAAAAAAGGTATTAACGAAATAATTTAACAATTACCAAATTACCAAAAATCGAGCCTACGAAAGGATAGTCTTGTCAATATTGCGCAATATTAAAAATATATCAAATGTTACCATCTTTAATGTCCCAACGCTGGACAATAAAAAGTGGATCATAAGGATTAGTTTAATGGAGTTTCAATGCTTTTTATCAAAACGTGATGAATAATCTTCAGTTATTATTAGTTTCTATATATTTTTGTATTCTGAGAAACGTAGCTTATAGAAAAATGCCAAAAAATTGTTTTATAAAAAGTGTGTTAAGAGCAAATGATCCAAAATTAAAATGTTGAAGTTAGTGTATTTAATGGTATCATATGTTGCAAACACTAATGTCTTAGTGAAAAGAAACAAATAATTACCCCGAACTATGCAATAAAAGTTAAACAAGAATCATATTGCTTGATATCAAAGAGCTTCAAAATAACAAAAACAATAGCTCTTGTATGACAATATAATCTATAGAACCTGTATCAAAGTAGAAGATCAAATTAAAAGAAAATCACATACGACTTTAAGTGAATAAAGGAAACGACTATAATTTATTCTATCGTATAAAATATAATATTAATATGGTTTCACTAAACACAGATTATTACAAACAGTACCGCATTAAATGTTATACACGATCTAATCCGTTAGAAGTTATACAACTTAATATGTTTGTTCATGTATTATCTTCGAACACGGTTATGCTTTACAAATTATTCAAGCAGAGTGTATGAAATTTACTGTAGACTGATTCGGAAAATATTTTAATTAGATCTATCCTTTATTCGTAGCTTATTTGGATACCAATTAACGGTCATCGGTCATATTACTGAATTACAAATCCCTTTAAATCGAAAATAGGTAAAATGGAGCGAAAGACATTAGGTGCAGAATATGAAATAAAAACGAATTCAAATAGAAAATAAAGGCTCTGGTTTCAAAAAAAAAATCATCATGAAACTAAATGCTTACCATCTAGGTTGGTTAATCGACTCTCGTTTGAAATAATTGGTTTGTTTGGGTATTTCGTTTTAAAAAATCGTTACTTTGTATTGGAATGTATCGTGTGAGTAAGGAAACTGGCCAATAAGACACGCTTTACTATGATTTCACTTATATACCAGAGTAGATAATTTTTGAAAAAAAAAATTATAGTAGAATGAAAACAATTGGAAACGGCAGATAATATGATAAAAATGAAAGGAATAATAAATTACGGGAGAAAAATTAGGTTTATCTGATTTCCGGCAAAACTACAAGTCCTATGGAAAAAAATTAAATCGCAAAGTTGTAGGTAATAAAAAGATCTGCAGCTTTTTTATTTACACTGTTTTCACCTAACCTCAAAATTTATGTAAAAAATTGAAATAACCAAGTTTTTGGTTTTTTATTTTTTTTTTTTGTCCGAAATTTGGCGAAAACTTACCTTTTTATGTTCCAAATACACTGTTATTTTTTTTATTTAAAATATCTTATTTTGAATAAATATCGAAAAAGCACCCTAATTTTCAATCGATAAATTTTGAGGTTATGTGAAAAAACTGTAAATACAAAAGTTGTAGATCTTTTTATTACCCAAAACTTTGCAATTAAACTTTTTTCCATATGATTTGAAGTTCTGCCGGAAATCGAAATTAACAGTGTTTTACCCTTAAAAACTCTTCCCCTCCTACTTCCCGAACTCAGATCACCCATAATTTATTTTTCCTTTCATTTTTATCATATTATCTTGTAAAATAAATAATCAAATTTCAACGTGCAAATAACGTCTCTATGGATATTAAGTAATGTGTTTTTCGATTGTAATGTTTAATTTTATTTCTTTACATTTCCATCATATTTTCAGAGTAAATTCACCTTTTATTTTTATAGATTTAATCATTTTATAATAAAAATCCTTAATATTAGCTTTTTTACCTCTTGTGTATCTTGATACATAGCCAGAAAGTTAGATTCATATTCATGGATAGTGGGCATACTGAGGAAGCTTTGATATTTAATAAAACAATTCCAGGATCAATTTTATAGAATAATTTTATAGAAAACTGTATTTGTTCTATCCAACTTTTGGGACTATTGGAAGAGTGGAAGAGGTGTTGTTAAAATACAGATAATTGATACAATAATAACTGAAGTAATATTGCAGCACCCCATGTTTTTCGTTTAAAATTACAGAAATAATTTAATAATTGTTAGTACTTTATCAAAACATGTTGCATTTAAAATTGTTTTTATTTTATTATTATCAATATATGTTATTAATGTTTAATTGAACATATCAAACTTCATATTTTTATACAAAGAAAACTAATATTGGTATTGTAATAATTAGTTTTGACAAACTTTTATAAAGTTAAATTGGACAAATTACAATAAATATAAGGTACATTCAATAATAAAGTTTATACTTTATTTAATAGAAATAAATGATAAATAATTTGAAAAATTTAACGTCATTAAAATAAAATAAATAATAATAATAATTATATATAAAAATAATGGAGAGACATTGTTATAGAATTAGTTAATTTATAATGAAATAATGTAACGTTGTAATGTAGTAAATAGTAAATTATTTTTTATGAGATTCATTAAATATAATTATTAGTTTTTTATTACTAATTACGCATCACAAAATGATGGTATTTAATACGCTTCTATAATTAATAATTACAAATTAAATAATATACATATATATATAGAAATGAGTTAGTTAGTTGTATAGCATACTGAACGAACGACACGATACGAGCAGACGTAAAACATAAAGTAAGTGTGGTAAATTCTCTCCAAAGTTATGTGTAATAATTAAATATAATGAAATATTTAAATTACGACAATTTTATTCAATATATAAATAATACCTACCTATATATTATTATATTACTTACAAGTTCTTATTTAATATATTTTAATACAAATCATAATAGTCAAATTATAATTAAATCTGTTCTAAACGTACAAAATTTATTTAAAATAATTAAACTAGATATGTAAAATTCGATAGTGTATATTTAGTTCATACATACTTCATACTACATACTACGTATTTGTAGTTACTATATACGTATATACTAGACAGTTATACTATACTGTACTATTATAGTCGGTAGGGTAGCTATGTAGCTATGTACTGTACGAACAGAGGGATGTATAATAAAGTATGATAGTTCTGTTAAATGTGTACCTATATACATATATATATATATATATATACCTTGTGTGTATAAATTGTACACATACTGCATGCTTCACGTGTTCATTTGATTGAATAAATTAGTTTTAGAGTACGAAAACCCTCCTCTACAATAATATGCTCTCTGAAATCCACGAAACAAGAAAATATTCTTATCCGAAATTAGATAAAGTGATGTTCAAAAAACAGCTGTGATCACATTCCACCCACAATCTCTAATGTGACAGGTTTAGTATAGTCCAAACCACTTTTTAGGCTATCCACTGAACATCACTTCATCTTATTTCAGATGAGAATGTTTTCATACTTTTCAGAGCACATAACCGTAGAGGTGTTTTAGTAATTTTAAGCAAATTTTTTTATTTAGAATATTCTGGTATAAATAAAGTAGATGTTAACTGTACTAATTGAGATCTTTGATTTGATAGCCAACAGGACACATTTAAATATAAAAACAAATTCGGGACTTACTTTTTGGATACTATTCCCTTAAAATATAGCATTTGTCACTCGGATCGTAAGACCGAATAAAGATGTACATACATACAATAAAAAAAAAAAAACTTCATTTTGGGGTTTGCCGTAGTTGGGATATTTATTTATTTAAAAATGATTTAAATTTGCATTAAAAATATGAGTAAAGTATAATTTAAAAATAAAATAGTTTGATTCAAAGACAATAATTCGAATTTCAAATATATTGATTTTGGTTTTGATGAAAATGATGCTAAATTAAGACTTGATACAGTTGTAAAACTACTGTAGTTGACGATCACGCAAGTTCTGAATTTTTTGTTTGTTAAACTCTTTTTATCTCTCCCGTTACTGCTTAATGTACCGACAAGTTCGAATTTAAAAACTTCTGACGCTATCTCGTTTGCTGGTTTTTGATAAATAGTTTAGAAGTACAGCGGGAACAGATTAATATGAAATCTTTTTTGGGACTTAATTTTTAGTTTAAAATCGTTTCAGTTGAGTAAACGATATTAAAATTTATGTATTAGAAATGTAGATACTAATCGAGGAGGTCTTTCATTTATGACTTAATCAGGTGCATTTCAAATAGAACAAATTATCTGTAACCTCAACTTTTTTTGTTCTTACTATATTGATTTCGTTCTTATACAATTCTTCAAAATCGGTTCAGCTATTTAGCTGCCATAGTGGAAACATACGTTCATACTTCTTACATAGACTTCTAAAATCATAAACCTTTATTTGGGTTTGCCGAAATCGAGTGAAAAACACTTTAAATTTATAGGTAATTCGATTGTTTTTTCGGCTGATATCTATCGATAACGAAAGTATTGTGATCTTGTTTTATATTTTTTCCCTTTAAAATTTTTATAAAAATCAGTTTGTTTTACGAAAACTTGATTAACTTTTATTTCGTTTTTGTTTAAATTTTGGACGTCTGTCTGTCGCTAAGAGGTGAAACTCACGTAATTTATAGTAAATATTGTCAAAAATTAGTAACATGACATATGGCATCTACCAGTGACTTTTCTAACGTTTGACACATCATATTTAATTACCCACACGTTTAATTACAGAGTAAACATAGTTTGATTAAAGAGTAAACATGATTGATTATGGAGTAATTTGTTGCATTTTTGAAAACTTATTTAAATTAAGTTAAGTATATTATTTAGTGAATAGTAGGTTTAAATCTTGATGCATTTGCCTATAGGTTAATGTATGTAAATACACTTTATATAATATTGGCTGATTCTGGGATGAATTTCAACTATGAGTGTACACTCGTTCATTAATGAAAGGTTATATCTCTAAAACTAACAAATATTTATTAAGTTTGGGTCAAAAATAGGCCATAGGGTTGTTTGGGATGGTCCCATTTTAGAATCATCTCATATGTCAATATTCGATCCAAAGATAAAATACTCGAGAGACCGTTCATACGATTTTATGTACCTGTAGGTTACATAAGTCATTTAATTGTGTTAAGAACAATTTTTAAGGAAGTAATTGAAATTTACAAAAAATGAAATAAATTTAATTAGCATTAGCTTACTGCAATGACAACTTATTCATAGTGAACAGTAAACATATATTATAACTAATATAGTAAACATATTCATATATCACGAGGAGGTTCTGTGTCCATTATTGCCAGCGTTATTAAAAATCCGTTGAAAATTGTGAACGGTCGTTGTAATTCACCATTTTTTAGAAAAAATATACAAGAAATATCTTTATCATTTTTATAACCAAACCAACAAATACTTGATTGTTTGTAACAATATGAGAAATAATAAATTACCTTTGATAAGCACCGCTCGAGCATAATATTCGAGCAGAGCTAGTATTCATTAGAAAATAGATTAAATTTGTGCAAAATACAAACTACGAATTTTTGACGCTTACTCGATTTTTTCCAAGAATTATCAAACGTATGTGAAATTTATGAACACCGGTGATAATTAAGAACAACATTTATATACTTTGCAAATAGTACCATGAATTGATTATCATTGTACATAAAAAACTCAAATGGTGGGTTTTATGTGAAAAAAAATTAAATCTAGTCTAATTAAAGTAAACTCATAAAAACATAGCTAGTCCAATTAATCTACGGAAATGCTCCAGACAATTGAAGTCAGAAAACAACAAATTTGAGCGTGTAGAATAATTAATCCCAAGAAAAATAGCATTTTCTTTTTCAAAATTTCATTGGTAAGCTAACTTACAAATTATGCGTAAGTCAAATAATCATAAGGTCTTATGATAATAAATCAAAAATAGAGCTCGTGGGTATTGAGATTATCTTTTTCCATTTTTGTGTTTTTCCATATAATCCATTTCTGCCTCCTACATAGAGAAAAACGCAAAAAAACAGTCTCTATGATATATTAAGTGATGAAAAGAAGAAAGACATCAGGATGATGTTCATAGCTTTGTCAATGATTTTACTCTATATTTTTTTTTTATAATCGATATGTTTGATAAGTTATTATTGAAATAAATCATAGTAAATGTATTTATAATTATATCAAATTACACTATTAAATTAATATTATAAACAACAATATAATTTATTTATATTCCAATGAAATAAAAACGTACGGGAATAAAAAAATTTAGCACAAATAAAAATTTCCTCGCTTCATTGTTTAGTAGTTTAGTATCGAAGAACAATGAAGTAAAAAATTACAGGTACGGTGGATTTTACTACCTGAAATTTTTTTTTTTGCAATGGGATTGTTTTTGAATAAAAATGAAAAATTTAAATTTCGTAAAAATTCAAATTCATTTGCTTGATAGTACAACTATTACTGAAGAAATAGAGATCGAAAACATTGTCTACGATATCGGAGGGTCATTGATTTTACAAAAATAGAAATTTCACGCATAGTTTTGAAAATTTCCCGCTAAAGAAATATGGAGACCAAAAGAAATATTATTACCAAGTATAAAGTTTAAAGATTGCTTTAATAAAGATTAAACTTCAACTTTCACTTCACAGAATTTAAAATTACGAGTGGACTTTCTACTTATTAAGTTATCATCAAGAAACGATTAAGTTATTATCAATTACTTGATAATAGTCGAATGTTCACTCGTAATTTTAAAATTTTTAATGTGAAAATTAGACGTGGTTAAAGTTTCCATTGTTATTTTGTAATGGATTTCCACAAAATAAGTTACATGATTCATTTTCAAAAAAACAAAACGCGATGTTTAACGGTTTTTTTGAGTTTATCTCTATGTGCGATGAACTAATCGATAAATCCAAAGATATTTTCAATACCCTCAACTTTCTCATTTAATTTTTTTGAATACGTTTTAAATATTGAAAGGATTTGCCTTGTTACACTTTATATCATATGCCGTTAGAAGTTTTAGTAGTACGTTGAGATTATATTTGTAGTAAGTATTAAGGGTGGTGTGGTGTGGTGTGGTGTACATACGTTTTACAAATGTATGATGTGGATTGAACGACTGTTGATATTGTAACGTATGCAGAATCAGGAACAGAGAATATTATACGATTCTATAGCCATGGTATTAAGAAACAAATTAATTGTAATGTTTGATTAGACTCCAAATTTGGGTAGTACCTATATCATATGAAATGTTACAAAGATCCTTCATTTATTATTCAATAAACTATATGTAAGATTTGTTTTATACTATAAACGTCCGATACATATTATTGATGTTAATATTTTGTACCTGATTACTACTATTAGGCGTAGCAACAGGAAAAACAATGTTTTCAACGGAAAAATTTTTAAGTACGATGTTTTTATGGAATTGCTATTGTTCTTTATACCTATCCTATGTGTGAAAAGCGCATTTCAGTTATTTTATCCAATTAAGAAAAAGGAAAAAATGAAATGTGTACAAAAATTGTCTAAGCAAACTTAATAAATGATAAGTCAAACAAATGTTAAGTTAATGCTTCCCTTCAAACAAATGTTAAGTTAATGCTTTTTTGAAAACGGGTTTTCCATCAATTATACGTGAAATAATGGACGACCAGAACTCCAGTTAATATACATTTAAGAAAAAAATACCGGTAAATATAGATTTTAAAACCATTTTCCAATATGTATCCAGAGTTATAATAATAAATGTGAAAAATATATTCTGCAAATCGCATGATTTTAAAAATTTGTATTCACTTACAGCATTTATATCTTCCTGATATCGAGGATGAAAAACTTTCCACCGAAATGTAGGTTTTTATAAAGTACTTTAATTTCTCTTAAGAACATAAATTGAAACTCATTATAGTGTAACCTTAAAATTTTAGTTTTGATCTATTTTTCATTTTGACCTTTTGATTAATTTCGATGGTACAATCTGGACCATTAAATTTGATCATTTGAATTTTGTTGATACTGATTATACTGGATATTGAGGGGACAAAAGCTTTAATATAAAAACACAAAAAAAAAACAGAATTAACCTTCGTTAGCTTTATGGTACAGAATATTTTTTATGATTCAAAAGTAGAAAATGAATTTTTGATCTCCTATTCAAAAAGCAAATTATTCATTGAAGACAGCTATATGCCCCGGGCATATAGCTGTTTAAATGTTCATATTCAAATTTTTTAATGTTTGTATTATTGACCGACTTCAAAACAATAATGTTATTGAATTTATACGTGTGTATGCTATATTATTGAAACAATTTTCGAATGTGCTAGCTTTTATAACCTCCTAGACAACTATGCCAAATTTTATAAATGCTTGTAATAAATGAATAAAAATGGGCAAATATGTGTGTATATTTGCCCATTTTTTCAGACACTAAGAATTGCAATGATTATAATCTTTTTACTTAGAGAACACATTGATCAAAACTGATTGGGTAGTTCTTAAGATTTAGGCTATTTACAAGATAAATGAGTAACTAGTTCAGCTGATGAATATATTTTACCCTTTATCATACAGAATGCTCTCAAATATCCTAGAACGCTCTTTTATATTCCAGAACGATCTAGAATATTTAAAAATAAGCCTAGCAAAAAGCAAGGCTTTGTGAGGGCTCGTAAAGTTTTTGTTGAAAAACAATCTCATTGTCGGGTAAACATCTTGAATAAGGTATGTATATTCATTGATTTAAATATCATGATACTAAGGATTATTATTCTTCAGATGTATAGAAGCTGCCTTATTTATTGTATTATAAAATCTTTTTCCTCTTCACCACAAATTCTTCTAATAAAAATAAATTTCGAAATAGTATCAATAGATAGAATGAGGTAGTAAGATCTGTGATATCTTGATAAAAATTTTTAACTAGGCCATTATGTCCCACTTGGCTCCCTCTGCGTATTTGTTATATACCGAAATAATCTGGTAAACTTGAGCGATTATTTGTTGTCCAAGAAATGTTTATTGTTTTAAAGGTTCAGGCTGAAGTCCGAGATCCAAATTATTGTTCCTATAGAAAATATATATTAATTCATTTTTATGTGAAATTTGTGACAAAGAGTACAAATTCCATGTCTTTAATTATGTTAATCAAACCAACAACGATAACATAAATTGCATTGTTTTAATTGAAAATTTTTTTGGACAGTTTCAAAATTAATTACATTCTTAAAAATGGTAATTTTAACGATAAAGTTATATTTTGAGTATCAAGCTTTCTCACATTGTCTTACCTTTAGCGTTTGTCTTGGTGATATTACGCAACATTACAACATTATATTTACTACCAATCTTCTAAACGGCTAGATGGATTTCGATTTATGGTCTCATTATAATCGTCTTGGAAACCTTAATATCCTTAGATAGGCTTATAAATAACAAAAACAAAATGGGATATTTGTGGCATGAAATAGTATTCATAAAAAAAATTTAACCCAACCTATCAAATAGGGTACCAAAATAAAGGAGAAGGGGATAACAAAAACATATATAAGGATATATACTTTTTGTCCTCAATAAACTCTTTGTCAATTTTTTTTAATGTGTGATTTGTTCTTGTTTAAAGCAAAGAATACATTTTATCCCGATTAATAAAAAAATTAGGTTAAAAGAACTAAGCCTCTCCTACGGTAATGTGCTCTTAAAAGTACGTAACAAGAAAATATTCTTATCCAAGATTTGATAATGTGGTGTCCAGAGGATTGACGTGGTCAATGCCACAGGTCACCTCCAGTATGTATTGTTTAGTACATCAACTCTTTTGGCATACGACCACGGCTATCCTCTGGACATACATTATCAAATCTCAGATAAGAATCTTAGAACACATTACGGTATTAGGGTAGGGGGGTAACTTTTAAGAACACATTTTTTTTATTTATTTATTAAAACTGGCTTCAGCTAATTTAGCCATATAGCCATTAACCAAATAAAGTAAACATATCAATATACATAATATTTATACTATACATTACATAAATAAATTAAAATTAAAAGAATTCTTACATAAGATAATAACAAAAAAAAATATTTAAAAAGTAACAAAAATTTACAAAATTTTTAGGTTTACAATAGAGTTTACGTAAAATTAGTAGAGAAAAATAAAGAATAAAATTGAGAATATTTTGATGTAAGCAAATTAAATTTAAATTATGATTTTGGATTTGTTGAGAAAGGTGCAAAGACTGGAAAGGATTTTTGTGTTATTAAGGGATAGTATATGTGGAATATTGTAAGGACCAAAAACACCCATACGAGCTAGGGAATTTAAAACGTTCCATAAAACGTTCATGTTAGTATGTTCTAATTTGTGTTGTTTATGGGTGGAAGCAATCTCTTCTTCAGGATAAATGTAAAAAAACTTTCATATTTTAAAGTTTGTTCATATACAAAAAAAAAGAAAAAGACTAATAAAAAATATTTAATATGACAATTTGTATTTTTATTACAATGTACATTCTAATTTATTTTTACAGACTCTTTGTTTTCTATTTATGACATATTTGTAATATTAATCCGAACTGCAAAAATAAAATATTTTCTCCGCTAATTACCAAGAGTTGGAATAAGTTTCTATTTTTATTACTTCATTTGTGTTCTTATAACATAAGGTAAATATTAAGAATATTAAGTGGGATCTTTGAATTTGCTATAATAAAACTGTTAAGTAACGAAAATTAATTTTAACACACAATCAATATTGTAAATTAAAAGAGGAAAATGTCTTTACGGTATTTAGAAAAATATATATTGAATATAGTATTACAACCACTTAGATCTTGAGAATATAGATGACAAGTGTACAAGCAGTCTTTCGTTAATTTACTACCAATCCTGAAATTATTTAAATACCTAAAACTCCCTTCGGCTCTCACAAACAACAAAAGTTCACTAACATTTACTGACAAGTTATTTTAAAAAGAACATAGAAGACATGTCAAATGCCTATGATAGATAGTTCAATAGCAGCAATGGAATTTCATTTAGTAATAAACATTTATGTGTACAATTGGACAAGACGATAAGGTAGTAAAAACTAAATGCTGGGCTAAAATAGCTGTTGTATTACAATATAACTATAAAATGATAATAAAGTTTTCTGTATACTATATATATATATATCAATTTTGGGAGTGGAGTTTGTTTGTATTTTGTTTTGGTGTAACAACATTCATTCTAAATGAAGTTGTTATAGCCTCCCACCAGACTATATAGTTTATTGTCATACTAACGTTTATATGTACACGTGTGTATATACAGGTTGGCCTCGTACTACCATTACCGACACCTATCCCCCCACATGCTAGCAGTATGAAACTTGATTTTACTATCATATTAAATGAAATATCTAAGTAACTTCTATGCATACAATTTGAACACAGAATTTATATTAGTTTTTAGTTTTATATTTCAATTTAAACAGATTTAAAACATTATTCATTATGAAACTTATTGCCTCACAAATTCAACTTTTAGAATTTTAATGCTAACTAATTTATACGAGCGTCAAAAATGTTAATGTTTTTAATTTATACAAAGTGTTTCGTTAGAATTTACATTGTAATCATTTAAAAAATAACATTTTAATTTTGGATGGATTTAAACTGAAAATTTTCAATACATTATCATATTACTTCTTTAAATTTCATTTATACATTAAAAACATATAGGTAAATAAAAGTAATGAAACCTAACATCCACAATAATTTTATATAAATTAAAAGATAAATATAATAAAATTTGATAGAAAAGAATATTTGATAAAGAATTTGATTTGAAATATTACAGTTTAAAAATTATTTTACAAAAAAAATAAATAAATAAATAATAATAAAAGTAATAAGAAATATATATAAATCGAAATTTAATTTAAAAAAAATTCATTGTTTGAATATTTACAACACAATATAGTAGAAATTTGAGCTGCGTACAATGCAGATTAAACCGTTCTTAATACTCTCCGTTTGCTTTACTCTCAAGGCATTATTATAATTTTTTTTTAAGTAGGAAAGAACCATCTTTATATCATATATATTTTCGTGAATACATATTTTTTAGGCATATAAAAATTATACAATGATAGTAAATTCTTGTCTTTTTAATATCCTTTTTAAATCCAATTATAAATATTTTAAATCTTTAAAAAAACTTGTGCCTCAGCATGTAGAATCCAATTTTAAACAGAAAAATATATTCGATTTTTGTAGTGAAAACTTTTGGGCATGTTAAGAATTTGTTTACAGGAGGAAAAACCATTGAACTCGTGACACCGTAACCGCCACATTTTTATAAAAGCATATAGATCTATAATGTATTCGATAAATACAGCAGAATTAGCCCTATAAGTAGTACAGATGCTTTTGAGTACTTGAAATCTTACTGCATTAGTTTTAATTTAATTTAGTTTTTTTTAATTATATATTTATCTAACAATTATTATTGCCGATTATTTCTTATCATTTACTAATGTTCAATGAAACAAACACACAGATGGGAAAAAACCATTGAACTCACAACATTGTTACGACTCCTCTGTATATAAGTATCTATATATACTGGTCTCGAGTACACGAAAGTTGTGAAAATAAACCTATAGCATTCATTAGTTTTGGAATATAATGATAATAATGATGATGAAATTGACAATAATGGAAGAGTTGTTGAAATTGTGGATGAGAATGCATAAGTTTCATTGGTATTCATTTCAAAGAATATCAATTTGTTAAATTTCATATTTTATTTAATTGTAAATTTTAGTTTTATGCAATAGATTGAAATTTTAGTGAGTAAAATATTCATTATTTTTCATGTACTCTCTCTCATTAAATCTCTCATTAAATGAAAATTGCAAAATAATTTTTGTAGTAGAAGTTTATAATAATAAAAATAAAAACACTTCGTTTAAAAGTTTTTCTTGTGTAGTAAAATATTAACTGATGATTCAAAAAATGCACACGTAATTGTTCAACTTTGCACTTCTTCCGGCAATCCCGGAGTACTTTTTAGGTCTAACTTATGGTTGAATTATTTAAGAATACATAAAGAAAAGTTAGGAGCATGATTTAATTGTTTTTACAAAATTTAATTTGTTTTTATACATTAATTAAATAAAATCTTATATAAGTTTATCGTATCAAATCAAGTCAACACCGTAAAATAGTGATATATTTCTAATGTTGGTACAATGTTCGTTTATTGCGCTATCTTTAAAACATACATGCGTTCGTTATCTATAAGCTGTCAAATTATAACCATTACGCTTAAGTTTATAATAATGCTTAAGATGATTATATTGATTTTTTAAGTCATGTCTTTATTGAGGGTAGAATGAAGTTTATTTAAACGAGTTAAAACGATTTCAAAACGGGTTAAAACAAACAATTGCTGTGGGTATCAACTGACGGCCATGTTGTCGAACATTGTATTTCCAACATCGGGAAAAGTAAATTTTGATATAACATGAGTCAGACATTATAATCGTAAAAATTTGAAAATGCGTATCAGAAAGTATTCAAAACGAAGAACTGGTATTTTCCAAGTAACAATTTTTTTCAATGATTGAAGTATCAGCAACGATTTGATAAAGAAAGAAGTAATGTTCTGTTTATAATCAAAATAAATGGCATCTAGTGAAAAATATTTCACTAGTAAAAAAAAAAAAAACTATTAATATAAACATTCTATCCTCAGTAGCTCATTAAATTTTAATAGCATACACAAGTTTATTTATCACTCGACTGTAGTATAGTATTCAATTGGATATTAGATATTTTCTTGTAATGCTGCAACAAACGGTAAATAATTTTCAGACATTTTACTTTTATCTCTCGAATTTGTAGTTTTTTTCCTTGGGAATTTTTTATCAGTCTATTTGAAAATCTTATGGATTTTGTTAATGTTTGCTATAATTTAAAGTTTTTTCCTGAAGAAATTTTTCAAATGATGTTCCAAATAAAGCAGTTCCAAATTTCTACTTATATTCCATTCGCTGTGTAAATTACATTCAATTAAATCTTAATAAAATGAAGTTAGCATGATGGACTAGAGCCTGGAAAGTTCGGAACACAAGTGAAACTTCTAATAAAATTTGTTAATATTCTGTAGACAGACCGCTTCCTAAAATCCCATATAGATTTGTTCTCGTTATAAGATAAAAACGAATATAAATCAACCATAATAACTAAATTGATTACAAAGCAGACTTTTTCTATCCAGGTTGAGATATCGTTTTTAATTTTCAGGTCAAGAACATCTTTTAAACATCATCGCAAAAATCGTGCTACTTTCGAAATATCATTTTTGGTAGTAGATGAACTGTAGGAATTCGGAGACCAGTACGTCAAATCTTTCCCGAATTTCCGTTTTCTGAGATTTTAAAATTTTGTCATAGTAAAATGTGCTATGTAGTCAACATTTATTGAAGTTTTTGTGACGTTTTCCCAGAGAAAAGCTTTTTCGGTAACTTCATGGCACCAAAAACATTTATAGAGCAAGTGAGTGCACCTGTTGTCATGGTTTTAGACCCATAAGAAGCAAATATAACAAAATGCACAAAAACGACCGAAACAAGATTGATTAAATTTAAATGAAAATTCAAAGTCTAAGTTCAATGACAGAAATGAAGCTAGAAAGTATATAATTTTACACTTTTCAGGAAAATAGTCAAAACTAAACTTAAAATGGTTCAGTTTTTTTTAATGCCATTCCTTTTTCACTATTTCATGACGCCTTCAGTTACCTTCATTTTTTCACCAAGAATCTCTAACAGTAGCTATTCAATATCCAAAAGTGAAAACTTCATTCGCATCTCTACTTTGTAACTGAATACAACATTTATCTCTCATTAGATTGTAATTCAAAACAAAATGGATTCAAATTTGTAAAAACTTTTCTCAAACAATAAACAGTTTATTCATTCTTTCAATAAAAGAAAAAGAATATATGCCAATAAAATGAATACAACTACTTATTTTTTCTAAGAGAATCAAAACACCTTTATAGCATAAAATTATGATAATTTTTATTCCAAATGTTCACTGTTCTAATAAACAAATAAAAAACTGACAATATATCTGGTAAAAGGCTTTTAAGTGAAAAATGCCCTTTATAGTGCTGTGAAAACGTAACGAAAATAATACTAATATAAAACAAATAAACAAAAAACAATTAAATGCTATGCGTATCCATAATATATTTGGATTATTTTGGATTATAGTATATCATATTGTATTATATAATAATTCACCAAAAATTTGTACCCATAGCATTTCAGATCAAAACTACATGCATTATTTTATAAGCATTTATACTGAAAAAATTTATCGCCATACACTGCAGTAACATTCGGTTCATTATACCAAATTCAAAACATGAAATTTGAATAAACTATCGTTATAACGATTGTAATATGGATATGCTTGAATGGATATTGTTGAAACGTATTCCCTTTACCAATAGAAAACTAATTTGACTACCAACATTTTAAAAAGAATGAACATATTAGTGGAATCAACGAAGGCATGATTTACATTGATCAAAAGTAGCTAAGTTAAGTAATTGTTTTAGTAATAATTAAGAATGTAATACTTGATCAAAAATTGTTTTCACTTGTAGTTAATTTCTTTTAAGGAAGAAGTCTTTAATTAGGACTTTGTTCAGACATACACTGATTTTTTACAGAATACGTTAAACAGTACGTCATATTATATAATTCCATACCACTGTTTATATTGTATGACTGTTAATATATTTATTGTTAAAAACCAATGTATATCATACCAAGAATTGAATGTCAAACGGATTCCTTCGTGATACTAAACACCATTCGTAGAATCGTCAAAACTTTTATCGCAGCCACATGTTATAAGTGATTGTGATTTCCATAGTATTTGTAAAGGAATAAAAAAAAAACACAAGTACATCTAATCGGCTACAACTAGTCTTTTTTCAAATTCTAATAATACCAATCAGATCAAGTTAAAAGTGGATTAGTTATTATAAAATAACAACAACGTCGGGTCAAAATTTATCCATTTAAATTAATAAAAATTTGAATGTTTTTAAAAGTTCAATTTTAATAATAACCTATGCCGGTTATATGTTGTTTGATGTCCTCTCTTGGTCATTTTTTTTTTTTTAATTTTTAATGAGAACTCTAGGATTTTTTTGATTATTGATTATTTTCGATTTTTTGCCCCAATTTCCTATATCAAATTATTTTCTATTTAATAAATACGTATTTCGACTACAAAGTAGTCATCATCAGTATGAATTAGCTAGTTGTAATGACTCTCCGAGGAGATGTTACTCGTTGCTAATTTGGTGACGGTTTACACATGCAAAGACACTCATAAAAGTGATAGTGATTTAACTGTTTTTGATAGTGTCAAACAGTGGAGACGAGTCTTAAGAAGAGTTTGGTTGTAACGACTCATTTAGTTTTACTTCAAATTTGTTTTTGCTAATATTTTCACCCAAAAAAAAGTATATTATCTGTCTCCGAAATAGAGTGAAGTTTCACTTAACAGTAGATTTTCATTGATTCTAATTTAAAACTTTATAAAAAAACAATATAGCGTAGACCATGCAGTTCTTTATTATTATATTTTTCAATTTTGATGAGTAATTCTTTGGGTAACAGAAGGTTGTTGAGATTTGTATATTATAATTTTTATAATAATTCTCATATTTCAATTCCAAACCAGGATTTTCAGTTATTGTGTTATTCCACATAGAAAATAACTTGAGAGCTTCTTGGCGGTTCAAGGAATAATTTTTCAGTAAGAATTTAATTATTTCATTAAGGAATCATAGTATGTAAAGTGCAAAATCCAGTTCCTGGCAGGAATCGACACTGAACGTCTTCAGCTTTTATAAATTTTAAAGGGGTTAGAATTGCGATTGATCAAAAGGGTAAGAGTTTGCAAGAAGTTTCCAATAAAGACTGTAGGGCATAGAATTTTACATAAAATTTTTTTGCCTATTACTAAAAGTAACGGAATATGACACACCTGCATATAAATATGTCACATTCATTTTATATATATGTAAATTCTATATTTCTATATGTGTACTGTTTTTTTTTATAAATAATAGCGAAAAAATACAAACAATATTTTAATATAAAATTTCATATTTTACAGCTGACTGTTTACTCGTTGTTTAATCTTTTGCTTTACCTTAAAGGTTTTTTAAAAACAACTCCAGTCAGTTCCATGTTTGTAAAATAAAGACGCTCCAATAAAAGTAATAATAAATGTCGTTTACCAGTAATTTATTAACCTATATCTTACATTTTAACTCCTCAATAACTCCACTATATACATATTTATTATACACGTATGATGTTGAATCAATGAAACTTTGCATAAAAATGATTACAAACATTTATAAGTTAGAGAGATGATAGTTCACGAACATCTGGGATACTACAAATATAAGAAGCGTACCAGGACTGTATGAATAAAAATAAACTTCAAAAACTATGTTGAACGTTTGGGATGAATTATTCGATTATTCAAGTAGATAACATTTCAACTTGAACTCTTCAAGAAAAATGCTAATTTTACGAACTGTTTTATGTTCAGTTGATATTTTTTTTTCTTTTGGCCTCTTTATATAAATAGATTATAAACTTTATTATTTAAGTAGCAAGCAATGTTAAATCTGAATTCAAACCACGTCCTCTAATCCTACGAAATTGAAATTTAACATTTTGGTTGATTTCCGCGATGACAATTAATTTTAATAGTAGACAAGATCTGTATCCCCCCCCACCTTGGAGGATGGCTAAACACTACCAACTTTGTATCTATACAAGCTGGAAACATGCGATGTGAAATAATTTGGGGGCATCAGAATAAAAAAATTATGTTCAATGTCAATCTATCACAACTTCACAGAGACATTTGATTCGAAAATATTTTACTAATAATTTGAAAATAAATAAATATATAAAAGCAAATTCCAAAAACCTAGTTTCTATTCGCACAAGAAGAAAATAAAACTTATAAATAAATCAAACCGCTCAATTTAATTCATTTCTCAATTGACCAGTTGTTAAAGCTATTCGTAAGATTTGCGTATTTCAATAAATAAACAATACGATTAAAACTTTATCTTGGAATAAAAATATTGCAACAAGCTTTGATTTCGTATTAATTGTGTTATTTATTTTTTTACTATTAATTCATTTCTTTCTTAAAATAAATGTATTTTTAATAACTTACTTGTAAACATTTCTTTCTTCAAAGAATGCTACTTGAATTGCATCAATTGAATTCTCATGAATTTGTTTCTATAAATATTTATGGTACGTTAACTAAAAAGTGGATTTGTTGCTTCAATTGAAATATTTGTTATAATTTGTTTACTTCAAGTAGGATGAAAATTTCAAAGATTCAAGAAGGAGAGCTAATAGGCGCACTATAGTTGTTTTGATTTTCATCAAGAAAACTCTATAACTAAAAAAATAGCGAGCAGAAATTTATGCGGGTGATTCATAATTCGGTCAATAGTGTCTAATAAATATATAAATAACTTTCAAGCCGTAAAAAATAGAATAGAAGAAAAAATTTTATTTTCATAAAAACAATTAACATTATTATTTATTACTTATATTTTTTATGTTTAAATTTATTTATTTGTTATTAAATTTTTGATAAATAAATTTCAATTTTTACCCCAGTTTCCTAAATCCAAAATTTTTCATATTTTATGGATACGAATTTCGACTACAAAGTAGTCATCATTAATACGAATGTATACTTTCCAAGTATCCAAAATATGTCAATCAATCAACATCGAGCCCGTGTTTAGGGTTCAACCAAAGACATTGAAGTATTGGACCACGTAATTTTGACAGTTAAAACTCAAAATAAAATCACAAAACTAAACTAAAATTAAGAAATTAAACAATTTAAATTTGCATTTCAATTCCAACAAATTACTACATCATATATATATATTGTTAAAAACATAAACCTTCTTTTTTACTGGCCCATATTTATTCAAAGTAATTAGTGCTTCAAATATGATTTAATGATACACAAGTAACGTATAATTAAATAAGTTATAATTTTATACTTGTATATAACTTGCAACATAGTAAAAATGCGGAAGACTATTATTTGAATTTCAAATATATTGATATTGTTTTCGATGGGTTTGTTGTGACCGTCACACGTTTCACAGTTTAGGAGTAATGCGGGAATAGATTATATACAATCATTTTTAACTTATGTTTCAGTTTAAAAACTTTAAGGGCTTTATAAATGCTATTAATGTATATATGCTTATTATTACTTATAGTTATAACACTGGTTCTCAAAATTCTACGCTAATATGTTTCACTGCTTGAATTCCTCATGACAGTACACTTTAGATAAAATAGATAGTTCACGAAAAGATACACGTATCTTCCATATTTAAACCAAATTTGGGTATTTTATGTTTTTAACATTAAGGTGAAAACTAATTGTCTACTTATTTTGGCACAGTATTCAACATATAATCGAAAGAAATAATTAAATACTATATAATCAAAATTAATAATACTATCATCTTTAGTTACAATTCTGCAACTCTTTAAACTGCTAATTATTTAGTAATACGCAGGGCAAGCCGGATTGTTTTTTCAGTCTCCTCATTCTCCTGATTTTGTGTATACCAAATTTGGCTCATGAATAAATTAACATTTCAAGGACTCTAGAACCAAATGTTTGTATACTTGTATAAAAACTCGACCAACAAAAAACCAGTATTTATATACAAAAAATTAATCTCTCAATATGTAACTAGGCACAAAACTCGCAAACGGTTGAAGTTTGTTACAAATCCGATTATATAATGACCGGTAACTAAATTTTAAATAACCAATGTGAATGAATTGGAGAAAACGAATCTCCTAACAGTGCGAAAACGAAACTTAAATTTTGATATATCTTTCAATGTACTTTCCAAAGCTTTAAAGTTTGAAATTAAGATAAGAGATTGCTGTTACAACGTAGATTATTAAAATTGAAACTTATTACATTATTTGATTATATAATAAAGTTAAATTGCATATCGCTTTAGAAGATGCTATAACAAAATAATTATTATGACATCTATTAATTTGTTTGTCATCATTATAAACAAATATGCAATCATTGAATTGTCTAAGCGTCAACTTCAATAACGTAATGAATATGAGTAGTCTAGATTAAATTTTTTTGTCTTAGCATTCATCTCAATATAATGAATATTGTTCATCCAGATAATTTTTGATGAGTAACTTCTTTCTGCTCGGTATCGTGTATGATGAGAATGATGTTAGGAAAAAGAACAGCATTAAATTTTTTATGGAAGTGACGTTACAATAGCGCGCAATATTTTATATATTAAATTTAGGAAATAGAAACTAGAATGTAAAAACGATAATCGCTATTTTCTGAACTTTACGGGTTGAATTACGGTTTGTTAGCAGTTTGGGCTGTACTCTGATCGATAAATAAAAATTTGAACCACTTGTTTAACCCTTTGGGTGTTGAATTTCAAAACTTATTTCAATTGCATTTTAACAAGATCATCTGTTTAAAATATCAAACTTTTCGCTTCTGTGGTTTGAATGTAGATTAAAAAATTTCAAACTTTGAAATCATCACAATATTTGTGGTTGAATAAAATAAAAAAATAATCCTAAACAATGCTATGGCCTTTACATATGTTTAGGAACTACTATTTTCAAGATTTCTTTTAGTAGTTTGAATGTTGATCGAAATTAAAAAATTTAAACCCCTATTCTTATACCAGAACTATGGTCTTTATTTAAAGCTTTTACTTAGTTATTTAGACAGTACATTGATCTATATATCAAAATTTGCACCTTCATTCAATCTCTTTCAAAGGACGAATTTCTAAGATATATCAGTCAATCATTTATCCATAAATATATTCTTCTATATTATACCTGTAAATTTACTTTGCGATTGCTCTAATCGGAATATTTGTTTCAAAACAATGTATGGCTATCCTTTATAATTAGAACTTCAAATGTTAATTGATGATGCAAATATCATCAATATATGACACGACGTTATGCTAGTTAGTCGCAATTTTTATTATGTATACAATAAAAATCCAAATTTTCTTTATGTACATATTTTAATAAAATGTCACGCCGTTATAATATTTATAGCAATTTTTACTATGTACATAATAAAATTCCGAATTTACATTATGTATGTAATTTTAATAAAATGGCAAGCCGAACTATTTTATCGAAATTTGTATTATGTATGTCTCGTAAAATTTTTTTAACCTTCTCCAATTGTGCTATACGTGTTATTATAGTTATCCAATAATAACTCTGCTCAATGGTTCAAGTTTTCTCACTCATTAGCTTGGACTGGTTCTTGATTTAAATTAAATAATTTCAATCACCTCATCCCGTCTTTAGATTTAATTTCAAAAACATCTCGTCTATGTTTCTTTGATTTCTTTACAACTTAATTTCAAACTGTTTAGCTTAGTGGTTTTGGTAGTACATTGATAAATATAATAACAAAATTTGAGTGTCCCCTTTCTCCCCTTTCGGACACGTACTTTCAAAAATATCCTTGTGCTCACTTATGCCATAATATAAGACACCTTCGTGGAAAATTTTTTAGCTTCTAGACCAAGTGGTGTCGGTTCTACGTTGTTATGTACGAATGGTTGAATCATTCAGGTATCCTTTAATATGTAAAGATATACTTGTGCCTATAAATATGTTATTTAATGAATTCTAATTTATTTAAATTTTTGTGAGTTGGCTTTTTTCAGCCAATTTATCTCTCCTTAAGATCCTTTCTCAAACTTAACTCGAAATATTTAAAAACAAAACTTGGCCAAATCTGTACAACCGATTTGCGTTTAGAAATACATTTAGAGATTTATTGTTATTTATATAGGTAATCGTTATTTTTTTGTTAGGATTTTCGTTAAATCCGTACTTAGTGTCTAAATCGAGAAATGAGTAACTATGCTTATTTTCAAGTCGATTGTATAGCTTTAGAGAATTCATGATGATTGGCATAGATATTTATGTATGTTACTCGAAGGCAGTCGTTTTCGATCTCAATGTACGTATGATAATGGTCTTCCGTATAGCAGTAATAAGATGCAAAACCGGAATGATGAACAGATTCGCCTCTAGAGATACAGCCAAAGTACCCTTAATGAGAACATCCATATTGACTGAATAGCCAGGTTGCAATTGTTGTATTTCTTGGAGACGATAGAAGGTATTTATTCCTTTTTTAATCTTCTATCAAGATTAGATTCTGTAGGAACAGAGAACTCAATGATGACATAGTTTTAGATGATATTTCGACTGGAGCACTTGATCAGGCTTTGTAGTAGAAATCTGCCTAGTAGTTGGAAACTCAAAATTCCAAAAGATAATTCATTTCTAAATGTTGACGATGGGCCTGATTTTTTCAGAAGCATATGGAAGAACTGGGGCTCACAGTACTCCCAGGGAATCATAATGGCAATGTTTGTAGGTATTCGGATATAAGATAGACATGCCCAAACGAGGTGCATCTCCGTCTTCGGTTGAGATGTTACATACATGTTTCTGGTGTGTTAGGGTGAAAATAATTTCATCTTGGGTGGTAAAAAATTGAGTTCAGCTGATAGGATAAATGAAAAAATAAGATGTGGAGTCAAGATGACGATATAATATACATTGGTGGTCTCAATTGCGTTGATCTTCTAAAAGAGAGCTTTTTTTACAGCTGAACCTTGTTGATTTTTAGTGGTAAGGAACAGTATCAGCCAGATTTCGATAAGTCGGCATAAGAAAGCTCTGCTGCTGAAAACAACAATGCTCCTTTACCTTGCGACTCATGATCGAGCACATTAGATCTAAACTATTGGCGACTTGACACTATCTTCCCAATACTATTCCGACCCAAAACTATCTTCTCATGTAGATATTCGAAGGAGAGGAGACCTCAACCTCCTTGTTGGCGTGTAAGATAGAGTCGAGGCATAGATACACGTGAGATATGAAGTGCCTAGCAAGATGTGCGCGTGTAGATTAGTATTACTATTACTATTATTATTATTATTATTATATATCAACGGAGTCTCAAAATAAAAACGAAGGTAAATGACGAAAATTATGAAGGTGTTCACACATTTTATGCACGAAATTTATTGATCCAAAATAATTGCATGCATTATGAAATAAAGTAAAATAATGTAATTTGCTACTAGGCGGAGAGTGATGTTAAGTTTTTTAGTAAAGCTAAGCATCATGCTATATTGACTAAAAACAATAAACTTACTACTTAAATTATCTTCATTTAAAAAAATAATTATTAAATTGCGTTGTTTTATTTTGAAAACTGTCGTATGTATATAATTTTACATTTTCAATTTTTCAAGATAGTAAATATATCCATCCTATGTAATTACAAAAATCCGCCTTTTAAATAAAATATAATTTTAGTAAATATAATAGTATATTTTCTAAAATTAATATTTTTTATATCACTATCCAAAACAGTGTTGTACATTTTTGTTTCACAGCAAAGATAAACAACACATTTAAAATGTATACATATACATAACCTACTTACCTTCTATAATAATAGGTAAATCAATAATTCATGTTATCTCAAATTTATGTGTTTTGTTTACTTGTTTATTGTTTTAATTATTCACTCTTCAGGTATTTCACACTAAATTAACTTTATAGTTTTTAGATAAATTTTTCATGTTTATTTCCATCCTGTATATGTTTGTTATTCTATCTACATCCCATATTCAATCAATACCTATGTGATATCAAAGATTTTCATTTTGTTTTAATGATGTTATATTATTTTAATGATCAACAATTTGTATACGTATCCTGGTTTACTCTGTCTTTAATAAATAATAACAAGGGCGAGCGAATTTTTTCGTGAAAAATTTTTCATAAATAGCAACTGGTGTACGTTCTCTTTTTTAGTACAGTCTGTAACGTCCTGCATAAATAAAATATATCGTACACAAATTAAGCATTTATTTTCGGATTCAATGCTAATTCATTAATAAAAATTTATTAGTTTTAAAAAATAAATTTTAATTTTTTTATGATGATTTAGTTAATTAATTTAAACTGATATTTTTCCGATTATCTAAACATATAAAATGCTTTGTGATAAATAAATAGGATCAACGTTCAACCAATTGATTAAAGAGATCTTGGAGAGTGTGTTCTTTGTATAATGCAGGCATCCGATAAGAAAGGATTTTCCGAAATAAAAATCCTAAGGGAGTGAAAAACGGGGTCAAATTTACATTTCAATTTCTCACTTGAAGTATGTTTCTAATCTTATTTCCATCGAAACAAAAAATAAATAATTGAAAATCGAAATAAAATTTATTTGTCTCTGTCAACTCTGTCAATATAGTGCGTACGGTAAGAGAAGATTCTCTGAAATCCTAAGGGGTGAAAAACTGGGGTAAAGTTTCTATGGCAAAACTTGATTCCTTGGTGAAATTTTTTTCATACTTTTACTTCTCATTAACATTTTCATTAACATTCTTATTTGTATTCTGTGTAAGCGTTCGAAGAATAAACAATAAAACGAAATTGAACTAAATATTATTAAATCTGATTTTTTTTCTTGTACTTTTACGGTAGCGAAGCTACCTGTTAGTTTACTCGTATTAATTAATTAGGTATAGCAGGTATGAAAGTGCCTGCTAGTTTATTCATATTGATTAATTTCCTAAAGGTACTTAGGCGGGATAAAGAATCCATTTTTATTGATTAATTTATATTGAATATTAATAAATATTATATATAATATAAACATAAGAGTTTCATTTACAATAACTCGAGGTCATCCATTATTTGGACTAATGTAGGTCTAAATTAAAATCTACTGCACTTTTACGGTATTATAAATATTTGAATCCCGCTTGTTACTTACCATTTTCTAATGTAAAATCTCTCCATAGAATAGAAAGTCATGTCAAATAAGCCGATCTAAACGTTGGCAAGCCTCTCAAACGGCCGAAACAAGATTAAGAATAGAAAACAAAATTTAAATAAACCATGAACATGATAAACTCCACTTCGGTTTAATAGATTATTTTATGAGCTGAAAGCCTAAGTTAAATAAGGCATTCAGTTTTGTACAAACCGAAAGAAAATTAATGGATCCCGCCTGTTAAGCTTAATCAAATTTTGTTATCAATTGTTTTTCGACCGTTTTAGTGTATTACTTTTTCTTTTTTGCGGTCGGTTTTTACATTTTCAAAATTATTTATTTTATTATATAAATTCTTCAATATTCTAGATTCCTTTCTACCTACATGATTATTGTTTCCTTCGATTTTGTTTTTTATAAAGAATTAAATAACTAATGAATTTTGAAAATAATTTATGTAAGCCTGATGTAAATGTTTGTGATAGTTTATTTTTCATAATTTTATTTTCGAAAATAAATTTAAATATAAAAAAGTACTCACAATATTTAAAAAATGTAAAATGACAATTCAAGAGCGCAAAAAATTTATGAACAAATATATGAGCAAAATATTTTGGAACAAATGAACCGACTTCACAAATGAATTAAGTACAATAAACAAATTTTAAATAATATAGTTTTATAACTAATTCCTCCTAAAAATTTCCTTTTCCGAATAGATTGTTACTAAGAGTATAATTGAAGCCGAATTCTACTGTGTTTCTACTAATTATTTACAGCATGCACTAAGCATTTATTAAAATTTAAGCAACGAAAAACTAAGTAATTGGTGTAATAAAACGGAAATAGATAGTATTGATTATTTTAAATTAATATTTATCTTAATTATATCCAACCACTGAGTTGAAGTAATAAAAAAGTAATTAGTTATTTTAAACGTTTACTCTATTTTACGATGACATTAAAGCAACGCGTGAATAACTTATTTAAGGTACTAGAATATGCTGCGATATCAAAACAAAGTCAGCGCTGCTTTTTACGTAGGAATTATATGAAAGCCTACAGCAATATGAAATCAATATTGAAGAACTGTGAAAATATAAACACGTTTGCAAAGAACTGTGAAAAGGTCTTTTTAAGGTCTCCAAAATAAAAAAAATAATTAAAAATTAAAAACCGAAATAAGAGTGAGTACCACGAGTAATCAAAATAACAAAGAGTGAGAGGTCTCCTAGAGTCACCGAGCAGGAACTTTACTCCTTTCGAATTTTACGATTTCTATCAAATTAGAACTCAAATTTTATTTGATCCGCTAAAATGATAACGAAAATTAATGTACACAAAATGTAATTAAAACTATTTTCATTTTGTAACACTCCTTGAATATACAGAAATTAAGAAGAACTGATTCAAAAAAATAAGACTTATACAACAAAGACATGCTCTAATGCACAATAATGTAATGTACATTGCAGTTTTTCAATTTTCACGAATAAATAACTCCAAAAAATAATTTGTTATGACATTTGGTATGAACATTTGATATTTTGACTTCAAAATGGATTACGCGCCGAAGAGTTTTTTGTGAAAATAAATTTCTAAATTTAAATTTAATTTTTATAAATGTGTTCCTGTTTACTTTAAGCTAAAAATGTGTGCATCAAAATATTCTGAAAGCGATTTGGTAAATTTATAAACCATTTCGTTTTATACCGCTACGGAACCATACGATTTATATTATATTATGTTATAAATACAGTATTGTTATTCAATTTTTGAATTATTTTTTTAACTTTCTTTCGTTAAAAATTCATTTCAAATAAAATTATGTTCAAAATGACAATATATGTTCAATATAATTTTTATTTATGGAGTAAATGAAATATTACGACTATGCAGGCGATAATTAATGATATGACTTATGTATAATTTGAAAGGTATTTTTTATTTAATGTCCAATCAAAAACTACCAATTTTAAGCTCTACCAAAAAGACGCCATCTTATATGCTATTTACATCAAGATTTACAATATGGTAATTTAATATGATAGATGGTTTTATATTGTAACTAGAAAAATTGTTCAAATGAGAGGATGCTTTATTTTTAAAAAGTTTTGTACTTGATAAAATAATATATGCATGCATACAAAAAACTTTGTGCTAAATGACTTAATGGCAGATGAACGCACAAACAAGACTGCTTATCATAGAAACCTGAAAGTTGTTGAATGTATTCTTTGTACGACGAAACTATCCGATATGAAGGCATATTCCGAAATTCTAACTCTAAGGAGTTGAAGTATGTTACAAATCCCATTAGGATCATTTTCTATCGAAATTCAAAATCAATATATTTGAAATTTAAAATAAAGTTTATTTATCTCCTCTCACTAGCAGTATGTCGAACTGTCAACTATATAAAGTTTGCGTATCACATCGTTGAATTATCACCGTAACCATTCGTGGTTCTATACAATTTTCACCAAGTGTATAAGCAACGAAAGTACCGCTGCATGATGTACCGGGTGCCTCACACCAAATATCTAGCATTCAACAAGAAAGGATTTTCCAAAATTCTATCTCTAAGGGGTGAAAACGATGGTAAAGTTTGTATGAGATAAAGTGATTCCTTGGTAGAATCTACTTCAAATTTTGAATAAATATTGATTAACAGAATTGATTGAAGACATGTTTCGTATTTTATAGAAACTCATCGCCTAACACAGGGATTAATAGGTGAACAATTAAGAAAAGTTTTATATATATAAAATAAGAAAACCTTCACACTAAAAAATGATATGAAAAAAAATATCCTACCTTGTATTTTCATTGTCAAAAAGATAAATTTATTTTGTAAAAGAAATTTTCACTCCTTTTTCTCACTCCTGCGTAAAAGAATAAATTTGTAAGAACAGTGAAGCAAGTGTTCTACTAATGAGAAGTTTAAATGCTGAATTCAATACAGTAATTAAGACGTTTTATACTCCTTTTTTAAACATTTTAAATTTTAAATATAATATATATTTACATGAAATAGAAGTAAGTCGTGTGATACAAGAAGAAGGGGATGTTTTTTTTTTTCATCATCACCTTTACATATCTTATAAAAAATTAGATTTCGTTCTCAAGTGTTTCTACTTGAACTACACTTCCCATTCAAGTTTGAAATATGTTCTTTATACTTTTACTTCTCTTAAATATTTTTGAATTGATATAGAAAGAAGAAATTATTTATTAATTACACGCCCTTATAAAATTGTTTAAAATATTGTTTCTGAATATTTTTATTATTTCAATGCAAGTACAAAAAAGTGTTCAGGCTTTGAAACAAATACGAGCAAACCTTACTGTACTCGCAGATGATGTTTAACAACTCACTTTGGTAACAAGCAACATTAACATTTTATTCTGAAATAAAATAAGTCCGACTTCAAAAAAGCAAATTTAAAATTATTGCACAAAAAAACCGAAACAAGATTGAGAATAAAAATCAAAATTAAAATAAAATTTAATGAAAGAAAACTATTATTTCGTTTTTACTGGGTCAAAAACCCATGCTATTATTACGAGCAGAAATCCTAAGTTATAGCCACATTATACTCACTTTAGATTTACAATTTGCAATTGGGTCCCACATGCTACTTTACTTAATGCTGGTATGTATTTAGCTAAAGGTCTCAGGTCATACTCACTTAAACCGAATTAGAGTTTACTTTGTTTATAGTTTATTATAATTTTCTTTCCTTTGCTCGATCTTATTTAGGTCTTTTTGTGCTTTTTTAATTTTTCTTTTTTGCAGTCGGATTTTTTATTTTTTTTAATTATTTATTTTATTTCAAAATTTATTTAGTGTACAAATTAAATTTATATGATCGTATGAATGTAAAATATCTGGTAGAGGATAAAATAAATTTACAAAATTGGTTTTATCGAATGTTCTTTTTTCGTTTGTTTAAAGAAGAATATCTGGATGACCGAGCTTTGCTCGATATTACTTTTTTTTTATAAATTGTGTTTTTTGGAAATTATATTACGTCGAGATGGAAAACGAGTCCAGCACGCTTACACTTAGCTACTCCAATAATTTTAAATATTAAACAAATATATCATTAAATTATAAAAAAATTATACAATTATAATAACAAAATCTTATTTGAAAAATATTATTCACTTTATTGTGTTGTTTTGTTTGGTTGGATTGAGTTTAAAATGTAAAAAAGATTAATTTTACTCGTCGGTCGAGCCGGGATTCGAACGCGGGATCTCTGTATAAGAGCCTCGCACGCTTACACTTAGCCACTCCAATTACTATATGACTATAAATATTAAACAAATATATCATTACATTATAAAAAATTACCGATAAAACACGAATAAAATGACATTTTCTAAAAATTATTCCTAGCTAGATCGATTTATCGCCCCCGAAACCCCCTATATACTGAATTTCATGAAAATCGTTGGAGCCGACTCCGAGATTCCAATTATATATATATTATAATTAACAGATTCAGTCGAAAATATACACAGTTGACATATTTATCAGCGTATGCTGACTGAACGCTTAGAGATATGGAAACAAATTCTACGGCTTAAGATATAATAGAAAGTCTGCGAAAAGATACCCATATCTTCCATGTTTTACCCAAATTTGAATATTCTATGTTAGAAATTCTTTAAAACATATAAGGTTTTAATTAAGTTTAACTATTTAAGTAAGCACAATATATTATTATTTAATATATAAGCGAAATAGATAATTTTATCATCTATAACTACAATTTAGTTATAAATGAAGTCTTTTGGCTGGTGATTACTTAATAATATTTGGGTGAAACTGGGGTGGGTATTGTTAGTTCGTAGTATTTAACAAATTATGGATTTTTATTTATCTTCATGTTGATGTAGAAGTTTGTTGTGTGGACCGTGTGCGTCGCACTTATCCCACTAGTAATAATGTGAAAACTGGGATTGAACAAATATATTTAATATATATCAAAATTTTAATGCGAAAAAAAAAAAATAGTTTTATAAATTCTTAATGAAGATATCATGATAATTTAAGGTGCAAGTATTTAAGCAATGGTATATTTTACCATTAAGAGTTAACATTACTAGTGCAAAAAAAAAAAAAAAAAAATTGCATTCGTAAGAAAAATTTTAGTTTTAAATATCTTTAAGAGCCGTTATTATTGAAAGAACGCATCTACATAATATACAATTACCTACTTACCTGGCCACGCATTTCTGCGGGTCACTTATAATAGGTTCAAGTAATATTAGATGATTGTGCTCACTGCGCTTCGTTATAACTCACATTATAAATCCAAAAGAGTATATTTAATAAAAAAATTCAGCTCACACAATATATTTATTCCATTTTCTTAAATGTATTGGTTTTCAGCATTTCTGGTTAATGAGATCAATATAAATGTCCATGTCACAATAATAATAGCATATAAATTTTCAATTGCTATTGCAGATGCTGAAATTTAAATGATAAGTCAGAGGGGATCATTGGCTTGCGATGAAAGTGTGCAATTTGATCAGCTGCTGGTGTGATTTGTTTCGATTATATTTTAATGGCGTAGCCTTTATCAAGATATATAAATAAAACCGAAAGAACTTACGTGCTCGTCATTAAAAAAAACAATATAAATTTAAGTGGATGTTTTCCTAAGAATTTTAAAATTATTCTTTCAAAGAAACCTTTTCTAATTTATTAGGAATATTAAAAAAAAAAAAAATGTCAGTAAAAAACTTTACCACTTTATAAGACATATTATATGTATTTAAGAGATATTTTTAATATAGTACCTTAATGTGTTATATAATAGAAAAAAAAAAACTATTTTATGTCGATTCCGTAAAACTGCATCTAAGATCTAACATACAAAACTGGATATTTTTTGAAGTAAAACTTCTAATGCGACTTCGAACAAGGTTGCGTTAAACGTTTTACGCTACCATGGAGGGGGTATGAAAGCACTTTGGTGTTAAACGTTTAACGCTCCGGGAGAGGAGGAATAGAAAGACACAGAGCGAGAGTGAATGCGTGGCACTAGAACGCATGCGCGTAGAATACCTGTTGCAGGTCAGCGCGATCGTTAGCAACGAGTAGCGTCCAATATTCCAATGCGAATGGAAAATGATGATTAAAAGATGCGATCAATTGTGAATTGTAAGCAATTTTAATAAAGTTTGTCTTAAAGTCATTTCTACATTACAAAGTTTCACTTCTTCCGTGCGAAGGTACTCCACGCACTATATTTTTAACTTTGTCCAATACGGATAAAGTCCCCTCTTGCTCTTTTAGTGGGTTGTATTAAAATACCATTTCATAGTACTCATCTACGTTATAAGAAGATACTCAGTTCAAAATTTTAAGATATCGTTTAGAAGTATGGATCCCAAAAATTTCTTACTGCTCACTCACGTTATATAAGACACTTATGCAAAACTTCAAATTTCCAGACAAAGCGTTTTCAGTCTACGGTCATATGTAAATTAATCAGTTTTTCTTTTATATTTAGAGAAGATAAACATGTACATACAAATACGTCATTCAATCCATTCCAATTGTTCATTTGAAATTTAGGTATTTGGCATTATATAATGGAATTTGCAACATCATTCAAATGAATGTAATTCTCTTCATAAGAACCATGATCGAACCCTTCGAATATTTGAAATAAGCCAAATCGGTGCATTCGTTTACGAGCTTTGCAGTAAACAACTCAGTTAGAGATAGTTCATTTTTAACTGATGACAAACGTTGGATTTGAGTTCTAAGGGCCTAGGAATTAATTAGTTTATATTATCATTATTAATTTTTTTTAAATAATTGATTTATTATTTTTATTTTATTTCTTTTTTTTTTATTGTTATTGTATATGTATGCATGTATATATAAATCTATATATGTATGTATACACATCCTTCCCCCCTTTTCGCGAAATCACTCACCACAGCAATAACATTCACTTTATATAGAACTAGGGATTCATTTTTTCAAATAGTGTGCGCTATTGTTATTTCTGTTATTAAAAAATTAAAACTATCCCTTTTCAGAAGGTTGTTACACATAAAAAATAATGACCTGTTTATAGCTTAACTTTTATGTTTACAGATATAAACAGATCAAACTCTATGCATTAAAAACGAATGGAACTATCATTAAATTCACAAACCTCGACATCCATTCAAAGTTTGTAAATTGTCATAAAAAATATTGTTGTTCTCTTATTGGGATAAAAAATATACTTTATTTAAAGATGGGTTAATCAATACACTTTTACAAAATTACTCCGGGTGATAATTATGCCACGGGATTTATATATATAAAGATTTAAAATAGCAAATGTGTTTCCTCGTAGCTTAAAGATATGAAAATGTTATATTTAACTATCTTATACAATTTTATAACATTTTGAATACATAGTAAATGGGGCTCATTTAAAAATTACACATTTATTTGCAATTTTACTGTCTGTCATCATAACATATCTGTCTTAAGAATGGGAATCATCATCGTCTATGTTGTAAAATATATTCTACAGAGCATAAAATTATGCATAATTTTACATAATTTTTTCTAATGTATATTTTTACTATCGTTTGGGATTTTAATGACAATGACAAAAATAAATATTATTATCAAATTATACTGGTTAGTATCTGAAATTTGTTTTTCTTTGTTTGTGGCTGTGTTTTTTTTAAAGTAATATTTCTACTTCACGATTTAGGTTTTACTTTTCATGCATAGATAAACATCAAAATACAACAGCTGAATGCGTATAAGAGTACTAGCAATACCCGTCCTGGCTTCGCACTAGGTAATTGTAATTTAATTTAACACATAAATTATATAAAAATAAATTCGTTTTATTTATTCTAAACGTTACATGTAAAAGCTGTGTATAAACTGAAATATAAATTTACACTAACTATAAACTCGTTCCATAGTCAACGTCAACTGAATACATGTTCATATAATACAACACGCCCTCATAATCTCTAACGAAATGAATTCATTCCATAGGTAACTTGAAACATGTCCATGACACAACAGTAATCAGGCAAAAAACTTGTGGCTATTTATTTCGATTATTTATTTCGATAATATATTGAATAATCGAGGATGGCTAAATAAGTAAGTAGGCTCAATTATGTCTGTATATAATAGGATAACTGAATAGGCTGATTTATTATAAATTGTGTTTTTTGGAAATTATATTACGTCGACGCGGAAGACGAGTCCAGCACGCTAACACTTAGCCACTCCAATGACTTTAAATATTAAACAAATATATCATTACATTATAAAAAATTATACAATTATAATAACAAAATCTTATTTGAAAAATAATTTTCACTTTATTGTGTTGTTTTGGCAACCGGGATTCGAACGCGGGATCTCCGTATAAAAGCCTCGCACGCTACCACTTAGCCACTCCAATGACTATAAATATTAAACAAATATATCATTATATTATAAAAAATTATAGAATTATAATAACAAAACCTTATTTGAAAAATATTATTCACTTTATTGTGTTGTTTTGTTGGGTTGGGTTGGGTTTAAAATTAAAAAAAAATTAATTTTACTCGTCGGTCGAGCCGGGATTCGAACCCGGGATCTCTGTATAACAGCCTCGCACTCTACCACTTAGCCAGTCCAATGATTATCTGACTATAAATATTAAACAAATATATCATTACATTATAAAAAATTATCGATAAAACACAAATAAAATGACATTTTCTAAAAATGATTCCTAGCTAGATCGATTTATCGCCCCCGAAACCCCGTATATACTGAATTTCATGAAAATCGTTGGAGCCGATTCCGAGATTCCAATTATATATATATATATATATATATATATATATATATATATATATATATATATATATATATATATATATATATATATATATATAAATATATATTTATATATATATATATATATATATATATATATATATATATATATATATATATATATATATATATATATTTATATATATACAAGAATTGCTCATTTAAATATATAAGATTAGAGTGTCTTTGAAATAAATATACCAAATACGGCGCTGAAAGGATATCAAATGAAAGAGCTCAATTAGTAAAGTTACAAAATATATACATTAATAGCAAATCATCTATTTAACCCCAATATATTTTAAATAAAATATTATGTTTAAAAGTACAAAAACCCTTATACGGTAATATGCTCTAAAAAGTATGAAACAAGAAAAGATTCTCATCCGAAATGAGATGTTGTATGCCATCTGCCACAAAAGCTTTTTCGACAAGGAAGCATCTGGCCACGGTTTACCTCTCAACATCATTGTATCTTATTTCGGATAAGAACATTTTTGTGTTTCGTAGTTTTCATTACCGCATTACCGTAGGTGGGCTTTAATACTTTTAAACTTATTTTTTTTATATACATAAATATTTAGACAAGCTGTAATGAATGGTTACGAGTTTCAACATACACCAGCCAAGAACATCCCTTTAAAAATGTTGCAAAGAAAATAAAGCGTACCAAACTTATATTACGCTATTTACAATAGAGATTGTATTCACTCTGAGGTCAACTGACTGCTTTAGCGCTATGAGTGACATTTTTAAGAACTTCATGGCTAAGCGTTGTTGTATAAAGTATATTTATTATTATATTCATCCATGTATATATGTAATTAATAAAATTATTTTATTATTTTATTTAAATGTCGTTTATGTAACTTCATAAATATTTTACTTACAATGTATAAAGCACAGTCCATTACTTTCTTTTAAAATTATATTTCTGTTTCTGCTTTGTAATAAAATACTGTAAATTATTATAATTTTCTTCCTAATTGTTTTTATGTATGGTAGGTATTATAGTATTGTGTCAGTACTATGTGTTTAAATGCATATTAATTTTTTTTCGCCTTTTCGCCATATATAACATAATTCATAGGTCAAGGTAAATAATGTAATATAATTAATATGATAATTAGCTACATATGAGGTGGAATGGTGGCGAATCAAACAGTTAATGAAAATATGTCTCAATCAAAAGTTGTTTCTTATTAAAAATTGGATCACATGGTAGTGATTTTTACCTTTCTACAGTCAAAAATTATGTTTGCAATTTGTTTTCGTAAATAATCGTTTTACAATAGATAAATAGAAACGTACACATACTCTCTTGTTGACACACAACCGGTGAAAAGTCGCGTTAAACTCTTTTAAGACCTTGAAAAGATATGAAAATAAGAACAAAAGGGTCCGCGTAAAAATTAGCGCGACGATTTGATTCTTGTTTTTTACTTCGTCCCAAAAGCAAAAAACAATAATAGAAAAACACGAACTTATATATTAAAAAAATAGGCGATATCTAATACTCTTTTGGCTTGGATCTTTAAGCGAAGAGGGTGTTATAATTTTTATGCAGGTCGCTTCTGAACGAATTTGTTTTTGTTTAACTCGATAAATTTTTTTAAAACTATTTAGAATTATATTGAGTATTGCTCAATTTATATTATTTGTGTGGATCTAAAAATTTAAAAATATTTATTATATTTTCTTTAAATAAAAATGAAATGAATCCTATGCAGATTATATTTAAATTATTTATTATTGAGTATTTGAAAATAGTTCCACAAACTAAATTTAGGTTGAAAATACATAAAACTTTCTGTGTAAATATAATCGATGCTTATTTTACTATATTTTAATTTTAAGTAGGTACACTTATTTCGTGCCGTTAGTTTACTTTGATAAACATTTTATAATATCATGAAATCTTGTTAATAATTATTCTTTTGATTGATAATATTTACTTACTGCTGTTTGATTAAATTTATACAATTTCTTAATTTGTTTAACTTGTTTAAAAGCATGAAATGTTTCAAATTTAATATTTAAATATATTATTTTGACATATCGTTGTACTGACGCCTACAAATTTAAATATAAATTTTGAACTAATGCGCTGTACATATTTGGTGTTTAATATTTGTGAATTTTTAAATGATTATAATTTTAATATGTAATGTAATGTTTGTATTACACACAGTTCCATTATAATAAATTTTATGCTGGATTCAATAAAACTGAGATAATTTTATATTTTATACAAAAGTGTTTAAAATAACCAGCAAATGGTATTTAACTAGTTAAGTAAAATAATATGTAGAAAATAATTTGTAAATTATGTTTCGTGAATTACGTTTTTAATAACCATCAGATGATGTGCTAGTTGTTATAACTTTTATAGCTAATTTCCATCACTTATATAATTAAAATTATTTAATCGTTTTTGCTTTTAGTTTTCATTATTGAATTTCTATCCTGAACCCTAAATCAAAACTCAGATCTACCCTATGAACTTATTCTACTGGCGTAATTCATGTTGGGCACAGGTGAATATGTCCTTGACATCAACTTTCCGTATACATATATGCCATTATCCCGTTTTTAGATACTTACACAAATAATCTCCCCTAAATACAATAAAAATTAAAATACCAATAGAAGATGACAAAACAATTAATAGTATCACATTTAGCGATTAGCAAAATTTTAATCAGCTTTGATTAACTTGAACCAGTTGCCACATACAAAAGCAATCTTCCAAGTTTTTAATTCTTGTCCCCTTGCCAAAAAGTGCACTATCACCAATGTCTTTTAGGACCTTTCGTTGACATACCTTATGTTTATTGCACTGAAGGGTTGCCAGAGTGCGAAAGTCAATATCGATCGGAACTATACACGAATTGAAAACTTTACTTTTCAATTTTACATGACGCTTTTGGTAAAAGATCAGTCCAGCACTCTTCCGGCAAAAGTAACTTGCTCATCCTCAAATTCTGTACCATTTTAAAACTAAAATTTTTGATATAGGTATTTGATATGTTCTAGTCTAATTTTATTAATTTCAAAGCTAAAAGCTTGATTTAACTGACGGTCCCACCTACAAGTGAACTAAAACAACTTGAGCTGAATTACTCTTTGTTTCAATTCACATTCACATTTTCTGTAAACCGAAGATAAGGCAGATGACGCTCTCAATTATCGAGTTCAACGCTGAATTATCCTAATTGATTACGTGCAAGTTGTAAAACAACGTTGATTTCTTTTCGAGATACTAAGTAGTCACCTTGTTTCGTACCTTTTCTGAAAATAAAAACGGGTTATTGATGATTAATTTGAACTCTTACTAAACTGAATTTTACTCAAAAATACATCTTTAATTAATACACGATTGAACAAGGCCATTAAAACTGCATCCACAGAATTAATAACCTGGTTATTAATTTTAATTATGCCCCTTGGTATAAGTCAAATTTTTTTTTTAAAATTTATTTAAATGTATGATTTAAATATTAAATTGAATTCAATTAAATTGTGTCGACCATGCAATTTTTGGAATTATGAATAATTTTCCTCAGAAATAAAAAACGAACGTTTTTCGGTACCTCGAATAAGAAGTGAATCTCACTTGTGCTTCGTGCTTCGATTGTATTATGGTTTTGTATTGTAAAATTTTATCATTTACACGTATAGTATACATGTATATATATACATTTATAGTGTATAGAATCAAACAACGATTGCGTGTTTCCACCTAGGAAACAAATCAACCAAGAAATTTTAACATAACAAGCAACCGCTCCAATTATCACACCATTGTTACAATATATATCATCATCCTATTGATTAATTGATGTCACTCATTTCAGATGAATGAATTTTATACAGATACAAAATTGTAGCTATCATTTTGAAATAACAATCGTATAGCATGCTCTGACTGACATACACAGCTTAGTGAATCTAACCACGTTGCTGTCACGTTTATAATAATGGTAGGTGGTGATAGGTAAAGCTATATCCTATGGTCAATTTAGCATAGATTGTTCAAAAACAACATCATATACGATTACGAAATATCAGTATATTCAATTTAGTAGACTCAAAATTATTGAGGCCCTCATTTTGAGCTGTGCAAAAACAGTAAAACAATTTAAATGCCAACAAATTTTAAATCTAATATACCATGACTAATATGTAATGGTGAGTACAAACAATTCTTTCGGATTGCGACCACGGCTATCCTCTGGACATTATATGAACAAATTTCGGATGAGAATCTCTGAGGTATATTAACACTGGTATATTAACATTATTATCATTATTCTATGTCACTCGCATTGTAAGACCGAATAAATATGTAAAATACATACATAGATGCTCTGAATAAAATTATAACCCCTTTTTTAGGATTTCCCGTACTTGGGATATTTATTTCAAATTTCAGTGCTTCAAATGTGGGTCTATGACACGAGTAACGTATAATTCAAAAAGTAATAATTTTATGGTTTTATATTAAAACTCGACACATACTACAAGTGAGAAGGCTATTATTTGAATTTAAAATAAATTGATATTGGTTTCAATGGAAATGTTGCATTGTCTAGCATACCTTGATTCACTAAGACTCTAGCACTGTCATTCAATGGCAAGTAGTTAATACAATTCGTAGCGCTTTCAATTTACAACTGCTTATTTTTACTGTTTTGTTATCTAAGCAGGTCCCAGAGATGTTTCAGAGTTGTTCATGCTTCCAACGGTCTGTCACCAATTTCCAACAATACTGCATCACTTTGTGTACACTCTGTGTGTGTACAAGTCTCGATTTGAATTAATAGATTCAATTTTTGAATTTTATCGATCCCTCAAAATGGTCTAAGCAACACACCTGGAAAGCAAACGTAAGTATTGGTATTATAAGGGCTTTGAGCGTTTGGATTATGAGCTTAAAAGGAAATCTATTGTATCCATACATCTTCTAATAGACATATATCAGCTGTAGCATTGGCTATCATATTTTTATTATATGCCTACCACTGACTATTATAGTTGATGTAAGTTCCTAAATATTTAAAGACTTTCACATTCTCAATGTCTTTGCAATGTATCGACCACTTTTCCTTCACACTAGGCTTAGAGCCTTTATTTAATTTTAGTCTTTGTTTGATTCAATTATTAATTTATATTTATATATACACATAATTGAAAACTATGAGACTAAGTACAAAAGACCTTTATAGTCAATGTAATAACTGGGCATTTGTAGCAGATATGATTTGTTACCAGTTGCTTCTTCCCGCGGTTTCATGTACAATCATTTTAGAGCAATGGATATACCCAATACTCTATGAAATGTGTCCGGAATTCCTTCAAATATATTCTGAACTTATTTGTCTAGCAAATACGTTTTACTATCCATTAAGAATTTATATCAAGAAATATTATGGAGTTGCACCCCCCATCAAATATTCGTCTATAACTGCAAGAAGCATGTTGGAGATGATAGACGATGATAAATGATAGCTGCGTAGCGATCAATAAAGTTTAGGAAAATACCATTAGGAAATCTCATCGTTTTCATAAGTAAGGTTCGCTAAAAACTTGCTTTTTCGACTCTTCATTATATTATATGCCCCCCCCCCCTCCACTCCACATAGAACTGACGACATTGGACATTTTTTGTTATTGGAAAACACGATACAACTGCTGAAAATGCTACTACACCACTTTATATAAGTATATATACTGGATTCCATATAAATTTTAATATATTTTTTTATTTTAATACAAAATCTTCTTTAGGCCCGTGGAGCGTTTTTTGAGATGAGATTAAGGCATGCGAAACTGTTACGACACCTCTGTGTATAGGTTTCCTCATTTATTACAAATTACATATTTATAGCAGCAACATCGTTTTAACTACCATGGCTGCTTTTGTATTCAATGGACCCCGGTTCAAATCCTACTACACTCATTTAAATATTTATACTGTATTCATTAAAGTATTTTATTATACTTTTTTCTATATTAAAAAATAAATTAATAAAACCATTTACAATTGCAGATTTTTCTTATCAATTACTAGTCTATTTATACATATATATATATATATATATATATATATATATATATATATATATATGTATATATGTATATATATATATATATATATCTATATATATATATGTAAAGAAAGTTGACTTTCTTCATTTGAATCGCGCGCGCCTCTCTATCAATTCACCAGATTTGACAGTTCATTATTATTCAACATAATATTGAAAAGTTGCAATAAACTATATTTAAAGGTTGAATAATAATTAAATATTGAATTGATAGATAGATTTTGTTAAGAGTGTTAAATTGAGTGTGTAAATTAAAGAACTGATAATAATAAACTGTAATTGTCGTTTCTTTATTTTACAGGTAAATTTTGTAATTATTGTAAATAGCTTGTAAATAGTAATGAATTAAAACTTTATTTTACAGAGAAACTAATTCGTTTATTATTATTAATCAAATATTAACACCCTTATAAAACGACAATTTTGGTAAACATGAAGCTGCAGTTTACTTTTAAAGTCATAGCTGCTCCAAAAGATGATAAGACCAACGTGATAGTTATAACCTCAATCATGACAGAGGATGGAAAAATGTATGTGTTACCAGAGGATATTATGCATATTGGTGTACATAAGGAGCTACAAAAAGTAAATACATATAATAAAGTGAAAGCAAGTTTGAAAAGAAGACATGATAAAATAAGTGCATGGTTTATATTGACAGATGATCTTGAAAAAACATATATAGATGAAGCAGGAAATTTAGAGTTTGAAGATAGAATTCTACAAGAACTAGATATAAAAAAAAACAGTGATATCGAAAAAACAGAATTAACTAAAATTTTAGAAAAATTAGTAGAAGCCTCACAGAAAAAAGGAGAAGAAATAAATTTAAAACATATTGCAGATAAGCTGATCGTAGAAAAGTTTAATAGCAAAACTTTAAATGCCCTACAATGGATCAATACATTTGAAAAAGAATGTACAAGATTACAAGTAGATAAAGAAGAATATAAGATTGAAATATTAAGATTTTTTCTGGATGATATAAGCCGAAACTGGTACAATGCAATGATGTTGAAAGAAACAGAAAATCAGTGGGATACATGGAAAAAAGAATTCGTAGAGGTTTTTGGAAATAAAGGATGGAATAACAGAGCGTATGCTCATTATTATAAATACAAAGAAGGTTCACTATTAGAGTATGCCATCAAAAAAGAAAAACTATTATTGGAAATTAACAAAAATATGGACATGGATACTATTATAGATAGAATTGGATTTGGTCTACCAGAGAATATTAGAAAAAAAATAGATAGAGAAAATTTAAAAAATATAACAGATTTATTTAATGAATTAAAAAAACATGAAGGAAAAGTAGGTAAAAAAAGTATTTTCAAAGCAAAAGACTCTAAACAAAATTGGAAAAATAAAAATGAAGAAAAGAAACCATGTAGAACATGCGAAAACTTAAACAAAGGGGCAAGATACCACCCAGAAGATAGATGTTGGTTTAAAACAAAACCAAATGAAACCAAACAGCAACCAAATATAATAGGTAATAATGCGGTTATAGAAGTGGATTTACAAAATGAATCAAAAAACGAATAATCACACCATTGATAAAAGTAAAAATGACACTAGACGATAAACTGAATATAGATGGAATTTACGATCCAGGATCACAGATATCAATGTTAAATTCAAAACTTATTAAAATAAGAGAAAATAAAGAAGATAAAAATAAAGTGTCATTAAAAACAGTCAATGGTGTAACACAAACAAATGGATTAGTAACAATAAAAATTAAAATATTTGATTTGGAAAAGGAGGTAGATGTATTTATAGTGAAGAATGATAATTTTGAAGATTTTTTAATTGGCTTGGATATGATTAAACTATTTGGATTAACTCAAGATGAGAACTTAAATATTTCTCAAAAATTAATAGAGAACAAAATTCAAACAAAGACAAAAAAAACGAGCTCAATAAAAGTTAAAGTGAATTTTAATGAACATGTCCAAGAGAAAGAATTTGAAGTGAAATTGGACCACTTACAAGAAAAAGAAAAATATAAAATTGAAAAATTAATAGACGAATACAAAATGATTTTTGCAAAAGACAAATATGACGTAGGAACAGTGAAGGATTATGAAGCAATGATAGATCTATCAGTAGATAAATATTGTAGTAAACGACCATACCGATGTACCATTGAAGACAAAAAAGAAATAGAACAGCAAGTAGCAAAATTATTAGAAGAAAATTTAATCGAAGAATCTTACAGTCCTTTTGCGGCACCTGTGACGTTGGCCTTTAAAAAAGATGAAGGAAAAAAATCCCGATTGTGTATCGATTTCAGAGATCTGAACAAGATAGTTATACCACAAGCTCAACCGTTTCCACTCATTGATGATTTAATAGTAAAAGCCAGAAACTGTAAGTTCTTTACAACTTTAGATATTAATTCTGCATTTTGGTCGATTCCACTAAGGATAGAAGATAGAAAAAAAACCGGGTTCGTAACACAAGAAGGCCACTACCAATGGACTTGCTTACCATTTGGCTTAAAAACATCCCCGGCAATATTTCAAAGAATATTATCCAATATACTACGAAAACATAATCTCAAAAATTTTACAGAAAACTATATAGATGACATATTAATATTCTCAGAAACTTTTGAAGACCATATAATACACATAGAACAAGTTTTAAACGCAATTATAAAAGAAGGATTTAGATTGAAATTAAAGAAATGCACATTTGCATCGAAATCAGTAAAATATCTTGGACACTATATCGGGAATAACACAGTACGGCCTATTAAAGATAACTTAATTTCAATACAAAATTTTCCAACCCCCAAAACTGTGAAAAACATTAGACAGTTCTTAGGAAAAATTAATTTTTACCGTGAATACATTCCGAGAAGTTCAATAATACTAGATCCGTTACATAGATTATTAAGAAAAAATGTGAAATTTGAATGGTCTGAAGAATGTGAAAAATCGTTTACAAAAATAAAAAAATTATTATGCTCTCAACCAGTGCTAGAAATATTTGATAAAGATTTACCTATAAAAATATACACAGATGCCTCACTAGAAGGTATGGGTGCAATATTAAAACAAGTGCAACGAAACGGAAAAGAAAAACCAGTAGCTTATTTTTCAAAAAAACTGAACGAAACACAGAAAAGGAAAAAAGCTATATATTTGGAGTGTCTGGCAATTAAAGAAGCAATAAACTACTGGGAACATTGGTTGATTGGGAGATATTTTGAAATATACTCAGACCATAAACCTTTAGAAAATCTTAATATTAAAGTAAGAACAGACGAAGAACTCGGTGAGTTGACATATTACCTGTCTCAGTATGACTTTAAAATAAAATATTTACCAGGTAAAGATAATCTTGAAGCGGACTGTCTTAGTCGAAATCCGGTATTAGAACCAGTTAAGTCACAAGATATACTAAAGATAGTAAATTTGATATATATATATATATATATATATATATATATATATATATATATATATATATATATATATCTATATATATATATATATATATATATATATATATATATATAAAACAATTGCTGTTCGTTAGTCACGCTAAAACTCGAGAATGGCTGGACCGATTTGGCTAATTTTGGTCTTGAAATATTCGTGAAAGTTTAGGGAAGGTTTAAACGGTGATAAACATAAATAATAAGTAAAGGAAAATACTATAAACGACAATTTAATTTTCGAATACAAAATGTTCCTAGCTGTGAAACATATTTTGTCTTTTTTTTTCTCACATGTTACAAATCATCATTTCCATAGAAACCAAAATCTAATTTTGAAATTCAAAATAAAACTTCTTTATCTCTTCTCACTAGCAGTATGACGAACTGTCAACTATATAAAGTGTGCATATCGCATTGTTCAAGTATTACCGGAATCATTCTTGGTTCAGGAGGTCCATATACCTTTCATCAAGTGTTTGCGACCACAGCAAATATGGGGGGAACGTGGTCCCGGGTGTACCCCAGCAAATACCAGGTAAATACCGGGTGCATATAATGTACCGGGTGCACACTAAATACCGGGAATCCGATAAGAAAGGATTTGAAATTCTTCCCCTAAGGGTAGAATTGCATCCGCATGTAAACGATGTAATATCATTTATTTAAATATGAAAAATACACAGCAACGCGTAAACCGGGTGGGTATGCTTCAAAATAGAAATTAATATCATATTTATTCTGATTTGCCTTGCCGCAGCTTCATTATTTAGTTATAGACAGTTGAGAAAATGTTATTATATTTAGGAGATATTCATGTTGATTAGAAATAATTTATATAACAAAACAATGTTTACCCGGGTCAGCTATTCAAAATAGAATTTATTTATCTCTTCTTTTCTATATTAGTGGTTCTGGACTTCCTTTTACTATTTTTCATCAAGTATATGAGAACCACAGCACAATATACACGAATTGTGGGTGCACGAGGTACCGGGTGTCCCACATCAAACACGAGTGTATATATAAATATTTCGTGTCACGGGTATCCCACACCAAATAGTGGGTTACACATCAAATACCGGGCATCCCATAAGAAAAGATTTTCTGAAATTCTACCCCTAATGGGATGAAAAGCAGAGGCAAAGTTTGTATGGGACAACGAAATTCCTTCGTCCAATCTGCTTCAAATTTTGCATGCAATCGATGTAATATCAATTGTCACCGCAACATGTCCGGGTATGCTTTAAAATATATATTAATATCATTATTTATTCTAATTTGCCTTAGCTTTCAGTATTAAGAAATAGAGGAAAGTTGTTAAGAATATGTTATTATACTTAGAAAATGTTGAAGTTAATTAGAAATATGTGGCAAAACGACGTTTGCCGGGCCAGCTAGTTTTTAATAAAACTTATTTTATAACAATTAAATACAAATCAAAAATTTGAAGCAATAGATAGCAAGTTTTGTAAAAGTATGATTGTTAAAGTTTTCACTTCTGTTGCCACTGTTTTTGAACTTTATACGTTAATCCTGATAATAGTTGTTTCCTAAATATCCAGAATTTCGTATATAAAACTAAATAAAATGACAGCAAGTGAATGGAAACATGAACTGTTTGCATTAACTATTCCTATTAAAATGGCTCGAATCGATCAGAATACAACATATCGGAACCATAAATCTTCGAAAAACTTGTATTAAAAATACTTGTTCGAAATACTTGTTCCTGTGGTCATTTTTCAAAGGTAAATGTCTCGGTGGAATTCCACGATACATACACATAAACATTTTAAATATATTTTAGGGCAAATGATAAGAGCAGTCGAACAGAACTATATCTATTAAATACTTAATAAATAAATAATATGTTAATTTTAATATTTGATTTTCGTATGTATTTAATGATAACCGAAAGGTATATATTGTTTTATTTCATACGATATTCTCCCACTTTTTAACCCCGTATGGCAATCAGTTTCATTAAAATACGAAATGCGTCTTTTATCAATCCTGATTAAAAATGTTTTTTGCAATATTTGAAGAATTTGGTTCACGGAATCTCATATAAACTTTTTCACCGTTTTTCAACCCTTGGGAGCAGAATTTCAGAAAATAATTTATTATTGGATAATTAAGTAAATTAATAAATTAATAATAATTAAGTAAATTAACTAAATTAGTTTTTGAATGTTAAAAAATTGTACATTAATTTATAATTATTACTAGTGTGGTACTATTAGGTATTATTACTAAACAGAATAACATTTAAATAAGTCATCAATAAACACTAGAATAATATAATTAAAAGCACAATTAAGACACATAGAAGATTGAATTTAATACAACGAAAAAGCCCAATTTAGCGATATACCTGAACATATTATGATTAAAATATTTCGAAGCAGAGTATATATCATTGTTAGTCCTGGTGCTCAAAATCATTTAATGTATGTTTCTTAAATATATTTGTCGTTTAATTATAATTAGTGCTTCAAATTCACTTTCTTCACTAAATAAGTTGTAGTTGATATGAAGCAGAAGTCTGACACGAAGACCCGCTTTGATTCGTTTTCAATAAAAATGTCTATTCTTATGTAGCGTAAGAAATAATTTATGCTTCTCTTCAATCGACATTGAATAATTAACATCCAGTTTTACTACGTATCAAACAAAAATGTTTTAGAATTTTATTTTATTATTATTATTTTTTTAAATTATCTTCTTATTACAAGAAAAAAACTTGAATTAAATTCTAGGTGCCGCCGAAAATATCTTAGGCTTAGTATTTCTATAGAGGAGAAAGTTAGTTTATTAAACTTTACTAATGCTCATTCAATTCATTTTTTTAATAGTATAAGCAAATGACCGCAATGATATTTTCATGGGCACCTGGACTAAATGTGAACTATCAGAAAACTATTTGCAGTCAAATACAGAAATTCTCAATGTAATGAATATACTTTAAATTCAAACTTACTTTAAAACCAAAAACAAAGTTTTGACAGAGACTTGTATAAATTCATCTTCGATTATAACCATTAATACAAACTCAAGTTCCAATCATCACAAAATAATTTCTTATAGAATGCGGTTGGTTGGTTATTCATGGTTTAAACATCAGGTCAGATTATATTTATTCATTCATTTATGTGTGCTGCTGGTGGTGAATCTGTTCACAGACAAATGCAGATAATATATACACGTTTCCAAATAGAAAATCAGTGAAATAAAAAAGTTAGGAACATAGAGAATGAAAGAGAATACAAACTTATATTTTAATTTATTGGAAGAATTTTGGTGCCACGGATATATGCATGGTTGAAAGAAACCAAAGTATTTCTCAAACCCTGAAATGTATATCGTGTATACAGTGTGTCAGCTCAGCTAAAAGTGTTTAAGTGTTAACGACGCTTTTATTTTATAGTTTATACTTTTTCAAATGAAAACATAGTGTGTTTTCATTCTATGGGCGAATTATGGTAAGCTTTAAGCTCCACATAACCCAACATAAATAAAAACTTTTTTAACCTTAAGTGTCAAGTGTATTACTGTGTTTTCTTAAAAAGTTCAATTTTTGAACCTTTAATATAATAATAAACATAAATAAGTGACTGTGTGACACTTAAGTGGCTTATGGTTGATTGATATTATATTTTGACGTACGCATATGTTGTCATTTGCAATAGGGAGAAGTCATTTCGTGCATAAGAAAGTATTTAGTATATAAACTTCATCAAAATTTCAGTGATTACGAATGCTACAAAACTTTAGAGTAAATATCCTTAATATCATAAATGATCTCTAAGAGAATTTTAAGAAATCGGGCAGCGCAATCGAAGGACGATAGCACCTCATTACGTTTGGTTAACAATAATAGAACTGAGAGCAAAAACATGTGGAAGACACACTAAACTTTGAGGTTAGCGAATGTTTTTGAATTATTAAGAGGCATAAATTATTATAATACCTAAGATATGTAAAGACTTTCTAGTTCTTGAAAGTGTAACGTTGTTAAATAGGTCTATATGATAGTACTATTAACAATACTGGGTCTATATGATAGTACAACTAACACTTAGTGGTTTTTTATCTTTGTGAAGTCTTTAATAAATTTTTGTAAGCCTTGCCATTGCAATGATAACCAATTATTCATTATTAAATTGATTAATTTTATTTCAAGTGTATAGTTTTTTGTTTTATTTCTGTCTTCACATTATTCTTCTACTAATTATTTCTATTTTTTTAATTGCATTTCTCATTAATTTTTCTAGAATAGCTCATAATAATAAATGCATCATACGTAGAGAACAAATTCTCTACCCTTCTTAGGTTTAATAATCTTTGTAAGTAGCTCATAGCATAATTATTACCAACCGTTAAAACAATTTCATTTGGACACTTCTGACACATTTTAAGTATTCCATTTAAATGGTGACAAATAAACTTTTTCGTTCGTATTATTATGAAGTTTAGGACATCACGTGAGTAATATTTGGACGAATAATTTTTGCAATCCGGTTAGTTTTGAGTTTATTCATAGCTCAATTCTTACACCTCCTTTATGTAGTACCTTTTGTGTATATAATTTATTGGAATGTATGTATTTTCTTAATAAAAAAAAGCGTGTTGTTATTTATGATTGTAGAAGTGGGCCACTCTATACTCGTATGTGTTGTAGAGATTGTGTACATAATATGAATGTGTATGTGATATTTATATAACAGCAAATGTATTTGTAATTCTGAAATATAATATTGTACTTTTGTAAATTAGGGGCGATTAGTAGATATTCTATAATAGACGAAGAGAGCTGACTATTCTATGATGTGAAAAACTACTATGTGATGTGGAAAACATTGTTATTATAATAATTTGAAAGTTTATTATTGCATTCGATGTATGTCGAGCTTATTCCTTCTTTTAAAAAAATATTTTCATTAAAAGTTGTTTGTATTTTTTTATAGACATATAAAAAAGAAAAAAAAAACTTTTTAATCTAAAGTTTTATCTAAGTCTTAGTGTATTCAAATCCAAATTAAGAAATAGAAATTGGAATGAGAAGTTTTAAATAACATTCAAAAAACATTTATATCGAACAGAGTTTAAGTTCTCATAAACAAATCAGAATTTATTATTCGTTTTTCCTACATTAACAAACATTAAAAAAAATAAAAAAAATACAAATAAACCGACGAAAAAACTGAAATGCAAAAAATAATAAACCTTTTTTATATAACTTAAATAACTTTTCAGATTTATTAAGCTGTTTAATTTTTTTGTTAAAACCTTTTAATTATATAATTTTTTGTTGCTTTAATCTTGTAATTCACCCGTATTATCCTATCCTTAAGGTATATTTTTTTTAAAATTTATATGAGATCAAACTCGATGTAAAGCCTATACAATAAAAAAAGAATTATATAAATCAGACAACTGAGTTAAAAGTTATGAGAGGTTGTAAATGAAAAAATATCGGTCGCCCAAGTCCTAGTAAGTATATGTCAACTATCTAATTTGACGTAAATTTAATGCAAATTCAAAAATTAAAAAAAATATTTCAAAAAAAAGTTAGCTGTCAGTTAAAAAAAAAATTTTTTTCTTAAGTTTTCTTCAATCTGTAATGATTCAAAGTTGGGTCATGGATCCGTTAGACCTAATAGACCGATTTTTCTCATTAATGAACCTGATTTTACTTATTACATCTAGAACACACGACCAAAATTTCAGCATAATTGAATCAGCCTATGAACTCATAACGACATATTTTATAAATAATATATCTTACATGTAACCAAAAGAGAGTGTAGTATACATCTTATAACGTTACCTTTCATAAGGTGGTTAGCAATAAAACAGAAGCTACAAGTATTATCATCAAAGTAATATTATTTATTCAACATATTAATAAGCTCTTCGTTAATTACATCTGTTTGATTACGGTATATTAATTATTAATTAATAAGCTCTAAGGTATATATAGAGTGACTTTACGTCATGTTAACGTGAGCTCTTCAACTGACAGAAGTGTTATTTTATTCACTATGTTGCTTTGAAAACTAACCTATATTTAATCTCACTTTTGTTTTTCAAATAAAGAATATTATTTGTTGTACAAAATATTATCGAAATCTCGACCAAAGGATCCCGAACGATTTATTTCTCTTTTAAATAGCTCAGTAATTTCTTGGATCAAAATTCGAATGTTACTCCCAAAATACATATAACGCAAACAAAAAAGAAATGTGTAAGAATCATGTAAGACGTGAGCATATGAGCCAATTATATAAAAAACAATCTTTCCTACTTTATGGATTTTAAACTGCTTTGCATTAAAGTTTCATCAATTTAAATTGCCACCGTGAATTATTCAATAATTACTTTAAAGATAAATCTGTATAATGAAACAAGAAACATTACAATTTTATGAAACTAACTGATTTTTACGGCCGAAATTGAAACTTTCAACATGTTGTCTTGGGAAAACTAAATTAAATAAATATTATAATCAGTCTTATAACTTCTTATTTTGAAACCACATATTAATCTCGACTACAAGCATGGACGACGTAAACAACCGCGTACCGAACATGTCTACTAGAAACACGAATTGTCCCGAACATGATTGAGATCTCGTTAATCGTAGTGAGAATGGAATCCCAATTCGAAACTTCATGAAAACTAAATCAAAATCAATCGGACAGTGAAAAAACACTTTGCGTTAATATTTTAAGATACTCTAACCACCTTGACCTGTAGTCTTAAATTTGATGACACATTTGAAATTAACTTTGAATAGAGAAATTAAAAAAAAAAAAAACTATTTATTCTCTAAACTATTGCAAAACTAAGGATATTCGAAATTATTCTACTTGATTGAGGTCACGTATTTTTTTTGTTTGTTTTCTATTCAACTAATTCGTCACTAATTTTTTTACAGGAGATTGTCGTTAGCTTGGTTTTTTTGTTTTTGGTTTATCGTCGAATTTGGTTTTTCGCCACTGCAGGTCAGAATTTCTATCTGCTAAAAGCACTGTATGATCGACATTTTAAATTAAATATTTGTCTATGTATTTACACAACAGAGTTGAACCATTATTGAATGGTATACCTTCCTTTGACTCAATTAGTAACTGCAATGTGCAATATATTTTATAGATATTCTAAAATCCTAGTATGTTGTAGGTACAAAAATTAAAATGAAGTATCATATTAATGTCTGGAAATAATTTGGTTGTATATTTGGTTGTATGGTTGGATAACTGGGGATAATTACGGAGTTGCATAACAAAATCAGGAAAGTATATCATATTTGTGGGTCAATTAAAAAAATACTTTTTTCTTAACAATGATTCCTTCCAACGATATCCCCATTTTCATAGAACTTTTTTAACGATACTACTTCAGGGGTGGTCTCATTTCAAGAAAACCTAATTTTTGAGGATAATATCAGGATTTTATTACGGGGTACAAGGTACTTGGTGGATAACTGGGGATTATTACGGAGTTGCATAACAAAATCAGGAAGGTATATCATATTTGTGGGTCAATTAAAAAAATACTTTTTTCTTAACATTGATTCCTTCCAACGGTATCACCATTTTCATAGAACTTTTTTAAGGAGGCTTTATCAGGATTTTATTTATTCATAAACTAATTCGTAATATGAAGCAGTTTCGGCATGTACGGCTGCATGTATTATTGACATCTTTCCGTTCGCTGGATATGCATGTGAGAGATTTCATAATATGGATGGTTTTTTATTTGTTACGGAAGTGATGTTACGATTGAGAGACTGTTATTTGAAAAATTGAATTGCAAGTTTTATGTAATGAGAATGTTTGTGGGATTGATTTCATGAGAGCGGGTTAGGCATATATATATAAATATATATATACATATATATATATATGTATATATATATATATATATATATATATATATATATATATATATACATATATATATATATATATGTATATATAGAACAAAAAAATGTTTCAATAAATAAAAATAATTATTCTTCATTATGAAAAATCAATTTAAATAATACCAATTTCAGAAAAACTGTTAATTTTGCTTGTTAATTAGGTGAGATCTTAGGTGTACACATCATTTGCAAGTGTGCAAGGCTTTTTTTTTATATATATTCACATGGGTTCAATCGGCGAAGTTTACTCAGTAGTTCGATTTCGAAGATTGTCGCTTCATAAGTAAGGAGTGGTCTTATAAAAATTAAAAAGAAATTTCAGAAGAGTAAGGCTTGGAACATTTTTAGTAATTTTATATCGAAAAATTTACAGATTTCTACTTCATCCCTTGTTTCCAGCACTGAGGAGTTAAAATTAAAATGTTTCACAAGAAGTAGAGCCGACTATAAAAAGCAACTAAATAATAAAATCCTTCCCACCAATTACATATGGAAATTGTATAATCATATTTTGAGTTTATCATTTCGTTGGCGCTGATTTCCTTATTGAATCAAGATTATGAGGTTTTTAGTAAAACCCTTCAATTAGATAACATAAATCCCCGATCCCATTTTAACATGTTTTGTTTAACTTGCTTTCTTGTACGTCTTTACGGGTGGAATTTTGTAATGTATTTTAAAATTCTCGATGAGCAACATTCTTGAAATTTGGACCATAGGTCAGAAGTGGATAGCAATGCATGAAAATGTGAAAATAGAAAAGAAAAGGAAACTTGGGGCCATAGGTGAAAAATACAAAAAGGGTGGAAAAAAACGAGGGCAAAAATCAAAAATTACGTTCAGAATACGTAAAATTTCGTAAAAACTCTAAAAAGCAGAAACTTATAATAAAATTAACAATTTTTTTATGAACCATGCATTTATAACATACTAAAAAGTATAAAACAATTTCTCTAATTTCAAAAGAAAATTATGGAACGCATCATGATAATTGATATTTTTTTGTGTTTTTTCTTTTTCTTATGTCACTTTTTAACAACTTAGGTTATATAGTGACTACATTGGGGATATTCTATACAACAACAGCATACAGTAAGTCTATGTGGACACCCATCCAAGTTCTAACTGTGAATTTGCTGCTTAACTTTGTTGATCGATTGAGATCAGTAATTATGCTACGTCAAAGGGGGTTCTAAATAATTGAATTATATTATTATTTAAAAAATGAGAGAGAAAAAAAAATGGTTTAAAAACAAATATTATTTGGATTTATTTTTAACACAAAGAACATATTGAATGAATTGATAAACTTTTTTTTTGTTACGTCGATAAAAAATCAGGCTAATAATGTCATGGTTTGCCAATATTAAAAAATGTATCTGTATTATTTTCAAACATAATTTGTATAAATAAAATACAAAATTACCTACTAATATTGAAGTAATATTCATTTTTATTATATAAATACTTGAGGTTAAGGAAACATAATATTGTTTCTAAAGCTAAAATACAAACTGATAGATATTAATTTATTTGAATGGCCAAGAGGCATTTCATGTTCATACTTCAAGCTACGGTACGTATCTACGAAAAAGAGAAAAAAAAAGATCAACTTAATATTTATTATAGAAATAAATTGTTATTCTTACATTATATTTAATCGTTTTTTTCGTTCTTTCTATATACTTCGTTGTTGTTTAATCGCTTGTACATTTATTTCTCTAAAAAATATACATGGAATTTTATATAATGTGCATTTCATAGTTTTTTTTTACATTTTTTTTTTAGTGTATAGCTCTTTAAAATATAGTCTTTTTGCAAATTCCACATTTTGAAATACTACAAACTATTAAATAAATATAAACATGCTACTTCTGTGTTAAAGTCGCTTGTAGATAAATAAGTACAACTTTATAAAATAATAAAATGTGTCTATATTTAAATTTAAATTAACATGAAAGTTTAGATTGATTAACTTACTGTTCATTATTACCCGACTACGGCAAAGCCAAAATGATGGGTTTTTTTTACCAGTGTATATATCTATATATGTATGTATGTGGATAAGTACATGTATTCCAAAATAGCATCTAAACTCCTGAACCGATTTTGATGAATGAACTGTCTATCGATTCGTTATTACAGTTCGGTTGTTAAAGAATTTGTAAAATAAGAATAAAATCTATATGGTGGACGTGTGAAAAAGGTGGAGGTTTTAAATAATATTTTTTTTGAGGACGTTTTATAAGTCTCAAATGAAAGAGCTCAATTAATTCATTTCAAAGACATATACATAATAAATAGCATTTTTAACCCTTAATGATTGTAACTCCTTATCTTGCGAAAATCATTTATATTATACTAGCTTCAACTCTCCGCTCCGCTACCGTGGAAGTACAAAAACATATCATATATTAATAATAAAAATGAATATAATTAATTCATATTAATTATATTCAGTTTAAATGTCTGTCATTTTCGTTTCGTTACTTTTTCTTGGAACGCTTACGCAGAATGCAAATAGGGGATAAAACTTTCTATCTATTTTTAAGCGCCTACCCATTTTTAACCCATTTTTAGATTCTACCAAGGAATTAAATTGTCCCTTATACCCGTTTATATCCCACTTTGGGAAATAATTTTGGAAAATTCATTCTTATCCTATACCCGGTGTTTGATATAGGCAACCGGTCCCTCGTTATTTGGGAAACCCGGTACTTTGTGTTGTGGTACTCATTTACTTTATGAAAAGTATATAGTTTATTTATTTCTACCTATTTAGAAAATTCAGTGTCTAAATTTAATATTTTGAATTGTTTGAATTATGTCTCCTATCTTCTAAAATCAGATAGTGATCAAGTTCCACTATATGCCTAGCATTTATATAAACGTTAATTAGAAAAGTGAACGAGTAGAAATTAAACCCCTCATTCAACCTGGTGGTTTCCTTTGATTCGTTTCTATACTCCAGATGTATATGGTATGTCCAAATATATAAGTTTTAGTCTTAAGTCTTAAGTTTGAAATGCAAGACAATATTAAAGTCACAAGCATAATATTCATATAATCACCTGTCATCAAGTTAACTCAAAACCAAAAGAGATAGCGAGTTGAATTTTTGGAGTATTAGGCCTAACAAGTAATACCAAGTTCGTGAATGTGTAAAATCGGACTATTGGGTCCATTGAACCTAAAATCCAACTTTTCAATCATAAAATATAGATTACAAATTTAAAAACAAAAAATATTTCTTTTAAACAAATAACTTTTGTTTGTATTTTTTTTAATAAAAAATTTGGATTCGCTACAATTTCAATTAAATTTAGTTAATGAATACACAATATATAATTATAATAAATGTTATTATTATGTGTGTTAACTGTATCGACTGAATATTTAGAGTATTCCATGCATGACTGTTAATGGATATAAATGGTTCAAAGGTTGATACGGATTCAAATGTCGAGTATCTCTAAGTAATTAACTTTGTTAGTTGAAATCTTCACTTATCTTTCTTCATTTAATTTCCCTATAAGTAATAGAAAGTTTCCAGAAAATCAAAACCAGGAATGACATTTCATTTGCATGCTTCATCCAAGTAATCCAGTTATGAAATTGCGTTTATATATACGAAATTTTTCTTCACGATATCTCGAAGAGAAAGAATGTATCAATTTCAATTTTTCACCCTTACCCACTATATCTGCTGAGTCTTGACCGTTTGGTTTTAGGACAAATCAGGTTGGTTCTATAGATCTTTGCCCATCTTTTGAAGAGATACGATAAAATTAATGATTATTTTTATTAAAACATACACCTTTTGTATGCAACTTTTTTTTTCAAAAGTTTCCAACTAAAATATATTTGTTTTTTCTATATCACTGTATGAGTGATGTAGGAAAATACGAAAATAAAAACCAAATGGATTTGCTCTGAAATAACGAGAAAACAACAATTACAGCCTTTATTCCCGTTATGTTTATTTATCTGCTTAGTGGCAGTTTAGTTCAAATTATTATTTTTTTAATTCAATTAAGTATTAATTATATTTTTTTTATTCAGATTATTTTGCTCACAACACTAGTTCTTTCTTTGGTAAATCATTCTCAGCTAGTATAGCGTGGCTGCTCCACCGGTTGACATAATAATAATTATCTCCATTGATAACGCGGCAAAATTTAAAATTCAATTAAAGAGACTCCGACACATTGCAGTGTGTCGTGTTTTTATTTACATATGTACTGAACCGAATATATTATAATAGACGTCATTATATAATTATTTGCATTGTAATCTTATAATAGTAATGATAAAATGTATGATCTATACAAGATTTTTACAGGAATTTAAGATTACAGGTCTCATTTATTTTTTTTAATATTATAATTTTTGCACAGTATGCTGTGTGTATTTTCAAATTATAAATTTCTGAATTTTAACCATATTTGTGTTGGGTGCTCATAACCACATCATATCGTCTGTAAATACCCATTTAAAAATTGTTATATATTTTAGTTATAGTTTGCACAGTTAATTTTTCCTCTACGGATGTTTTGAAAAGATGCCTATTTTGTTTTTCGTAGCACGTAAAATTTTCTATCGAATCAATTTTCAAACTGACGAATATTTGTTTTACTATTGTTTCCTATTAAAAGTGTAAGGTTCAATTAACATTCAATAACAAATGCAAAAAATTATTTTGTCCCACGTGTAATACAAGAAAAAGTCTTTTGCCCGAGAATTTCATGCTATTTGTTACCCGTTTCAGGATGTTGGACAACGAGAACTATTGAATTTTATGATATGCCAACCAAAATAGTTTTTATATTTGTTTTTGAAAGATCTTCACTAACAGAAAAATTGTGTGTTAATTTGAAGGTTGTGGGAGCAATAAAAAATTTTACGGATTCTGAATAAGAAAAAGTTCGAGGACTAAAAAAATTGTTACACTAGTCATAATAAGATGTGAATTTATAAATAATATGAAACATTCATGTACACCGGGACTACATCCTGGGATTGGAGTATGATAACATACCTACTGTAATTATTTTAGTTTTAATAATGATTGAAGAAAAATTCATTCTATACAAATATGCTCGGGTATATCAAGAAGAACAAATTATTTAAATTTCTCAGAGTTTAGAGAGATTTTTATAATTTTTTCTTCTTCGTATATATACCCTCAAGACTTAAATAAAATTGAAACATCAAGTCATATTATTATTTGTTTTTATTTTATGATGCGCAAACAAATAAATGACTAGTGGAATAATACAATTATATTTAAATTTTTACGATGAGAATTATTGCTATTATTGTTATTTTTTTTTAATGGGTAATAATTCTTTCATGTAAATGATAACAAATAAAATTAATATTAATTAACTCTTAATGACTTTATAAGGTACATTGATAATTGATAAAATAATTTTATAGTTACTTTCGCAATGACACTCCACAACTAAATGGCGATTTATATATGTCCACTTAGCGAAACATCTTTTTCCGATCAACTACGGAATTGGTCCATATAAGCCGCTATTGAATCGTTAATTTGTTGTGAAAAAAATATTTTTTGGTCTGACCATTACGGAGGAAATGTATTTATTAAGTTGACAATCTACTTAGCGAAACAATTTTCAATTTTCTCCGTTATGGTTTGAACGATTCCTTTTTTAACTGATTTAAAGAACGATTAACTAACGGCCAATTATGAACCTTTTTCAAATTTAATTGTAAAATTTGTTTCCCTTAATTGATATTCATTAGCGATTTGCATAACACAACTAAGATTTAATCAGTTCAACGCAAAAAATAGTATAGTCTTAAACTTGTACGATTAGTATGGCTATGGAATCTTAAAAACTCACGCTTGGTCGATTCATGTAATATCAACTAAATGTAATCTCAACAGAACATAATCAAATTAGTCAAAAAGGTAACATTCAGTATTTGAAACTTTAGTTAGTAAGTGCTAAATAATTTACTTCTTCACCATATTAAATTTTCATTGTAACATAGTTTTAACCTTCATATTAATTAAACCATTTTATTATCTCTACTCTATTTTCTTTACTAAACAAAAATGTCAACACATGCTTCTATACCTATATGCATGTACATATGAGTATGTAGGCTGCTGTAGTGTTTATTATATTATTTGTATTATATTGATTATTCTCAAAAGACTTTATTAACTTATTTATACAAAAATCATTTTTCTAGACTTTATACTTTTAGTGCTGTGTAAAGATGAATAAAATACGTTTCTAATATTTCTGTGGCTAGTATAAATAAATAGAAAAACTTAAACGATAAAAGAGCTTTCTGTAAAATTAAATATTACAACACTTTTTTTTTTAAAGATACATACTCAAATGTCTCGAAAGTTGCAAAGTTTTCGAAAGTTTTACTGTACAGTAAACGATTGTATTTCTGCTGTCACGTGATCTTTTTCATTTTATTTTGTTTTAATTAAATAAGATTTGGCTACCTCTAGTACTATCATAATAATGTTAAGTATTTCAAGCATTTTATGGTGAAAAGATTGCCTATTATCAAATACACATTTTTAAGAAAAAATAGAACCGACTTCAAAAAGTTGAAACTGAAATTGTTAAAATAAAAATTTACATAAATGATTATCGTCCAATTTTTACATTTCAAATTCAGTGCCAAAGAATCAAACGTTTAGCGACAATAAAACATCTTCAAAAATATTTTATTTAAAATAGGCTGCCAAGGCTCACAATTATTTATTGCATTAACAGCTAAAAAGTTATGAGATCATTTGAAGTGCTAAGTCCCTAGCTCTACAAGACCTAACTATAAGGCCTCTCACTTACAACTTCAGGATTTACAATTTTTAACAACTACTATTCAAAAACTCTAATTGGGCTCAATTAGTTTGTTTAAAGACGCTTCCATGAGTTATATTCGTTTACTCAACATTGATAACGGAACACTGGATTGCAACTACTGATACCCTGTACTACTTTCTAATAACGAGTTTTTTATACTGTAAAACTGTTGTAATTTATATTGGACATATTCCCGGAAATTTTGACAATTTCAATCGTTTGCTTATTCTTAGTCACCCTGTAGTGATTCAAATAACTTACCATTTTGAATTAATCATGTATGGTTCGAGTCTGAATTAGTTCCAAATTTTTTGAAAAATTAAATTTTAACTGATAATTTAAATTATTTCTTTTTTTTTTTGGATGTCCAAGTTTCTTTTATTCAACGTTGTACAACATGGAGAACTAAAGCAGAAATTACTTGTTACGACTGTTTTAAATCAATTTTATATATATATATATATATATATATATATATATATATATATATATATATATATATATATATATATATATATATATATATATATATATATATATTATTATTAATTAGTGCTTTATTACAATAAAGCTATGTAATATGGCCCACTTTTGAATTAAAATACAAACAACAATTGGAAAGTATATTCATATTTTTTATTGTGGATCATTATTAAGGGTTTTTAACAATAAAATCGCATTCAGTTAACCAAGGTAGACAATAGGTACGTATACGATATCCGTGGTTACACAATTTAAGGATGAATTGTGCTAAAAGAAGCCAAAATAAAACGAAAATGAAGAAATATGAATTTTCGAATTATCTACAATTTGTTTACTGATATTTTTGAGTTTGAGTTTTTTCCGGCTTCAAAATTAACGGTTGAACGTTTTATCAATTTTGGTTTTTAAAATATCTCACCAAGTCAAACAGTACATATTTCATTAGAAATGTATTTATAAGAAATGGTCAATGTGTTTATACTAGATTTTAAGGCTTCTAAAATATTTAATGAATGGAAAGTTTACAAATTGTTGTCAAACAAAAACATTTAAAAGCTGGCGGTTTTATTCAGATGTAATACTCTTATTGATTAAGGTAGTTTCAAGTAGAAAGCATTCCTTTATCAACTCCTTTGCCTTGAACATACAATTAAATACAATTTAATTAGAAGGTGGAACAGTATCTTCGCCTCCAAAGACCATGATGGCTTTTTTTTATTATTAAAAAGTAAATCATTATTTTAGAACCAATCTTTCAATATCAATTCAATTGTTGTGCTAATTTGATATGAAAGTTGTTGTTAAACAATTAAAGTCGTATTTTCCGTAAACATTATAATCTTACAAAATTGATCAATTTGTTTGGGTATGTTGTTTAGAATATGAAAAATAGTAAGGGACAAGATCCTTGTGATATTACAGACCCTTGTTTCTTACATCCAGATTGATAAACTGACCTATTTATTTTCAATTCAACAAATTGAGATTGATTAGATAAGTATATCGTAATATTTACCAAGAAAACCATATGCATATAAATCGATAATTGAGGATTATGATACACACGATCAAATGCCTTAGATCTTAGAAATTAACTTCTGTTTTAAGGCCGTTTTTAACACTTGAAGGAATCTGATCTGTGACTGAGAATTAAGTCTTAGTAGTGCTTTTATTTATTCTGTATCCAAATTGTTTCCAATAAATTATTTTGAAATTTATTGAGAAGTATCAAATACTACACAATTTTTTCCAAAATCCACATCAACATAAGACTGGCCGATTTATTTATATATTTTCTAATTTGTTTCTTTTTGAAGAGGTACGACTTTGGTTAGATTACGTGGTTTAGAAAAATACACATATTGAATATAGAATTTTTTATGTTGTAGTAGAAGAACTCAACTATTTAAAATCAGGTTTTTGAAGTTTTGATATGTTCTGCAAAAAAATTTTGTTTATTTTTATAAGTTGTGTACAACCACGGAAAATGACTTTTGAGTAAAACAAAATCAATGAAAATGATTTATTTTCTACGCTTTTACTCTCAGAGCTGGATCCTTTTTCGATCGGTAAATTCGAATAATAAGTTTTCCAGAAGAGTATGCTACTAGAAAACTTTTGTTTCCGCAATATTGGTTTGTGATTAATTTAAAAAATTTGACTAAGGTAAATCAATTTAAGAACCTTCTGCGTAGCTGCACCAAATTTAATAATATCAAAAAAATATTCTACCGGATAGCTACAACACTTATAGAAAGCATTCCAATCCTTTCTGTGTAGCAGAGTCAAAGCCGGTTTTATTACATTAACATCTACGTTAATATAAGTTTTACACTATTTTCCAAATTGACGAACATATGTTTATTTCATATTATAGTAGGTTACATTTTATTCAACATGTGACAAAACGGAAAGCCCTTTGTATTGACAACTTCAAAGTTGCTATTTTTGTTTACAATTGTCAGGTTGCCGAACAACGGACATCTGCTTTTATCCCATGCCAAACAAAATAATTTTACATTTTTCGTTGAATGGCCTTTTTAATACTATGTCAAAATCATAGATGGCTGTTAATTTAAAGATTGTGTTTAAGCTTGTTGGGCTATGAAAAAAACTTATGTACTTTTCAGAATTTTCGAAGAGGAAAATGTTGTTACAGTAATCATAGTTAAGCCATATACAAATATTAAGATCGGTACTATAATATCGGTTTAAATGATATGCTACGCTGTATATACTCGGTATAAATGATAGGCTACGCATATTGGCACCGAGACTAGAAGTGTTTTGTACAACATCGTCGCTCTTTAGTGTAATTTATACATAATATACAAACCTCGCGCACAGGAAGTCGTAGGTATCAACTATGAGATCTATATATACAAAAATTCTGTTTTTTGTAATGGTGATATATCATACATACACGTTACGTTGATAACAATTCTTGCATGGTGGTTTATCATTAAATATGTATATTGTGTAAAATATAATAAAAGTATACAGAAAATACGTATTTCTATATGTTTGCAATGTACGATTTGATTCAAAAAACGGTTTCGTATCGTTAGCATTCAACAGACTATATATATTATATAATGAAAAAATATTATACAGAGTGTTTGTATTCTAAAAAAATGTTTCATATTTGTATTTAATGCAAAGGTTATTACGAAAATTTTAAAAGCAAATTTGAGCTCAAACGGTAAAATGAATCATAGTTTTCAAAATTTCCATGACTACATCATTATATATTATTGTTGCACTTAAATAATGTTAGTAAATAAATAATAACTTTAATAACTTAATTAATAATGGCAAGAACCAGTTGAGTGACAGTCCTACCCAGATCAGATACAATTGTCCATGTTTCTTATCCATATGGCTTTTTATCGGCAATCACTCCTAGTATTAAATTGGAAGGAAACATACAAACACCAAGTTTCATAAAAATTTAATAAATAAAGATAACAACTAACAGTGACAATTGTATTTATACCGAAATTTCACTGAGTATAAATTTTTAGTTGTTTTTGATGATGTTTAAATGTATATGGACTTTTTTTGTAAAAGTCGCAATATTTTACTTATTATCTCTCATTTGGTTCAACCTCAGCATCAAAATCATTGTTTGGACTAATAAAAAATTAACCCGTAAAAACCTAATATAGCATAATCCTTTATTTTGGCTTTACCGCAGTCGACATATTTATTTGTAAACAGTTTATGGTCACCATTTAATCATTAGTACTTGAAATGTTAACGATACAAAGTTTTAATTTTAAGGTTATAACTATAACTGGAAATATAGTATAAGTGGTAATCGGATTTTTAACATACTTCAAGTGAGAGATTGTAAAATAATTATACATATGTGGGGTTCTTACGATTTTCTGGGTAACTTTTTTAAACGATCATTTTATATATAACTTTTATCGTCGCAACGAGCCTGCCTGCAAAATAGATTAAATTCGATATAAAGTATTTTTCACAGGCAAGCAGATACTACGAATTTAAAGAAAGGGAGTTACAATGGCTGACTTGTTTTAAAAATGTGAAAAAATTATTGAAACTTTGAATAAAGCAATTAAATAAACAACATATTTTTTAGAATAATAACCAATCGATTATTTAGTTAATAAGGTATCGTGTGTATGTATTTAGTTTGGAAAATTGGTTTTTATGATGGCAACAACGATGCCCATTTTGGCGATTCTAAACATCTTATGAAAAATTGTTTCATACAAAAGCTGTTTGATGTTAAAAAAATATTTATGTTTTTATTTTTCCTTTATTTTGTATGGCTTGAAAGATTACCATTGATCTTTGGTCTTTCTTTTTAGTCATAACGCCATCAAAATTTTGGCTCACTAGCTGTTACTATATCAGATCATTATTCAATATATCAAATTGCATGTTTTATTTTTGTTTGCCATTTTGTTAAAAACAATTAATTAACAAATTTCAAATCTCGACAAAAAATACATGAAAAATTACAAAGTATGTTTTTAATTTAATTAAAACATGCTGAATGTAGGAGCCATAAGACTGAAAACTCCAAACCATAATAATGAAAACGCCAAATTTTATGAAAACTTCATATATTACTTATTGGCCCAAGTTCCCTATCATCCCATTCTTATTTTCCAAATTATTTCAAAAATAAACATTTTTCATAAATTATGGTACTGAGTTCAGAAAACCTAAAAGTAAAAAATATTTTTTAAATTAAAATTTTTGTAAATAATTTTCAATTAATTATTCTAATAATCCAATTCAATAATCTTTGGAAGTCGACTCTAACGAATTCATATAAAATTATTATTATATTACTTTTTGAATATTTTTGCAGTCGGATACATTTTTATTTCTATTTATTAATTATTTTTATCTTAGATTTTACTGTCCTATACAAAAAATAAAAATTTGTCGTTTGCTTATTTTAATAATAATCACTTCAACAAAATTATGCTATGCAAATTTTTATGACATCACTAAAAATTAAAGTACGGCCCTAATTTTTTACACAAAACATCATGGAATTCGGACTACTATATAAATATCAATGGGTTTATTTTTAATTTAGTTTGATTAATTACACTGCTTCATGTTGATGATTTGAATTTTAGTTCAGAATATCTCTCTTTTGAGATACTTACTTTTTGTCAATTATCTGCCTTTTTGTACTTACTTAAATTAAAAACAGTTTTATTTATTTACCCTCTTTATTAAAAAAATTTATAGCGACGAACATTGAAAGTTAGTTTTTCGGAGATTTCATCATCGAATTGCAGTTTAGTGAAAACAGAATCATTTTTAGAGTAAAACCTTTAAAAGAAAAAAGAAAAATATATTGACAGATATCAGTAGAAAAAAAAACATTCAAGCGAATAAAGATTTTTAGAAGTGGTTTGTATCACTTAGGGACCGTTATGCTGAACTTAACGCAAAAAGAATTAGTTAAATCGACTTTGTTATTTTATGTGTTGCATACATCCACAAAATTTATCATTCACTGAATAAAAATAGTTAACAAAAAAATTATAAATTGAACCTCTTTGGACGAAAATATCGGTGTATATAAATTAACAAAATACAAACAGGCGAACATTTATATTCCTTGATTTTCAACATCTTTTAAATAACTCGTAACTTTCTTGTATGTCTGAAATTTGGATTATAAGCCAGCAGGAAATATGACAAAAAACAGGAAAAACGCAAATGAAGAGAAAGAAATATGAAGAAAACGAAAAAGGTAAAAAAAAGACAACAAAATTGCAGATATAAAATAAAATAAACAAGAACAAGAACAAGAATAAGAAGACAAACAAGAGTGACGTTCATTATACGAAAAATTTAATCCACATAAAATTGAAAAGCAGAAAAAATACCAATAAAATTTTTTAATGTACCATATGTTTTTATAACGGTTTTAAAAAAGTATAAAATAATTTCTCTTATTTCGAACGTACAATATGTGGCGCATGTAGTAGCATTAGTTGAGCAATTAATGTATCAATTATCGATTGCATCGATTGCACCATGTTCTTCGTTTGAAATTAGAAAAATTATTTTATACCGTTATAAAAATAATCAAGCGACTCCTTTTGCAACACGTTTTATTAAAATTAATTTCGTATGAGGTAACGTTTTTATTATACTTTGTTTTCCGACTCCATTTAATTTCTATACGCAGTTATTATCGGACTCCGTCTTGTTGATTTTGCTGTTTAGTATTTGATTATATAATTTAACTAGCAGACCTGGCCACGCGTTGCTGTGACAATTTGGAGCACCCGGTATTTGTTATGGGGAAACCAGTATTTATTACGAGTCACTTGATATTTCGTGTAGTAAACCCGAGCCACGAAATTTATGTATTTACACCTCGTATTTGGGATGTGATATCCGGTACTATTGGGTTGGCTTTGACACGAAATTTTGACCCGGTATTTGGTGTAGAGACCCAGTACCTTGGCCCTTTGACCCACGGGGTGGTGTTTGGCCTTAGCCCCGCATCATAGAAATTTTGTAGCAGATGACGGTTATTTTTATATAGATATTAAATTAATAATTAAAAATAAATCTCTTCGAAAATTAACCATTATGTGTCGTAAAAAGTAAATGACAAAAAATGTTATTGTGGGATATCCATAAGAGATAGACATATGCAATAGCGGAGATTTTTGTAGACCTTTTCAATGTGTACAATACTTAGTACATTATTTTGATAAATCTCATAGGGTTCAGCCTGCGTTTGCAATGTAAGCGGAAAAAATGTGATTATTTTCGACATCATATTAGAAACCTCAAAAATAACAGTATTTGTCCATTATTTAATGGATGTTATTATACATATAAACCTTCCTCTTCAATCACTCTATCTATTAAACAAAACCGCATCCGTTGCGTAGTTTTAAAGAATTAAGCATACATCGGGATATAGGGACAGAAAAAGCGACTTTGTTTTATACTATGTAGTGAGTAGTGATGATTAGTTGATTTATTTTTAATTTAGTTTGATTAATTACACTAATAGATTACAATTTAAGTTACCAAAAATTATTGTTTTCAGGCTTTCTGTTAGTGATTTGAGTTTTTAGTTAAGAGTATCTCTTTTTTGAGACTGTTAACTTTTTATAATGTTACATAAGAAAATAATACAATATAGAACATTATTAGTGGCATAAAAAGTATTTATTGAAATTTTTATTTCAAACTATTTTTAATTTGTTTTTAAGCCGTTTACTGTTTTCTTCAACATTTTAAAATTTATATTATTACATTTATTTTATTTTTATTTATTTATCAAACTTATGATAAATGAAATATTATTCTATCATTTGGATTGCGCTACATTATTCAAAATTTTTATGGGGTGAAAAGAGATTATTATTTTTTATCAAATAAAATATTTCTAATAAAAAATTCAAAATATTAAGTATTAAGAGTTGATCTAAGCCACGGCTCACTTTTAGTTTTATATCGCTAATGTACCTACTATTCATAATATTTCTGTTTTTACATGCACCCCTTTCGTATAATAAAACATGCATTTTAGTGAAACACGCCATATTCTATAAATAATATTGAATTTGTAACAACAGTTTTTTTTCTTATATTCTGATATTGTACAAATACTAAATAAAACATTAGAATTACTAAGAAAATTTGATTTCCTGAAATATCATCAATATTTTATATAGAATTTTTTTTTTACATATTTATCTTAGGTTTATTGCACAAATAATACATAAAAAGATTTCTTTGATATAAACCTTCTGCTCTGCAGTATGAATAAATGTGAATAATGTAGATTAAACAAATCATTTGTTCAATCAATTTAATTTCATTGATGCTGCGTTTGAGAGTTGCTGCTAGAACAGCGATAAATAAGGAGAATGAAGATATTTAATTCTATTTCATAGTAAATTTCTTTAATAATAATTTTATGCATATAATAAATTTTACTATTCATTTATTTAATACTAAAACTGACTGACGCCAAAAATATATCATGCAGAGAAAATATGTAAAATACAGAAATAGTTTCTAGAACAATTAACTATATTTTTGTTTCTAAGAATTTTTTATTAAATTTTATTTTTTCGTATATTTCAGGTAAGAAAGATGCTTTTTTAAATTTGGAAGATTCCTCTACAAAAAGGGTATGTAACCGAATTACGTATTAGTTTAGGTACTTATTGTTGGAAGGAATAACATCATCCCTTCGAAAGCATAAAACTGAAAACAGTGCCTAGTTCCTATAAAAAGAATTGCTGTCCATTAAAGGATTGAAATAAAAAATTGTGTCCTAGTTCCTTAGTCAAGAAATTTAATTTTGTTCTACTACCACTAACAACTACTTAAGATGGTTGGGTTATGCAAGCAAAATGTTAAGAAATCTTTCAAAGTTTGAATATAGGTAATCAAATTGCATAATACATACGCTGCTACAAATTTGAAGACGATTAAACGTATTTCGTACGTGAGATAATTTCAATTAAAAAAATTTTTTTTTTGTGCACGTGGCATAGAAGAATCCGGTTTGTTTGTTTTGATGAAAAATTAATGTTTGTTAGAAGAATTTGTTCCGAATAACTAAAAACATTGAATGAGTTACCCACGCCAATTCAACATTTAGATAAATAATTAAAATAACTAAACATTTAAAATATTATTTTCATGTATACGTGAAATAGTGTATTTAGTGTTGTGTAAGTTAAAAAATAAAAACGATACAACTCAAAGTATTTCGTGTAAAAGTTGGCCGTAATATATGTCTAGATCATCTAGGCTACGATCATCATGTTAGCTTTTATTTTTAATCCCTTTCTTTGAACTCGTAGGCTCTGATTGTCTATGCGTCTGTCGTAAAATCTTTATATCGTTTTTTAAATGTTATATAAAAAAAAAGAAGTGAAAGGAAAATTGAAGTGCCGCTAGACGTGAAAACTTTAACAATCACGTGTGTATTACAAAAATTACAATAAAATTTTGAAAATTATAAAAAATAATCATATAAAAATAAATAAAATTTATAAAATAAATATATAAAAATAAATAAAATTTAAATGAATGCAGTATGATTCTAAACAAGGTACTATGAATACATAACAAATATGTTTATAATATCATTATGCTGTTTCTGCTTTATATATGTAATAATATAGAACTTATATAAAGATATGTAGTTATATTCAGTCGAGAGCTTAACCCGGTGTTTTTACGATCTCCAAAAAAATGCTCAATGTGCCTAAGGAAGTCTGTTTGTTTGAATGAAAAATAAAAGATAATATTGTAAGTAAATTTTGGATAAATATAAAAACAGATACGAGCGTTATACAACTCGCAGATGATGTGACATCTTACATCTCACCTTAAAATTAAGCAGCATTTATATATTATCCTTTATAAAATGATTCATTTTGTATTATAAAACGATAAATATTTGTTAAAAATTTTTTTTTATCATAATTATAATAATTATTATTTATTTTATTTTTTTAAACTTTTTTAAACTTTTTTATTTATTTTATTATTTACTTGTTAAAATTTAATTGTTTATTTAAATTATTTTTAATTTATTGATTAATTTTTTAATGTTTTTAATGTATAAATTTTGATTTTTTCTCAATTTCATAGATACATAATTTTTAATTAGTAAAATCTATCCTCTCGGTACCTTTGAGCCTAATTATGTAAAATGTGACGTAAGTGCGTAGCAGTGTAAAATTATAACCGGAAGGTAGGAAATCGCTCGATATTTATTAAGTTTACTTCCGTGTAACATATTTGTTGTCGGTACGTATATATGAGAGTGATTTTGTAAAAAAGACGGTTTTTAATTTATTACGGAAGTGATGTAACAATAGCGTGCTGAAGTTGCAAAATTGAATTGCGAATTTCTAGATGTCTGTAATTACAAACATATATACAAACAGTCAACTCCTAAGAACGTATTGACCTGAATACAAGAATTTTATGGAGTATTTTATAATTTTTTAGATTTGAAATGATCGTTCTACTTAGTAACACAAATTATTTACAATTAAATTATATCAGATGAAGACCTTAAGGCACTATCAAAAGTGTATATTTTGTTTAAAAAAATTATGAAGACTCGGGCCGGTGCTTTGTTTGACAACACATAAATACATACATAGAAACATACATACATACTTACATAAAAAATGTATATACATATATATATGTATATATATATATATATATATATATATATATATATATATATATATATATATATATATATATATATATATATATATATATATATATATATATATATATATATATATATATGTATATATATATAACTATTTTGTTTGTGCAGCCTGGAATTTAAAGGGTTTGTTTGGTAATATCTAAAAATGTAATATTTTTATCGCAAATAATAACAGTAAACAGTTAGTATGTAAAAGCTTGGAATGCATCCGAAGTTTTTGTTTTGCACACAGGCTAAAACAGTAAGAGTATTATAATGTGGTAGTTCAAGTTACAATTAATGTAAAACTAGATTCACAGTTTTCCTAACAAATAAATGATAAAAATTTAATATTAGAACAACATTTTTATATAAAACTAGCTGGCCCGGCAAATGTCTGTCGTTTTGCCATATATATTTCTAATCAATATCAACATTTTCTAAGTATATTAACATATTCTTTACAACTTTCCTCTATTTCTTAATACTGAAAGCTAAGGCAAATCAGAATAAATAATGATATTAATTTATATTTTAAAGCATACGTTGCGGTGTCAATTGATATTACATCGATTGCATTAAAAATTTGATGCAAATTGGACAAAGGAATCGCATTGTCCTATACAATCTTTTCCTCCGCTTTTCATCCCCTTAGGGGTAGAATTTCAGAAAATCTTTTCTTATAGGATGTCCGGTATTTTGTGTGTAACCCACTATTTGGTGTGGGATACCCGTGACCCGAAATAGTTATATATACACTCATGTTTGATGAGGGACACCTGGTACCTGGTGCACCCGTACTTCGTGCAGATCGTGTTGTGGTTCTCATGTACTTGATGAAAAATAGTATATGGAACTCCAGAACCACGAACGGCTCGGGTTATACTTGAAGGATGCGATATGCACACTTTTTATAGAAAAGAAGAGATAAATAAATTTTATTTTGAATTTCAAATTTAGATTTTGGTTTCCATGGAAATTCCATGGAAATGTATATATATATATATATATATATATATATATATATATATATATATATATATATATATATATATATATATATATATATATATATATATATATATATATATATATATATATATATATATATATATATATATTATACATATAAATCAATGTTCATTAGTCTCGCCAGGGAAAGTTTAAACAGAAACATAAATAATAAGTAACGGAAAATACTATAAACGACAATTAAATTTTCCAATACAAAATGTTCCTAGCTATAAAACATCTTTTGCCTTTTTTCACATGTTATAAATGCTCTTAGCATCCTTTCCATAGAAACCAAAATCTAAATTTGAAATTCAGAATAAAACTTCATTATCTCTTCTCACTAGCAGTATGTCGAACTACAAAGTGTATAAAGTGTGCATATCGCATTGTTCAAGTATTACCAGAATCATTCAGGGTTCAAGAGGTCCATATACATCAAGAGTAAGATTACAACAGCACAAATTATCGGGTGAACGCGGTACTGAGTGCACCTCACCAAATACCAGGTAAATACCGGGTGCATATATTATACCGGAAGGATTTTCTGAAATTCTGCCCTAATTTTACTACCAAGGGTAGAATTGCCTCCGCATGTAATCAATGTAATATCATTTAATAAAATGGGAAAATTAGCAACCAATGAACCGGGCGGCTCTGCGTTAAAATATAAATTAATATCATTATTTATTTTAATTTGGCTCGGCTTTATTATTTAGAAATAGAAAGTTGAGAATATGTCTACCCGGGTAAGCTAGTGTATCATAATATTTATGTATGTATATATGAATGAATATATCACTTTACATGTTTCAAATTTTTATAACGTGTAACACAATAACATGTTACACTTTTCATGTAATCACTCTCATATAAAAAACGTATAATTTACATATAATTTGTAAATTTGTAATTTACTTTTCAAATATCGGACATTTTCCTAGCTTTCAAATACACTTTACCAGTGTTACGTACTTCCGTCCTTTTTCACTAAATCAATTATTTTGTATTTTTTCACTAAATATATCATTTTTACAGTCGCATCGGGTTTGCCTGCTAATTATCAGCTCAATGGATTACGGATAAAGGCTTAAAATTCAAAACAAAGTTTGTTCGACAGGCAGACACTACGAATTAAAACGTTAACAATTTAATTAAATAATTGAACATAAGCATAAATATTGTATAATTGCACAAATATTTTTTAATATTAAAACAAAATGAGATTTTTTTTAAATGACCAAAGCACAAACATTGATGAATATTTTACAATATAAAAATACACGGCACTCTATGTACGCCTTTTTACTTTCTTAAATGCTTTTGCATCTATTTACACAAAACTTGCAGAGCTAGTTTTGCTCGCAATATCCTGTATATTTAAATGAACTATTTCTACAATGTCTATTAAATTATTTCCAAACCGAAAGTAAAATGAAGTAACCAAATATCTGAATTTTAGAATTTTTCTTTGTTATTATTGCTTTTATTTCCTGGAAGCTTTTCCCAGATACCCATAACACATCATTCAACCGTCAATTATTCATTCAAAAGTTCAGAAATTTTTCCAATTGTTCGTTATATTTATCGGTCCAGCCGTTCTCTAGTTTAACAAACACAACTATATGGAATCAAAATCTATATATATATAAAAGAAAGTCGTGTTAGTTACACCACTTATAACTAAAGAACGGCTGCATCGATTTTTATGAAATTTTTTGTATATATTCGGTAAGTCCGGGAATAGGCCATAAGCTATTTTTTATACCCCTAAGTGAAAAGGGCGGTCCACCCCAAAAATTTCTTTTATTGAAAGTACTCATTTAAAGTATAATACAAATCCTATTAGTATCATTTCCATGGAAACCAAAATCTAAATTTGAAATTCAAAATAAAATTTATTTATCTCTTCTTTTCTATAAAAAGTGTGCATATCGCATCCTTCAAGTATAACCCGAGCCGTTCGTGGTTCTGGAGTTCCATATACTATTTTTCATCAAGTACATGAGAACCACAACACGATCTGCACGAAGTACGGGTGCACCAGGTACCAGGTGTCCCTCATCAAACATGAGTGTATATATAACTATTTCGGGTCACGGGTATCCCACACCAAATAGTGGGTTACACACAAAATACCGGACATCCTATAAGAAAAGATTTTCTGAAATTCTACCCCTAAGGGGATGAAAAGCGGAGGAAAAGATTGTATAGGACAATGCGATTCCTTTGTCCAATTTGCATCAAATTTTTAATGCAATCGATGTAATATCAATTGACACCGCAACGTATGCTTTAAAATATAAATTAATATCATTATTTATTCTGATTTGCCTTAGCTTTCAGTATTAAGAAATAGAGGAAAGTTGTAAAGAATATGTTAATATACTTAGAAAATGTTGATATTGATTAGAAATATATGGCAAAACGACAGACATTTGCCGGGCCAGCTAGTTTTATATAAAAATGTTGTTCTAATATTAAATTTTTATCATTTATTTGTTAGGAAAACTGTGAATCTAGTTTTACATTAATTGTAACTTGAACTACCACATTATAATACTCTTACTGTTTTAGCCTGTGTGCAAAACAAAAACTTCGGATGCATTCCAAGCTTTTACATACTAACTGTTTACTGTTATTATTTGCGATAAAAATATTACATTTTTAGATATTACCAAACAAACCCTTTAAATTCCAGGCTGCACAAACAAAATAGTTACTGCAATAAACACTAATTATATTTTAAATAAGTTTTAGTCCTTTCAAAACCATGCCCCGCCCCTAATAACAAAATTATTCGAAATTTATCATAAATTATATTACAATTTATGGCCTTTATTTTAGATTTTTATACTTAGACGCGTTTAGGAGAAAAAAACATTCGAAATACAAGGGAAGACAGGTTAAAGTGATAATAAGTTGACCTATTTCGGATAACTCTAATCCAATGCTTAGGAGAAAACGACATTTAAAATGGGAAAAAGAATAGGTTAATGTTTGGAATAGATTTCACATTGGTAGAACTAGGTCAATGTAATCCGTCTTCCACATTTCAAATGTCGTTTTCACTTAAACGATTGAAGTACAAAAAACTGAAATAGAGCATCTAATTAGCATACAAATAGCACGAAATGTTTTAATAGGTTTCGAATAAGTTTGCGATCAGGGGGGCGGGGCTAGTGAAACATGGGTTTCTATCATGAATGTATCACACTTCCATCGGCAAACCCACCATTTTCAATTCACATATAGGCAGACAAAAGCAATAAAAAACAAACTCTGTTTTTCATTTTTGTAATGTGTTTTTATAATACATATATTTATTATTTGAAAATAATAATTATATGTAAATTTGTATTTATAAATACATATTCATTATTTTACACGTTTAAGGTGTTTATTTGAATCCATTTTTATGTGTTTTTATGTGGAATATAATTATTGGTATAACTAGATGCTTTTGCATTTTGTTTGTTCCATCAATGTTTGTTCCGCTGTAACTATCGAACGGCTTATTCGAAAATTATGACACATTGTTCATACTCTGTCACAAATCACACACTGAAAAGTTTCTGTACAGATTTTGGTCAATTTTCATTTTCTTCTTGCGGAAATAAAATTTTTTTCGAAAAAATATTAACTTTCTTAAAATATAAAAATTAATAACCGGTTTCGAATTAGGAATTTTATTATTTCGCAAACAGGTTTCTCCACTAGGGTACTGCACTATGTATTTATGTTATCTTTTTATTTTTATTTTATTTTTATATGTATCAGGTATCTTCTAAATTTCGTGTCAGTATTATTTATATACACTTTATAGACTTTTGAGAGAGATATACTGTTCACAGAATTAGTTAAAATTTTTTAGCATTGAGGTTAATGACCAAATAATATTTATTTTATATTATATAATTGAAAATAAGAAATTTTACGATTCTTGTTTATATCGACCTTTAATCCGAAAAAAAATTGACTCGCCTTTAAAATAAATAACTTTCCTTGCGATTTATAATTTTACAAAGTCGAATCATGCTTATGAAGTTTTATCAATGAATAAGGCTCACCGATTAATAAGATAAATAAAGGGTGGGCTATCTGTTGGTACGTTTTTGAATTTTGTCGTATTACAACGGCAAACGAGCTACAGACCCGAAATTTTTAAAGTTCATTAGCCATACAGTCCGTGGCACAAAACAACATGCTTTTTTTTGAAGTCAGTGCTGTGTCAAATCATCTTTTCGGACGAAGTGCATATCCATCTCGGTGAATATGTGAACAAGCAAACCTGCCGGATTTGGGGTTCGGAACAGTCATACGCAATCGTAGAGAGACCAATGCATCCTCCAAGAGTCACAGTTTGGTGTGGATTTTGGAGTAATGGCATTATTTGGAGTGGTGGCATAAATTCTGCGAAAATGATGCTGGCAACGCCGTTTCCGTCAATGGCGAACGTTACAGAGCCATGTTTGCCAACTTTTTATGGCCTAAAATCGACGCTATGAATGTGGACGACCTTTGGTTTCAACGATCGACCTTCTGCGCACCAAGTTTAACAACCGCATAATCAGCCGTCCAGGAGATGTCAATTGGCATGCGCGTAGCTGCGATTTGACACCGCTGGACTTCTTCCTGTAGGGTGCCGTTAAAGAATCCGATGTTATGCGGATAATCCAGAGACAATTCCAGCTTTGAAAAACAACATTACGATTGCTTTGAGTGAAATTAGCGCTGAGGTAGTTCAAAATGTTATCACTAATTGGGGTGACCGAATGGCATAATGTAAGACCAGTAGAGGGAGCCACATGAACGAAATCGTTTTTCATTCTTGGCGAGGATACTTTTAGCTTTACAACAACAAAATAATTAATAAAAAATATCAATGCATACTCTTTTGATCGCATTTTAAAAAACGTACCAATAGATGGCCCACCCTATATATACCCACCCTAATTATAAGATAAATAATAATTTCCTTAATCACAAGGAAATTATTTATAAAAGCAATTAAAAACTCAATTTTACTTTTTATTTAGTTCAATTTCGAATAATTATCAATTTTTTTGAGTGTTGTCCAGAAAATTTTTTATTCTGGAGTAATCTGTTGTTTTTTAATATTCTTGATGACGCGCATTCAGAAAGGCAGGCATGTAGACTATGATGCGCTACAATTTTTACTCTTATTTTTCCAGCTCTAACCCTTTTAACCCAACTCACCTCGCGTCCCTTTCTAATAGATAAAACTGTATGAAGTACAGGGCTGTTTCATACCAGAACGTGATTTCCGTACTTCTAACACTATGGCTAATCTCTGGAAAGAATTGCAGAAAGAACGGTTATCAAATCTTCCACTGGCTATTTGTATTTGTAACATTATTTGAAAATTAAAATTTATCTAATTCAAGTCATTATTTTATTAAGAAATTGATAAGCTAGTATTAATTAGAAAAAGAATCTGACATAGATTTACGTTCGCCCCAGAAACACTAACAAGTCAATTTAATATTGAATTACTCATTATACACATTCTACAAAATGAATTTTATCAAAGAATATTTCTTTTATAATAATTTCCGAATACTTTTTTTTCTTAAAAGGAAATATATGTTTTAAATTTTTCTCATCCTTACATTTTACAAAAGAAATGGTAATATAAAAATGTGAAAAATAAGACAAAAAATGAAATGACATAATCAAACACATATTTTTTATGCAAAAAGTTTAAAAGCGTTAAGTTTTACATAAGAATTATGGTAGTGGAAGTTAAACATAAAATTCATCTTTAAAATGAACGAACTTTAACCCATTTTACACAAAAGTCAACTTTTTTTTGTCATCAGTGTTAATTAACTTTTTTAAATGCAATATTTCTTGTAATGTAATTTATATAAAATAAGCAAACTATGCAAGGTAAGTAGTAGGTAACATTGGTATAGATAACAACTGAGATAGATAAATATCTAAGAAATTAAGAGTACGTTCAAAAGGATATCATTATTTTTTAAATATTTTGAATTTCATTGCATTTTATCCTCCGATGATACTGATATGTTTTGTTGAGCTAAATCAGTTATACCACGGATGCAAAACATAAGGATTGAGAGTCATATTAATTTAGGATATGGCACGTCAAACAATCCATGAATACTTACTTCCTGTCGCTTGACATATAACTTCCATTACGTCAGGGCAAACTTTATACAATACTGGCAAAAATTAACCCTATCCCCTTTGCTCCCAAAACCACCCAAAATGAGTAAAAATGATTCGTTTGCTAGTGTGCGTATACAACATTGACAAAATCGTAATGCATCGTTAACTTTCTATACATATTCGTACGATAAGCACCAAATATTACAATTTTTTTTCAAAACGTTTATCAGTGTAATGGATGTAATTTTATAAGCTTCTATGACCGGCAAAATTATCAAATAATTTTCATACGATCCCATAGCAGCAACGGCCACTCGGCTAAAATTAATCGAACATTAGCCACTCCGGGTAAAAATTACTCGAACTTGAAGCACTCCGTCCTAAAACCACTCGGCTCCAAAATCTTTCAGCCCAAAATCATTCGTCATAAAAACAACTCGTTCTTTGAGTGATTTGAAATCAGCTGGGTAGTTTAATCACAGGTTAAACGCTTGGGCCATAAATCCTGCAGATCCGTACTTACTTATCTTTCTACCTCGCTTGATTTTAAATTAGCGTCATTCATACGTTTGAAAGTTTTGAATTTTCAAACAATTTCATTGAACATTTTTGTATAAAATTAGTTGCAATACTATGTTATCTATTTGTAATGTTGAAATTTTTTCCCTCCTAAGGTGGGGTAGTATGCATCATTCTAGAGGGCAGGGAAGGAACCACTCAACAAAAAAGGGTTAACATGTTAGTATTTAATATCATACAACACAAGTCAATGAACAACTTTCACTAAAATAATTGTTAGCTATAATTCAATCCATACCTTGCTATATTTTAAGCTGTAGAGGAACTGCATTAATTGGAGAATTTTAAATTTACTATTTAGTTAGATCCTAGTTTTGTGCTATTTGTTTGTTAGCAATGTCAAGCATACCCACATGTGTACAGACATCCAATTTGATATACTGATTTTGAAATCATCATACAATACAAGAATTTGAGGAAGATTATTTTTTTTCTAACGGTTAATTTTTATTTGATAAAAGTATTGTATTGTAAAAATATGAAAGAGTTTACTTTCATTAGTTTCAAGCAGTCCTCGTACTTGATTGATACCCTTTACTAGAAAATAACTGAGAAGGAATGGTCTGTTTATGTCGTGTTTGTTTTCGGGATGAAAAGTATCTAGCTAAGATAAATGAGTAACATTTGATTAGAGTCACAACTATTGCATGTTACAAATTTCTGAAAAGTAAGCAGTTTCCTTTTTCGATGCTCCTATATTGATTGGACCTATAACTTTTAAATTGACTGTATTCCATTTTTTTTAGTACAATAAGAACATTCAAAAGCAAATGTAAAATAAACCATTATTTTCTTTTTTTGTTACATCTTATAAAACTTGGCGTCTATTGGCTGACAATCTGAAAACTGGAATTTAGAGATTATCGGGCAATGAAAATCTACTTCTACTATGTGTCTACATAGTATTCTACTTCTTCTTACTATATATTGCACAAAACGGTTCTTGAACTTTTTGTTGAATGATCTTTCTATTATAAATTTCTGTCAATATGAAGTTTGTGGTCCTAATCGAAATTCTACGAGTTGGGAATGAAAACTTCTTATTTTTTAGAAGGAAAAAAGATTTTACTAAACTAGTCCTTTTCATACACAAACAAATTTTTATATTGAAGTTTTACATTCACAAAAAAAGCGGTAAGGTCACGAACTAGAATATCGTTACCCTTGGCATTAATATGAAGTGGATAAATTAGTAAATTGTCTGTTTGATTTTAGTCGCGATTAGTCTTGCTTAGCGCGTTGTTGGTTAGGGTAGATTTCGGTTTTAGTAGTTTCTATCTTATAGTTTACTTTTATGTGATCTCTCTCGATTATGATCTTTGTGAATTTAATTAAAATAACATCGAAATAGTTGATCATTTTATAGTATGTGAATATATATATTTTTTTCGAGTCAAGAAATATTTGCATCGGGTTGAATTGCTCTATCTTTACCAAATATTACTCATCAACATCATATACATGCACACTCAAACTATAAAAATGATACAGACAAACAAAGAATAATGCACATACAGATACGGAGGAATCTTTTTGGGATACGAAATCATCTGGATTCAATATCAACTAAATCACAAAACTATTTTTTTAATCCCGAGACTATTTGAGTTGAATATAATAGGTTAAAGGATATCGATATTTCACTCTTTATTGAAGAACCATCCCATCATGCTGTTCATTTGACACTAGCAAAAAGTTATTGACGAGTAACATATATCTGTCTGTAGATTATAAAAGAAAATTAGGGATTAGATAAATGATACCGTAGATAACTACAAATACGTATTTAATAAACTATTAATTTTTATATGCTTTAGGAATTCAAGTGAATTAATAGGTACTGCCCGGGTTTTTTTTTTAAATACAACCCTTATAGTTTGGTGAGAGGCGAAAAAACTTATAAATTAAAATATAAATTAGGTTATGGACGTTTTTTGGGACGTTTATTACAGAAACGGCATCAATTTCGAAATCTAAGATGGTGGTACGAAAATAAGTAAAAAATAAAAACCTAAATCCAGAGTTTAATAGTTTTATTCCAGCGAAAGCAGTAGTAGGATAAACCTAGTGTTTGATAAGTTAATATAAAAACAATGTTTATTAAAAAAATATCACGAATATCACGTATTATATGTACATATATTAAGTTTTTAAGATCGATATTATGTCCATGTAAAGTTTGTTGCAACATTCTAATTTGATAAACAGTTGAATTACAAGTTCTATGTTTGCTCATTTCATATTACAAGAAACTTTCTAATTTATTAGTATTGATATTGATAATTACTCTAGTTTTAGTGCTTTTAAAATATTAAAGCCAAGACACATCGATTGTAATATAATTTAATCGTGATAGTAAACTATACGTATAAAATACATTCAACCATACCCTTATAAATAGTAGCATTTGAATACACAAACAGGGTGTTCATTTTAAACAATTTATTATAAACATAATCTCAATTTGCGTTAAAAAAACTTACTCATAAAAACCGTAAAATAAGTATAAACAAGTTTTTATACTCCGTTTCTTTGTAAATAAAATTTGAAACATCGTTTTTACAGTTGCAACGAGTCTGCCTGCAAATTAATCGATTAATCACGGGAAAGAGGTTAAAATTTGCTACAAAGTTTTTGCTCACTTATTGGAAGCTCTTACTACACCCGTACAACCGAGCAAGACGTTTAGAAGATATATTTAATAACATCTATGAATTGGCCGGATAAATCAAAATGCAATAGATTATTCCACAATAAATTCCACGAAGGATAATTCAACTTTAGATCACTTGATTGCCAGTGGTTTATCAATAATCGTCATTAATATCAAAATATTATCCATGTCTTTGTATCCCCTTTGAAAACCCGTTTAAGCATAGTTTATGATATTATTGGGTAAAAGTTTGGGTACAATTTGCTAAATATGGGCATTAATGTCAAACCTCGATAATTTGTAAGGCCAGATAGTCCACCTTTATTTTTAAAAATGTTTGTTATATCACCTTTAGACCATAGAGGGATTTTCTACATATTGGGCATGACAGAAATTCAGAATAGAATTTAAGACGGTATATAGGATCCTTAATTCACCACTTTATTAGTCAAATTTATATGCCAATTTGTCTGTAAGTTTGCTTATTTTTTGAAAAGACATATCGACCTAAGAAATAAGTTATATTGTAAATAAGAAGAATCGATACCATGGTAATAAAAAATTGATCTGCTGATATTTTGCAGACCAATCAGCTTTCTACTGTATAGGTATTTAAGAAAGGTAACTCACTGACTGGGAGAAAAAAATATGGACTACCAATCGTCTATGTCTAAAAACTAGTAAGTTTTGTTTTATCTAAATTGCAGTTTTGAATAAATTCATGTATCTCAATTAATAATATTTTTCTTAAAATTATCAATTTTTGGAAGTGTTCTGAGCTTTGACCAATATTTTACTAATTTAACCAATAAACTACTACCTTATTATTTAAGATGCGCTCTAACGATACTACGTTTACGAGACTTTCACAAATATACGGGATTGTGCAAACAAGTATACCTGACTGTCTATTTTTTTCCAATCAATAAACCCCTTTTTGTAAAACTTATTGAACCAAGGAAGCGTATAATAACCCCAAATATAAAAATTTTAAGATTTAATTAGTCATTGGCTTTCTTTAGTTCAACTTGAATGTAAAGAATAATATTTCTTGGAAGCTGTTTTACTTCTCGGGTAAGTTTTTTTGTAAAATTTAATATCCCAACTTGTTGTTTATTGTTAAAATCAAACGTTGCCGAAAAAAAAGAATCTCTACATTACTGTTGTTTGAGACGAAGTGAAGACGATACTTTTGGAGATTGCACCTATTTTTGGGGTGAATTTCAAGATCTACGAATATGAAAATGACATCTCTCTTACATGAATATCGCGTAAGTGTAACATTGATAGCAGTGGGTTTAAAAAAAGAGGATATTCATAGGGGTTTTCCGTTTTGGAGTGATTTCGTTTGAAGAGTTACAGAAGTTTCCATTTTTCTCATAATACAAAAATTTAATACTTTTGTAACTCTGAACATCGCATTGGCTAGACAATAGTCGGTATTTATGGACACTTCTCCTATTTTCAAGGTGAACTGCTAGCAAGTAACAATATACTCGATAATTATTGATGAGTTTGGCAGAAATTTACTAAGGTGATCAAACTAGTAACGAATTAGAAACCCAATCCAGATATGCTAAATTGAAAACCTATACTTTTATTTTCAATACTGAAACCCATACCTATATTTTCAATACTGAAAACTAAACCTACATCTCCCAATACGTGTTTTGATTGATACCAACTGATCACTGACCTGTAAAAATGAGTTATGAACCAAAAGATTAAAATTCATCGAACTCAATAATTTAAAATTTATTGAATGCGATAACTATAAAGTTGCTCAAAATATTATACCTGCTACTAAACTATAAATGTAATTCACAAAACATGTTACACATGTTACAAAATCTAGACTAACAAGTTTTTCTTCAAAGAAATATGTAAGTATATAGGGGCGTTAAAGCCTCGTTTTCTGTATAGAATAATAGCTAACGCAATAGATGACAACTGTGATAACAGAATAAAGTTAAAGTTAACAAAGTGCGAAGTTGTCAAAAGAATAAATCATTGAGAACGTATTATTTGTTGTAGTATAGATTTTATAATAAATATATTTATGATATAATAATAATAATATATTTTGTGCCTACATTATGATATATGGTAGATATGATTATTATAGTCAAAGCTAATATTTCTTTGTTTTATACTGATTTTTATTTTATTTTGTTCGTGTTTGATCTTGAAAGAAACAAAGATGTATATATGTACTTTGTATACACCAAGCAAATTAAGGATTTCCATGACTTAAATACTAACTACAAAAGGAGATAAAAGTTTGGTGGAATAAAGCCAAATCATGAAAGGAAAAAAAGAAGAAAAAAACGTTTTATTTTCCGAAATAATAAAATGGCAATCGATTATAGTTATGAAATAGATTTTTTCTTTTAAAATAATCTGCAAAATGAAGCTTTTAAGAGAAAAAGCTTAATACAAAACTCAAAGATATTTAAAAGCCTATAAAATTAAATTCAGCACATGAGTTTTGGCTCAAACACTAAAAAACATTTAAAATATTGCGATTTTTTTAAATGAAATGACTTGCAAAAATTTATTGATTGTCGCAATAATTTCAGAGAAGATGCTCTTTAATAAACTCATTAAGTGGCGATTCTGAGAATTAAATGGTTTCTCAGGAATTCGTATGAGTAATTTATTTAAAAAAGCACTCACAAATCGAGTTGATGAGATTTTTATTTTTAATACTACATTTTACTCTTAAAGAGTTATATTTTTACATAAACTTAAAAGTAAAGTTAAATTTATTGGTTTGATTGCATAAAAATAGCATTAAAATGAGTTATTGTGTTTTGTGCATAAAAGTTTTGTATCTTTAAAACATATTTTAATTATTTATATTTTAATTACAAATAATTTAAAAAAATCGAAAAAAGTCTATGTTGCATAACTTTAACCGATCATTATTTTGCTATTTCCGAAAATCAAGCCGATTGTTTTTTCATAGTTTTGCACACCGGTTGTTTTTTTTTTTTTTACTGCACACTGTTTTTTTTTTTAACTTTTGTGTCATTTACTGCACACCAAATTTTGTTGTCCGTTTGTAGTTAGTATACAGTTATAAAATTTACGTTTAGCATGGTGGAATTACTATGTTCAATTCGTGCTGCACATTAGTCTTATAGTCCGATACTGAAAATAGCGCAATAAAGAGGCTGAAGTCTATGACTTCCATGGAAGTGTAAACATTACAGCATGGTTCTTAGGTACATATGTTACAGCTTCTAAGCTTATGTGTGACGAGTTGTTAACGAGGATACGTAATATTGAATCTTCTGGTTATGAATTAACAAAACTTTTAAAATTTAACCAATCTGAATTCACAAAGCCATTATCGGAAACAATGCAAATACTTTGTACATTTAATAAATCATTGCGAGGAAAGATAAAAGCAGGTGCTTACCCACAACTTTTTACCTCTTGTTGTAATCTTGTTGTAATTTAAGATGTTTTTTAGGTACAGTGCTGATCCCTGTTTCGTCCATGCTATAAATTCTATTTGATTTGAAATTATATTTGCATAGAAATGATTATACAAACGTTCAACCTGTGTTATATTGAAACTGATAACCAGAGCTAAACTAACTGCCGCCGATTGACGAATTACTAACATATTGGTACGTCTCAAAAAATTTAGAATCAAATCACGACCCGCCATTTTGCTGATAGTAGTGAAACGGCTAATATATTTTATTAACTAGCGTATTTATAAGTCAAACGCTTCAAATCGTTAATGGTCTATCCAAAAATATGATTCTGTGTATTTTTTTCAACGTGAAGGCAATTTCTACTTTTTGCGTTTCATAAAATTTTGGCTTAAAAAAACCCATAGACGACACAACACAGCCCAATTTTAATCCTTTTCGTAGACATGCGTCGCTAATTCCAACTAATTCAGCTGTAGACATTTTACTTTTTCTTTGTCGCATTAACCTTCTTGCATTATCTATATATAATATGAGCTATATCTGGTTTACTACGCGTATTTTTTCTTATAAAACTTATGGCATTATAAATTGTTATATCATTAATCTGATAAAAAAAACAAAACAATATTATAACGTCATAATTTCTTAATATCAATTATTAAATTAAAAGTTTATTAAATAATTAAATATTTATCAAATTATCGATATTGTAACTAATTATATGCATTGAAATATATTTTTTTTTAATAATTTAAAATCTGTAAAAAAAATAATTTTTATAAAATGCGCCTCCTTTTTACCGTATACATAAGCGAAATTGTTTTTGTTACAAATTGATCACATGAATGGAAAACACAACAAAAATCCATTGATTTCCTTCAAAGTATTAAAATAATTAATATTAATTTTTAGAAAAAAAAAACATCATCAACTAATACCATCATTACACAATTGATATAATATAAAGGCTATATCGCGAGATTTAAGTACTCAAGCAAGCTTTTAAATCATATAAATTGTGTAATGATCGAGTATGCTTACAATAAAAGTTTTAAAATAAAAGATTATTATTCCTTTTAAGTGCATTTAAATAGAAGCTTGTCTTTAAAAAATGTTTCTACTTTTAATTTTTGATGGGCTTAAAAACTACAATTATTTGTTTTTCAATTACAGCTTTTCATTTCATTTAGTTAAGATATCTGCTTCAAAATTGATTTTCAAGCCTTAGCAGTGCGCCATATTGGATTTATTGTGACGTCAGTTTATTTTTTTTAGTTATTCTTTGTAATCCATTTCATTTACTACCCACATTGTAGGAGTGCATTAAAAATTACCAGTTCGCCAAAAATTTCAGCTCAATCGGTTAAAGATATTTGCTACAAAATTGAGTTGTAGGATTCCATCCCAACGTGCATCATGCATTGCTAAATTACAATAGGTCATTAGCTATAATCTGTTATTAGCTCAGCTG